>OY992531.1:28890877-29490877 GCA_963921185.1 Dasysyrphus tricinctus | reverse complement strand
CCTGCTAACTTCACAGACGTAGAGTAAAACACATTTAAAAAAAAAATATATATATACAAAATACTTTGAATAGAAAAATAGAATTGAAAAAAGGTAACCTTATAACATCCAAAGCAGATATTTTCTTTTTCATGTATAAATGTTTATATTCCTTCCGTAAACTCCTATTTGTTTTATTCAGAAAAGAGTAAAAATGAGAAAATTTGGAATAATTCATTCAAAATTACAAATTTCATATCGCATTTTTACTGGGAATGGTACGATATTCTGCAAGCCAAAATCTCGAATAACAAAATATAGCATTTTTCTAAAAATTTTGAAAAAATGTAGTCTCGCAAATTTATAATACTTTTTTTTCATAATCTCGCAATCGCAAAAATTCTGGACTTTAATAATCTCGTATTTAAATCTCACACCAACAAGTCCCGCAAATATCAACCAAAATCTCGCTATTTTAAATCTCGCATAGTAAAATATCGCAAATCAGCATTTCGCAAATTTAAATCGCTCATAGTTTCGCACTGAAAAATAAAAATCCTGCAAACCAAATAAAGAAAGTCGAAAACATAAAACTTTTTCTTTGGCTGTAATTGTTTTTCAAACGAAGATCGAAGAACGATCCAGCAGAATCTCAAACTGATGAAAAGAAACTCTCAACAGATGATCGGGCTTTCAAGACCTTTTACCCTCAAGGAAGTTCAAGCTGTACTCCTTAATCTTTATCCTGGGAAAGCTGCTGGTCTAGATGATATTTCTCTCGAGTTTCTTTCATAGTGGAACTCTTTTCATAAGTTGGCTCACACGGTTTTATTCAGACATTTTGGCAACAAGAACCTTCCCCAACGAACTGAAAAATCGGAAGTCATCGCCTTGCGATGGTTTCCTTGCGGCCGATTGCACTGCTTTCCGTCACAACTGACTGATTTACAACAGAATCGAACTTACCACAAACGATGTGAAATAAGCCGGCTTTAGATCCGGGTGCAGTTGTTCTGATCATGTGCTGGCTCTAACCACACACATAGAAGCAGGATACCCAAGCCAAGCTCAAAACATCTAAGGCACTATTTGTCGATCTCACAGCTGCGTACGACACAGTCTGGAGGAATGGTCTCATCGGCAAACTTCTTCAGATCGTACCTTGTATCAAAAAAGCAATAATTCTAGACAACATGCTCAGCGATAGATCATTTCAAGTCCCTCTTGATGATGCAAGGAGTCGGACAAGAGAGTTTAAGAACGGCCTACCCTAGGGGTCAGTGCTGGCACCACTTCTATTCAACCTCAACACCTATTATCTTCCAGACAAAGCATAGAACAAACGGAAAAAAACCCTTACTGCAGATCTTTCAAAACGGAATGAATAATTCAAAAAATGGAGGTTATGTCCAAGCATGAGCAAAACGGAGGTTAATCCAAAATAACATCATCCAGAAGTAAGCGTCAACTACATGAGGAGCACCTGCAAAAACACTTCCGTCTGCCAGCCTGGGCTCAGTTTTCTCCGCTGCGGAATACTAATCCCCGGTCTGCGGTTCAATAGTGCTCACGCAAACAAGATAGACTGTCAACTTAATATTTCAATGCGCATAATCTTACCGATTGGCTACAAAATCTTGACATTCAATAAAAGAATCTTCATAGTGCAAAGGCAGGGCCTTCGATTTATTTTGCAGAAGTTAGGAGATCTCGCAAAATTTAATTACATCAAAACAAATTAATTTTTTTAATCAATATCCCGCAAAACTCAAATCTCGCGTGAGATTTGAATTTGTTAGATTTTGATTAAAAAGAATTTATTTGTTGCAATGTAATTAAATTTTGCGAGATATTAAATTGCGAATTTTTACTTTGTGGGATTTTATAATTGCGAGATTGTTAAAAGCTTAATTTATAAGTTGCGAGAGATTTTGAAATGCGAGATTTTGAGTGCGTGATTTTAATTTGCAAGATTTGTATTTTTAAAAAACTCATTATTGTTGAAATGAAATGAAATTTTGCGGGATATTAATTTGTGAGTTTTTAATTTGCAGTATTTTGTAGTTGCGAAATTGTTAAAAGCGGGATTTTGTATTAACGAGATTGAGAAAAGAGAGATATTGTAATTGCAAAATTTTAATTTGCAAGTTTTGTATCCAACCCCCAGTTGTTACAAGACCGTTATTACTCAAAAAATATGCTTAATTTGGAATAAAACATTTAAAAAAAAACTGCTTCAGAAAGAATTCAAAATTCACAATCGAAACACAATTTCATATCACAACACTTATTAAACCTCCAGACATCAATTAACCTACATATACATAGGTATACTCACTTTAAAAAAAAAAAAATATAATAATCTACCAACAAAAAAAAAACGATCAAAAACAAAACCATAAATCGACGCTATATTTTTAAAATTCCACCTTCCAAATGCTCTCCTGATGCTCCCAGTTTGACAATCAAGTGTTCCCCGTCGAAGTTTTCCGTCGATTCTCACTCGAGCGATTTTTTTTACCAGTCTTTGCAGGATTGATGTTATTGTCCTTGATATTTTTGGCTACTGGCAGAGCAGCTGCAATAGCACTATTGTTCTTGGCTGCCACAACAGGCAGTGATTGTGCCTGATCGAATAGTGTGGCTGGATGTCCTTTACCCGAGGACAGAATGCTATTTGTCTGAATGTGGGTATTATTGTCATGATACTGGGCAGCAATATCATCCCGAAAAGCCAAAAATCCCAGCTGGGCATGTGAGGCTTCATTGAGAGCCCTTGACCTGATGCAGGCTCGATATTGATCGGCAGTTAAACGTTGACCACTGCTCACACCGGTGCAGACCTGTGTGGAGATAGAGGGAAGTAAGAAAAGGCTTATTAGTAAATCACCGGCATTGATGCTAGACTCAAACGTGACATGTGGTATACTCGCATCATCATCGACCATGAGATCATATGAGAGAGTGCCATCATGCACAGACTGATGCACCTACAATGCATCCTTCCTTACATGCACTACATGCTCCATATTGACATGATAACGAACAAGGACACGTATAAAAATGCAAAACAAAAAAAATACATGAAAGGATAGCAGTATATGGCAGAGAACCTTAATAGGATATTGCTGCTCCTCTGCTCATCAAAACCCAAAATTCAGTAGGTGGAAAAAGAGTTGAATTTTGGGACTTGACTATCTATATATGTATGAACCAAGGATTTTACCTTTTCTATGGAAACATTTTCAATTGGACCACTGGGATTATTTTGTTGGCTTACCTTCGGATGCCATATGTGGAAGATTCCCGGATCGGTGGCACGGATGATTTTAATATTCGAACGAACATACTTCCGATAGAGCATTACATCCTCGCCACCCCAGCCAACGATTTCCTCGTCGAAACCACGTATCTTTAGAAAATCTGACCTGAATTTTCAAATACAGAAGATAGTATAGAAAAGTTTTATATATACGAACAATAGAGAATGTTAGTAAAAGAGCAAAAATTCAAGAGTTAAAGAGAAGATATTGGATTGGGAATGGGGAAAGAAAAAGATTGAAGATGGTGACTTAGACAGTATGTCGAGAAGGAAAGGAAGCAAATAGAGTTCGCTTTGTCTGTTAATTCTGTGAATGCGAAAAAACTACAATTTCTTCTTCTACTATTCACTAGATAGAGCAGATTGACATGTAGAAGTATTATTTCCACTCGGACCATGTCTAGAGTACCTCAAAGTAGCCACCTAGTCCCTCTACTTCTTACATTTTGTGAATATGCTTAAAATTCAGCTCACATGATTTCTTTAACTCTCTGAACTGTTAACAACACTCTTGAGGGAGTTTCTTTGCAGCAATATTTGAACCCAATGTTCGTTGCGTCCTTCGTCGAACTTTTAAGTTTTTAAAAGGAATTTTATTTGTAATTTTTCTTCCATTACAAGATTCAAATTTAATTATTCTTAATTATTCGTAAAATATCCCTTTTCTTGTTAATCATACTGTAAATTAACATACATGTAATACTTTATCCAATGCGATGATAGTAGATTGGTGAACTTTTATCCCAAGCAAAGAAGGATTTTGTGCTTGTGCTATGAACATTTTGTTGAAATCTACGAACGATAGAGGATATTAAGGAGGATAATATAGGAAAGAAGGAGGAGAGTGTTATATGTATATATATATTATTGTAACATATGGGCATCATGAAGGATTTATGGAATCACTTAAACTTACCGGTACTGACAGGTCATTCCATATCCAAAGTCACGCCAGAAGCCAGTATCACGAGAAATCAATAGTTGATCCGTTTCAGGTGGTACCTCTTTGCCTTGAAGCGTATATACAACATGTGGATTGTATAAACTGAACACAACTGGATAGTAGACCTGTAAATGAGCAATAGAAGGATAAAAGTCTTATAGAATTTCTCATATTAATATTTTATGATATATTTATACATAAACTTCCTTCGAACACTACTTTATGTATAGTGTATGTAGGTGTGTATGTGAAAAGAAAAGGTAGTTTAATCTAAATGAAAATCACAGATGCAATTGGCCCAATAAGAACATTCCAACACATAGATTTTTATCTTTTCTTGTACTTTTATAGTGTGGTATACCAACTATAACGATTAAAAGGAGAAATTGAAAGGAATTAATAGATGGGTGGGTTGAATTAAAAGAAAGCAAATTGTATTCTAGTTTTTTGGTAGAAATGTGAAAGAAACTTTCACAAAGCGGATTGAAATGAATTAATTATAGCTCCTTTATTTTTCTTTTAATGACTTACGTAAAATGGAAAAGAAGTTAGTAATAAGAGGTAGAAAAATTGGAATTGTACTTGAAGAATTTAATAGATACAACAAAAATATCTTTTTCTTGAAGAATGATAACTTCGCCTAGTAAACAAAGTAACATTTGCTGATGGAAATGTGGTAATGTGGAAAGTTGGCCGTAAATTATTCGTAGATAAGTTATGACAGTTTTAAATTAGTTCAATGTTTTTCAAAATTTTGAGATAACAATCAAACACGAAATTACGATGATAGAGCAGACCAAAAAAGTGGGTGCACAATTCTGCATGTCTGTCTGTTCGTCTACAGCCTAAACGGCTCGATTGATTTTCTTCAAACTTGGTACATAGTAGTTTTTGGTGATTATGCCCACAAGTTTTTTTCATTTCTTTTTTTTCTTAGAACCAAAAATAACGGTACCTGCCATACAATTTTTGTAGTCAATTTTACATAATCGCTTTTTTCTCAAAAACGGCTCGACAACTTTTCTTTAAAAAAATTCAATAAATTTATTTTAGTAAAGGCTTCATTTAGGTGGGAAACCATTTGTCAAAAATGGTAATTAATAGTACCTCCCAAGGAACCATTTTTAAAATTTTTGATTTTCTTCAAAACGGTACGACCTATTTCAATTTTTTTTTTATACAGAAGCTTCCAAAAAATATAAATTGTTTTGTGTACCAAAATTTTTGAAAAAATGTTTCAAATTTTTTTTGTGAAAATCAAATAATTCGAAAACGATATGATCGATTTTTTTGAAACTTGATATTTATGAGTGTTTTTGTGCTCTCTACAATATTTTTAGAAAAAATTTTACATTTATGAAAAAATAACGGTACCTTCCATACAAGAGTTAAAAAACCGCAAAAGAAAATATTTTTTGCTTAAAAATGACTCCTACGATTTTGATCAAATTTTTTTCATATACTAAAATAAGTACGATCTACTACCAAAAATTATAAAATTTTACAATTAGGAATTATTAATAGTACCTGTCATAGAACGTATTTTTTTATTTTGAATTTTCTCGTTATCGGCTAAAAGGATTTAGATGAATTTTTTTTATATCAAAATTTCAAATAAGATTAAATAATATTGCATATCACAATTTTCAAAAAAAAAGTTTTTGGATTTTTAAAAAAGATTTATTTTTTTTTTTTTGAAAATTCGATATCTCAAAAACGGGTTTACAATTTTTTTTTTAAATTTTTTTTTAATATATGTGTATATAAAACAAATATATGTATATACTTTAGATTTGCATACCAATAATTGTTTTTAAAAATGTTTTGAGAATTTTATATACCAGAAAATAATTTTTTAAAAAACCGCTCCAACGATTTTATTTTTTTTCCCATACAATAATATTCAATCAAAAATTAAGATGGCACTCTTTTTTTTCACCTCAGACTGTCAAAAGAGATATTTTAGCCAATTTAAATGTCGTATTTCATGCTTTTCTACATTTTTCTCTCATAATTTCCACGTTTTTATATACAATTTTCTTAAGCCCGCAGTATCTTGAACATAAGAGCAAATACGTGTGACCCAGCCATGCATTTTAATTTTGCAACTTTGCTAATTTTATATTAAGTGTGTGAAAACCCTTTTAAAAATGGCTGAGTACTGCTTATATTGAATGGTTGATTTTTTAATACCTAACCACATTAATTTATCATAATGAAGTTGTAAGCTTAAATAAAATAAAATTGAAATAATTATAAATTTATTCTATTTAAATTTGTTATGCAGTGATTTCTAGTTTTTTGTTTGTATCCTTAATTCACATGAAGTAAGAAAATAACTCCCTCGAAAAGGGAAATTATCTACCAGTTATCAGTTGTGACCCAACGAGCAACGACTCAAACGATTTCTTTTGATATTTTTGTAGTTATAGCGTAAAGTACTTTAAAGTATTTTCTAGAATCTTTGAGGGCTCACTAGGAGTGCTCTCATCATAACTTTTAAAATATGATCGAACTGATCGCATGAACTTATCATCAAAAGCGATTGAAAACATAACATATGAATTCACTGTGGCGTATACGCAATATTTATTGATTTTTAAGAATATTCATAAGAAATTTAAACTTGACATTTCTATCAAATTCATCATTATGATGGACCCCAGATAAAGATACCTGCTATAGGTGTTATGAAATAGCGCAAAAGCAGAGAGCACCCAAATCAATTTGGAAATAATGCAAAAAAAAAATCGCAGAAATTTGTTTGGGGTGATTGCAGAAAATGTTCTCATCAAACAGGCCCTGTTAAAGGAGAAGAGGGGTAGCTCATCGCTCAGGCTCTCGAAGGGAACGCATATGTCCGTGGCTCGCGTGCCATTTTGGAACACGCCGCCGTGGTGACGCTACGGTGTGGCGTGATGATACCCTCTTTGCATACTATTCATTGACACCAAGTTTGGAAGTATCACCCAAATTGAGGAAATATTGTCCTCATGTCTTTACTTTTGAGTGCAAAAAACACTTTTGGGTAATTTTTCCAAATCAATTTCCGTGCTATTTTCAAACACCCTAGCCAAACAATTTTTAACAAAATCTTTTTCGCTTCAAAAATAGCTTCAACATGTTTTTTTTTTAGACAGTGATTTTTTTCAGTTGCTTTATAGTTGTGCCTAGAATGGAATAATTTTATGACTTTCAATTTTATTGAAATTCTTATTACTGATATTGACCATATTTACTATGCAGAAAATTCCTAAAGTTTGAACAGTACTGTGTAACAAAATGTTGCCATTTTTTTTTTTATTTAAAAAAATATTTCAACTATTGTTTTTGAAAACTCCGCATATATATTTTGAAAACGAAACAGATAGATACATTTTTTTATACTTGATACCAAATGGTAAATTATTATTAACGACATCACAGAAAAGTTTTTTAAACACAATATAGTCATGGCCGTTTCGATGACAATGAAAACTAGAGTAAACAAAAACTGTTATTTAGAAGACACAATCAACGCACTGACCCAAATACAGCGTCTCAATGGAACTCACTTCGTTGAACTTCTCCACCATCGAAATTTAAGATTGAATTAAAGCCTCAAGATTTTTGGCACGAAACCAATACCTGTATTAAATGTGCCAGAATTTTTCGAGCTATTCTTTCGATATCTTTTGTTAAAACAAGTCGGCATCCCTTAAAATGCACTGCTAGAAAATATAAGTGGGGGGTATTAGGGTGGTCCACAGATATAGTGGAAAAACTTAAAGTTGACACAATAGGTCAGCCCACCCATTTTGTTATACGTGTCCATTTTCTTTTGTGAGTTGAATTTAAAAAATGAATCTTTGAAAGAAAGTGGTATTCATCGATCGAAAAGATTTTTTGAAATTCTACCCGAAATCGGTATTAATAAAAAACGAAATATATGGTAAATCAATATAATTTATTGCTGGTCTTTCTATAAATAGTGATGGTATATGAAGAAGAAGCTTAAGATTATCATAAATTATTTGATTTAAAATGTCAATTGACATGTAAAACTTCAACTAAGATTTTTCAAAATTAATATAAATTTCACTCAAAAACCAAAAAATATATGTACATATAAAAGCATTTTGGTTTTAGTATTCAACCAAAAGTTATTAAGTAGGCTATTGAATGTACTTCTTGAAAAGGAACAATTACGTGCAAGGTTTTAATTATTGAATATGGTTTTTTTGGGCTCATAAGCATGCTTTGATGTGCTTTTTGCTTTCCAGCCGAGGTTTTGCTCGCCGGTTTGCCAGGGTCGGTTTTGAATATAGTAGTTATACAATATCCAATGAAAGACCGGCTTATTAACTTACAATAATAGATCAGCAGGTTTACGCTCCTGGTGGTAAGATCACAGGTATAAGCCCCTGGTGGCAACATCGCAGATATAAGCTCCTGGTGGCAAGATTACAGGTATAATCTCCTGGTGGCAAGATCACAAGCATACGCCCCTGGTGGCAAGATCACGGGTATAAGCCCCTGGGGGCAAAATCGCAGGTATAACCCCCTGGTGGCAAGATCGTAGGTATATGTCCCTAGTGGCAATATTAGCTAGGCTTACGCACTAGTAGATCATAGTTGATCATAGTTGCTGAAGCCCCTGGTAGCAATTACACCTAATCGCTTCACTCATCCACAGCTTAAGTGAAACTGATTTATTGAATCGAGGTTACTCTAGCTTTATTGACCTGAGCAATGACAAAAATGGTAATTATCATTCGCCGGAATAGCTTTTCAGTAATCAGTAAGTGTTGGTGGTTGGATGTTGTAGGAACTGGGGGCCTCGAGCTGTATCTTTTCCTACACATCAAGTGCTTACAATACCTCCAAGTTGGTAGCCGCCGGATACTGGTCTTGGCTTTATGCCAGGACTTGCTAAACTTGTAAGTGCGAATGTTGATCAAGGAAAGAATTGCAACATTAAACCCATGGCCCTACAGATTGGAGGTTAGTGCGTTGGGCTAACGACCCGACCACAGTAAAAAAAAAACAATTGTTATGAGAGAGACACGTGAAGCCTCGGATAACGACCCCCCTCAAATGGCAACCAGACCCGGAACGAAAATGGACTATGATCTACGAGTATGCACCTGGAATGTAAGGACACTCTACACACCAGGTGCTACTCAAAAACTTGAATCTGTCCTCTCGCGGTACAAGGCAGACATTACCGCGATCCAGGAGATACGATGGATAGGATCAGGTATAACGAAAAGAAAAGATTGCGACATTAATTACAGCTGTCACCAAAGACTGCACATGCTAGGATGCGGATTCGTCGTGGGAAATCGACTCAGATCAAAAGTCATCGATTTTAAGCCGATAAGCGATCGCCTGGCTGTGATCCGCATCAAAGCTACCTTCCAAAACATCAGCCTTATATGTGCACACGCCCCTACCGATGAAGCTGAGGAGTCTAACAAGGAGGAGTTTTACGACCTCCTGGACGGAGCCTACGGAGCCTGTCCGGAGTACGATGTCAAAGTCGTGCTCGGAGACTTCAATGCTAAAGTCGGAAAGGAAAACATCTTTGGCGGATTAGTTGGAAAGCACAGCCTCCACGAAACGACAACAGACAACGGCTTCCGACTTATCAACTTTGCTGCAGCTCGTAATACGGTGATAAGTAGCACTTGGTTCCCCAGGCGAAGGATACACACAGTAACCTGGCGATCTCCAGATGGTCGAACGGCCAACCAAATCGACCACGTGCTAATTGGCGCAAGGTACGCATCGAACATCTTGGACGTGCGAGCTTTCCGAGGTGCAAACGTGGACTCTGACCACTTTCTTGTTGTGGCAAAGTTCAGAGCCCGACTCTCCAACGAAAAGAAAACGAAGACCGCCCAAAGGAAGAAATTCAACATCGCATGCCTTAGCACATCTGAGAAAGCCAGAGACTACAGTGAGCAATTGACCGGGAAACTCTCTGCCGTACACCCAGCCACAACCGTCAACAACCAGTGGAACCAGTATCGCGACATTATTAAGGAGACAGCCGAGACCACCATAGGCTATCAACCACCCAGAAAAAAGAACCCGTGGTATGATGATGAATGCGCGGTATTGAAGCAGGAGACGGAAAATGCACGAATGCAAATGCTGCAACGGAAAACAAGAGCAGCAAGAGAGGAGTACCGTGAAAAGAGAAGGAAAGAGAAAAAAACCCTGCGTAGAAAGAAAAGAGCATCCGCAGCCTCTCAGCTCAAGTATCTCGAAGAGTCCAGCACCGCTACCAACACCCGCCGGTTCTACAAAACAGCCAAGCAACTGGCATCTGGTTATAGGACTGGCACGCAAGCTCTTCGAAACAGCGAAGGGAACCTAGTCACCGAAGCACAGGGAATTGTAGACGTGTTTAAGCAGCATTTCCAGCAGCTGCTTAGTGGGCATTATGTAGAGGAGGCAATAGAGGAACAAAGAAGCATTAGACCATTCAATGAAGATCCAGTCCCAGCACCCAGTACTGAAGAGGTTAAGAAAGCCATCCACAAGCTTAAGAACAACAAATCCGCCGGCTCGGATGGCCTACCAGCGGAACTCTTCAAGTATGGAGGAGATGTTCTGGTAGGGTGCATGCACCAGCTCATCAACCAAGTTTGGGAGGAGGAAAGTATGCCCGACGACTGGTCAAATAGCTCCATATGCCCAATCTACAAAAAAGGCGATCCTATGTCCTGCAAGAACTACAGAGGCATATCCCTGCTTAATGTTGCCTACAAGATCCTATCCAACGTACTATGTGAGCGTCTAAAACCTTTCTGCAACACTATGATCGGCACGTACCAGTGTGGCTTCAGGCCAGGCAGATCAACGATAGACCAAATCTTCACATTGAGGCAAATCCTGGAAAAGACCAACGAATTTCAAGTCGAGACCCACCACCTATTCATCGACTTCAAAGCCGCATATGATAGCATAAGTCGCCAAGAGCTTCTATTGGCGATGTCGGAACTCGGGATCCCGAAAAAACTGATCCAGCTATGCCGCATGACGTTACAAAATACGCGGTGCAACGTGCAAATGGGTAACAGCTCATCCGAGTTATTCCAGACGTGTACAGGGTTCAGACAAGGAGATGCGCTATCATGTGATTTCTTCAACCTAGTCCTGGAGCAGATAGTGCGCAAGAGTGGTGTTAACATGGAAGGCACTATCTTCAACAGGTCTTCTCAACTGCTTGGTTATGCGGACGACATCGACATCATCGGTCGTTCCAAGAGAGCTGTACTTGAAGCATTCACAGCTATTGATGAACAGGCGAAACGCGTTGGTCTTGAAGTGAATGAGGACAAAACAAAGTATATGCTATCAACAAACAAAGCCTCATCTGTCCATCGCCTAGGACAAAACGTCACTGTTGGTAGCAGTAATTTCGAGGTAGTGGAAATCCGACGAAGAATTACCCTAGCGAACCGCTGCTACTTCGGTTTGGCCAAACAAATGGGTTCAAAACTCCTTTCTCGAAAGACAAAGTGCACGCTATACAAAACTCTAATTTTACCAGTTCTACTCTACGGCGCCGAGTGCTGGACGATAAGTAAAAAAGGGGAATTGATCCTGGGCACTTTCGAGAGAAAAATTCTACGGCGGATATTTGGTCCTATATGCGAAGAAGGGCGATTGGAGGAGAAGATTCAATCGTGAACTGTACGAGCTGTACCAAGATGTGGATGTAGTCCAAAGAGCCAAAACACGTCGACTACACTGGCTCGGCCACATCGAGCGAATGGACAACAACGCTCCAGCCAAGAAAATCTTCGAATCCCAGCCCCCAGGTTCGAGACGACCAGGAAGACCGAACCTCCGCTATAGGGACCAGGTGGTCACAGACGTAAGAGCGCTTGGTCTCGACGACTGGAGGGAGCGTGCGAGGGACAGCAACCGATGGAAGACCGCAATATCTCAGGCAGAGACCCTTCATGGATCGGGAGCCGGATAAGTAAGTAAGTAAGTAATCAGTAAGTGTTAATTATAAGGAGATGAGTAAAAATATCCTACGTATGTTGTTGGTGTGTTGGCCTCTTATGCATACCTCGTGCTGTTGGGTATTGCGGGGTCGCTGGTTATGGATCTCCAATTCTAAAGGTACCTGTTGGGAACAGCGATGTTGGTGGTAATGAATTGAAGTGGTAAGGATGTAACACCTCTTTACAATGCTTAAAACCGAAAATGCTACTAAATTTACCCATGCACTTGGGATAGATTGGTCACACTGGCCACTTTTCAGTATTTTTGGAAACTAAGCTGAATTTGACAATTTTACGCATACAAATGTCTGTTCAAAATTAAATTTTCTATCGAAATGGATAAATTTAAGCAAGAAAAGTTAACAAAAACCAACATAAATAAAATGCACGACTGGGTCGCACATACTTGCTCTCATGTTAAAGACACTGCGGGTTTAAGAAAAATTGTCACCCCATTTTTAAGATATTGAGTTTTCAAAAAAAAATTGAAAAATTCAAAAACCTTTTTTTTGAAAATTTTGGTATGCAAAATTATATAAATTTATTTGAAACTTGCATATAAAAAAAACTAATCAAAATCCGTTCAGCTGATAATAAGAAAATTCAAAATAAAAAAAAAAATATTCTGAGGAACACATGATTGGTACTACTAATAGTTGCCAAGTGTAAGATTTTATAATTTTCTGTAGTAGATTTTTTAGCACAAAAAAAGTTCAATGAAAATCGTAGGAGCCGTTTTTGAAAAAAAAATATTGTCCCTAAATGTTTCTTAGCTTTTGTATGGAAGGTAGGTCCCTAATTTTTGCATAGAAGTAAATTTTGTTCTTAAAATATTTAAGAGAGTATTAAAAAACTCTTAAGTATCGAGTTCAAGAAATCGACCAATCGACCATGTCGTTTCCGAAATATTTGATTTTCAAAAAAAAAATTGAATTATTTTCAAAAAATATTTTTTCAAAAATTTTGGTAAACAATACTCCTTGTGTATATTTTTTGATAGCTTATGTATAAAAAATATTGAAATCAGTCTTACCGTTTTAAAGAAAATTGAAAATTAAAAAAAAAATGTTCTTTGGGAGGTACCATTTATAACCATTTTTTGAAAATGGTTTCCCATCCAAAGGTAGCAGTTACTAAAATAAATTTATTGAATTTTTTTAAGAAAAGTTGTGTGGAGCCGTGTAAGAGAAAAAACTATTATGTAAAATTGAAAAAAATTGTATAGCAGGTATACCGTTATTTTTGGTTAGATAAAAAATGAAAAAACCTGTGGGTAGAATCACCAAAAACGAGTATGTTAAAATTTTGTTTTTCTTTCCAAGAATCCAAAACTTGCCTTATATTACCAATACAGCAAGTAAAAATCGAAAAATCAAAGATTTTTAAATTTTTATCTAAATTGCGCATAACTTTTTTCGGAGCAAAGATACGCTTAAGATATACCTACAAAAAATTAAGAGGAGCCTAAAGGCCTTAAAATAATATGTTAAAACGCCAAAAAAAATTGAAAACTGACAAAAATATAGCCATTCAAGCTTTACCAATTCTTATCATTTTTCGCACTTTTTGCCCGTACTGCGTGAAAAAAAACTAACATTCGTTGCACCTAGTACCAAATCTTATATTAATCGAACCAGCTTTTTGGTCTGTAGATCTGGAAGCCTTTTAAAAGAACAGAACAATAAAATTCCGAACTTACATCCTTATTAAATCTGTGGTGTTTGGTAGAAACATGATAACTCCATTTTAAAATTTGCGTCTTTGCGTCCACTTTACATCGACCTACAACCTAAACGGGTGAACCGATTTTCTTCAAATTTGAAACATAGTTTTTCAAAGGTTATGTTCATAAGTATTCCAAATTTGAAGCAAATCTGTGGCCTCGTTTACACTCTAGCTTGATTTAAAGTGGGCGTAAAAACGCTAATTTTAAAATGGAGTTATCAGGTTTCTACCAAACACTACAGAAATATTCTCTATGGTCATAATCATCATAATAATAATATTTATTCTCCTGCTTTAATTTTAATATACATTTTTTGAAACTATCCATTTCAATAGAAAATTTAGTTTTAAAATTTTCGGCTGCATGCCTATGGGCTGAACAAAAATATATCCAATAATAAAAACCCTTGAACGTTATTGTTCCCTTATACCCCTCATTTTCCGGTCTATCCAATAGCCCCTAAGAGCATTCATAGCTGTACGCCAAACTTGTACTCAATTACAAAAAGTTCTGAAAAAATAAGTGCAAAGCATTTTTTAAATTTTCTCAAACCTTAAGTTTAAAAACATTTGTTGAAAAACTGTCGATTCGAAAAACTTAAAGTTAAAAAAAAAGAAGAAAAGATTATTTTTTTTTTCATTATAAGTCAATTTTTCAGAAAATTATCCCACCTATCTATGAGTTGGGTACGAAATCTTGCAAATGAAAATGCCACATTTTTTGGTGCGAGATGTAAATGCGAGATTTTTAAAAGAGAGATTTAATAATTGCGATGTCATGATAAGCAGGATTATATAAATTTGTGAGATTTTGTCTCCCCAGATTTTTGAAAAAATGCGATATTTTGTCATTCGAGATTTTGGTTGAGGGATTTCATACCGCTCCACCTGCCTAAACGAGGGAAAATGAACCACCTCCAATACAATTTTTTTTTGGCTGGGCATACAAGCTCTTTTTTTATTCTGGCAAAACATAAGAAAATTAAGCCGCTTGAGCACTATATCTAGGAGGTGGACATTTTATACTCATAACAGAAAATATCATTTCTTTTTTTTTGGAATACCCTTACCCCACACATATGATTTTTCCTACCTTAATTCATTGGCCTTCAAAAAAATAAAAAATATGGGTACACGGTGGCGTATACGTAATTAGTATTGATTTTCTTCAATTTAGCTCATTTTCTAAGAAAATTAACACTAAATCAATATTTTAGTTTGTATTTCTCAATATAAAAAAAACGCACCCAATCTTTAAATTGTTTAAAATATTGAAGCAATGACCTTTTGAAAAAGTCCAGCTATTCAAGCGTGATTAAAGGACAAACATCCAAATAAACCTAGCATCCCATTTATAATGTAAGATATAGCTGCCCCATGTTGTTTCTATCTAGGACTTATCCTGAAATCAAAAAGAATTTTAAATTTACCAACCAATTAACTCTCGACTTCAAATCCTTAACAAAAAACAAACAAAAAAAGACATAATCTAAACCTTCCAGATTTGTCAACACCAATTTAGCATCCCCCACGTGAATGGAATATGAAAGCACTTTTTTTCTTTTTATCAAAAAAAAAAATACAAAAACTAAATCACCAGCTGGCACTTTCACTTCCGAAACAAATACAATTTTTTTCTACTAAAAAAAAAATTATATATATATTCAACAAAAGGTACTTACTATAAATCCCCCTGCTGAATCACAGTCTCAATAATTTTTGTATCCCCCGCTTCACTCTTATCTATCTCCATCCAACAATGACAACAAACCATTCAATTAAATAAGGAAAATCCATTTTCAGCAACACGATGACTGAATGGATGATCAAAAAGTTTTCCTAGAAACGAGCAAGCATTCATGAATAGGTAACCCATTGACAGCAATATACACAGAAGTGCTTGGCTTTACTAACAAAAATGCACTCTGTTCTGTAGGTACTCGGGTACCGTCAGCGTCGTCGTCGGAATCGACCGTCATCATGTCGGTCGCCTTGACAAGTCATTTTTTTTTTTTTTGTAAACTCATAGCAGACATCCTTCGTGTAGATCCTTAATATCACAAGTCAAAAATATTTCCAAACTTTTCAGTTTGGTTACTTGGATGTTCGTCTATTTGAACATTGGGTTCTTTTCATTTTTTCGTAACCCACCCATCTTTGGTTGGAAATTCACAACCTACTTTCTTTTATTTTTGTTGTAAAAAGTTTCCTCTATATCGATTATAAGGGAAAAATCGAATTTAAAAATTGTGAATAGAAAACACAAATAAAAAGTCTAACGGCAAGAACATTATTGGAGCGAAAAACTAAAGAAATATTCAGAGCTGACATGGCTGGACATAACTATGTAGGGGCCCTTTAACAACACAAGAAAGAAGAGATTAGTTAAATTAAGATGTACATATACTATGACCCAATATAGCCTACATAGTCTGTATATACGCAAAATGCTTCGCTAACACATAATGCCAATATATTAGCCTACTTTCTACGCCAGTTTGGACAGTTTAGTGACCATCACCCCACGTAAGGATGTGTTAAAATTTTCAGCTTGATCAGGACTTTCACTGGAAAAATATTTCACCTAAAAATTTCATATTACACTCTATTGTATACGAACTATGACATTAAATATATTGGTACCCCATAAAAATCCAGTCTAGCAACTAGTCCGGCACTGACAATTCTCATAACGTATTCTACAAATCTGTTGGTGAGAGGCTCTTCTGATGCTGCCTGCTATTTCAATAGACAGGGAGTAAAGTGCTAAGATATATTCCTATAGTTTTGTGTACTCGAGAAGAGTTGTTATCTTTTTCGTTTCCTTCCGTAGTATTTTTTTTTTCTTTAATTTTCAGAACCAACACTATTCATGAGTGGGTGGTGCCCAATTTGCACTCTTATCCATTGTTGCCAAATAAGTTGATTTCATGTATTTCATTTTGAATTCCTAAAGCAGAATAAGAGGATGAAGAATAAACTATTAGGCGGTAATCTGCCCGTTATACCTCATGGCATAATGGTTAGTGCGTTGGACGGTCATGCCGAAGGTCTGGGTTCGATTCCCAGCTGCTGTTTCCACCTAAAAACAAATAATGTTTATTTCGAAGGTACTGCCCTCTTGCGAGAAACTGACAAATCCTCCAAGAGTATCTGTTGTCATGAATAAGTGCTTCTCATCAAGTCGGCAAAAAATTGTAGGTCCCTTCCACTCCTGCCAACAACACGCACATAGGAATGGTTATGAGTTGTAAGTCATACTAGACTATGGATCTACACGAGCTGTCGCACCATCAAATTTAGTTATTTTGTCTACGAACTGACAATAAGACCTACCAAACCTACAGCTATGGACCGATTTCTATGAAAACTTTGGCTTTCCAATTTTGAGTAGGTACATATTTGTTAAAACACCTTCATCAACAAATTTGAAAAACTATGCTTATATCAAGCACTAGCCTCCATTTTATGAAAAGGTGACATAATGTAAATTGTAATGGAATCATTAACATTTTGATGATGGAGAATTTAAAGATATCGCGGTATGTGCGTCTATACGTCTATGCGTCTGTTCGTTTGAGTGTTCACAATACATCGAGCTAAAGCGTATAAATAGGTTGGAAAATTTCTTTCAAATTAAATACATAAAAGCCTTTTTATGTAATTTTCTTGAAGATAACATCAAATTTTTGTTTTTGCTCATGTTCGTATGGGTAGAGCTGTCATACAATAACTTTGGATTTTTCAAATTTTCTCAAAAACTGCCTAAACGATTCTGATTAAGCTTCTTATGTACCTACATTGCTGGTAGTAAAACAATTTTTTTTTTGCAAAGAATAGAAATAGGATATGCTCTCTTAAGTACTGGAGTGTGCTAGGACACTACTTCGACCCTAGGCTCAATGAAGGGAAAATCCCCATGCACACCTCCCCGTGGAGCATGGGTAAAGCAAACCCCTACACGTTAAAATCAAATAGATGCCGGAATAGGTAGACAAACTAGCAGTGCTAGGGGTCAATTCTCGATCTGTGAAACTGTGAAGTGATAAAAATGATAACGCCTTCACGCCAAATGCCATCCTCAAAGTGTGAAAAAATGAAAACAAAAGTTTTCATATGATGATTGTTTTCTCACAAGCAATTCGTTACGTGAAAACCCTTGAAAAGAAAAATGATAAACCCAAACAGAACAATCTTCGTGTTTCTATGACATCACAATCATCTTTTTCTATGAGCAGGTGATGGCATTTTTCATTTTAGTACTTTTTTGTACTCACTTTGACAGTTGTTTTTATTAACGGGTTCGGGAATCATCTTGCAGGTGTTTGTGAAGTGATTAAGTGATTAAACTTTGTGAAAACTGAAATGATAACTTTGTTTTGATTTCACAGAACAGATCGAAAATTGACCACCTGGTTAGGGCACAAACTTGCCTTTATGGGATGGCTAAAAGTATCCAGGGGGTCAATTCTCGATCTGTGAAACTGTGAAGTGATAAATATGATAACGCCTTCACGCCAAATGCGATTCTCGAAGTGTGAAAAAATGAAAACAAATGCCAAAATGTTTTCATATGATAATTCGTTTATCACAATCATTTCATTCTGTGAAAACCTGTGAAAAGAAAAATGATAAACACAAACAAATTGTACTCATTTGAAACACCCAAGTCGCCATCTTGGTCTTTCTATGACGTCACAATCACCTTTTTCTATGAGCAAGTGGTAGCATTTTTCATGTTAGTACTTTTTAGTACTCACTTTGACAGCTGTTTTTCATAACGAGTTCGGGAATCGCCTTGCGCGTGTTTGTGAAGTGATAAAATGATAAAACTGAAATGGTAGTACCTCGTGGCATGATGGTAAGTGCGTAGGACTGTCATGCCGAAGGTGTGGGTTTGATTCCCAGCCGTGCCACCTAAAAACAGAAATGTTTTATCCGAGGTACTGCCTCTTGCGAGGAACTGACAAATCCTCCAAGAGTATACTTGTCATGAATAAGTGCTTCTCATTTAGCCGTTCGGACTCGGCAAAAACCATAGATAAACAAATAATTTCAATTCAATTTCAATTTCAATTCAATTCAATTTTCAATTTCATATTCTCTGGCAAAAACTGTAGGTCCCCTCCATTCCTGCCAACAACACGCACACAGGAATGGTTGTGAGTTGTAAGTCACTAGGCCCTGGCTCTCCACGAGCTGTTGCGCCACCCAATTATATATAAAACTGAAATGATAACTTTGTTTTCATTTCACAGTTTCACAGATCGAGAAGGTAAAAGAGCTGCAGGTGGTTGTCAATGGTTTGAAGTCCGGTGATGGTGGAGGAGCCTGTTTTGAAAGGCCACTGGCAGTAGCAAGTAGCGCCTGTAACCCATTTTAGGCAGCTAAAAATGCCGTCTGTTTTCCCATTGTGGGCGGCCTTGATCAGTTATGTGTTTGACCATACAAAGGACGGATGTGCCTGGCGCATCTGAGCTTATGTATGTTATAAATCATATCTCGGGAAAACACCATGTTGGAAAGATATATGCTATAATATATGAACCATGATAACAACTGGTAATGAGTCCCCAAGAGGTAACATTTTATGGGAAATCCTTCTGCAGCTTTGACGTTGACAAACATGAATGATATATTCCGGGGAGGATGAAAGAGAGGGTGGCCAAAGGCTGCTTGGTGTCGGAATTATGTTGAACGAAGAATCGATGAGTAGTTTTATTTCCTGGGCCATTTTTTCTGCAAGATTAATGACAGTAAGGTTCCAATCAAAAATTCGTAACATTACAATAATTCAGGGCTACACCACACAAATGAAACGGCTGAGGAAGACAAAACCGCATTGTTCTTCACTCATCCAAAACTTGGTTTACAAAATTGTTCTGAGAGCCAACATCGTAATTGTCACTGGATATCTCAATGGCTAAGACAACTATGGTCTGGAACGTGTGATGGAATAAAATAGCAAAACACGTTCCTCTAACCTCTTCTGAACTCGGTTTATAGAAATGTTCCGAGAGCTGACGTAATAAAGGTGCTTGTCCATTTTAGAGTGCTTTCACTACAAATTCTTTAGACTGGCTCTGGGAGAGCTTATTATCCCTTAGTGAGCTAATTTCATGATTGAGTCCACTTGCGAGTTAAACTCTCGAGAGCTGCTTGAAAGTTGCTCGCAGTCTTTTTACACTCAAATGTATTCGTATATTATAGTGGTATTGACATCGAAGCTCACAAAGTTTCTAAAACAAGTTGACTTAAAGAATTTCAACAATTCGCGTGGTATAACCATTTTTGTCCATTTTCCAAAACTAATGGCAACCATTATTCTCGAGCAGATAAAGATAAGAATCGATAGTCTACACTCAAGAGTCATTAAGTTGGCTTCCGCAGTGGTCGATTGTGTTTCGATCATATCAACACCCTGTCCCTTTGTATGGTTCCTGAACAGTCTGTGGAACTTAGTTAACGAGTTAACCGTGAATAAATTTGAAGATTCACTTCTTGGTAGAAGAGTTCCCCAACAAAACTGTTGCCATTATAACAGAGTCCTAAAAAACGGAAGGTGATTTGTTTTGCACAATGGCCAGTTATCTGTGGATGTTCTGTCAACGAATCTTTTCTGCTTTCGATAGAAAACGTATTAAAGGCCAACGTTGATGCAGCAGAGAGACAGTGCATCGGATAATGGTGGTATGAATCTGAATGTTAAATGCAGAATAAATAAAGTACGTGGTGCCTTCGGTTTTCTGTCTCAAATTTGGAAATCTATTCAAATCTCCTGGCGCAATTAGCTGAGATTTTTCGAATCCAATTTTCAAATCCATGTTTTTATATGCTTGCAAACCCTATGGAAAGCCTCGCGGCTATACCATCTCAAGGAAACTGCCAGTCTTTTGTAAATCATTGTCTTCGCCACATCCTAAAAATTCGCTTGTCACAAATTATAGGTTGCCAGAAATTGTGGTGCAGGACAAGTCAGGAGTGGCTGGCCGACAACAAAAGAAGAAGCCCAAATAACGATAGATTGGTCACACACTGAGAAAACCAAAACCGCCGATAACTCGAAGCAGTCCTTTGAATGGAATCCTCAGAGTGCATGGCCGGCGGTTTGTAAGACCAAAAACAACATGTAAATTAACAGCTTTTGCAGAAGCAAACTCCCAGAAAAAGACGTCGCGATAGTTAAAATATATAGTAAACACATATATACTTATGATGAACCTCTGATTGTAGGCTTGCAGCTTGGTCTAAGCTAACTACAACAAAGAATCTGATGTGTCAAAAAAAATTGCTGCAAACCATGAAGGATGGAGCCGATTTAATGGTGCCCTATGCCTCACCGGGGTTACAGGACATGTCAATAAAAAGTGCTCAAATATTTTCTAATTCTTGAAATTAACTAAAACGTTGATCAGAAGTTACTACACGAATTAAAAACTCATAATAATAAAAATAGAAAATCGCCTAGTTAACGTTAAGCTAAATCATAATGAAAATCTACTACAATCAACAGAAAACCTCTGCTGTTACCAAAACATTCACATACATTCTCTCATGAAATGTGAGATTTTGTGCAAACACTTTCTCATTTCAGATTGTAAATAGCAGAAGTATGGGCCACTTTGTGTCTGTTTCCTTTAATCTGTAATTTTTGGCAAAAATTAAAGAAGTATTTTTAATTTAATTGCCCGTTTCTATTCCTATTTTGCTGCTGACTTAGTTAATTATCTTGAATTTTGTTAAGTAAATAAGATTTCATACTTTACTCATTGACTAAAGATAATTCGTACTTTATTTGCGTTTATCAATATGAGTGAATGTCCCTGTCTTGTCCTGTCCTGTCTTGTAAAATATGCACTTAATCGTGTATAATGAGTTTGTTGTTGGGGCTCTTTAAGTAACAATTATTAGCAATGCATGCAAATGAAGTCTAAGGATTACATTAAGGTCGACACATATCCTACCAGGTGATTGATTAGTAGATTCATCTTCATCATCAGTGAATGTCGAATGAGTAGCCGCATCAGTTGTGGACAAGCTTTTTCATAAATACGTAAAATTTTGAACTTGATTCCAAATTATATTTACAATTTTGACAGTGTAGTGAGATTATTCCAACTGTTAAGTAAATAATGGTAAGTATATGCAGAGCCATTTGTGCAACTGCCTTATAACAAACTGTCAGCTGTCAAATTTTAATTTGACGTCAGATTCAAACACAACAACCTGAAAAATTAAAAAATTGTGTAGGTGGGAATTTGTAGAGATTCTTTACTTTTTAATCGTTGGCTTAAAATTTGGTTAGCAACCAACTCACTGTCTGTATTTACTGTCGAAAATATCAAATTTCTATCAGATAATTAAAAAATACGAGTAAATATCTCAAAATAAAATGTTATTTAAAAAATATCGAACCAAATACCTAGCAAAAAAAATTAGATCCAATCACTGAGGAACATCAAGCCCATTTAAAAAAAATAGTTCTTATCACTTTGGAACATTTTGGCATTGATTTTCAAAATTTGGTACAGATTTCCACTGAAATCACTTTCAAATGAAAATAAAAATTCAAACACAGTTCTAATCACTTTGAAGCATTTTGCAACATTTTGGAATTGATTTTTTGAAATTTGGAACAGATTTCTATTGAAATCACTTTCCAATGAAAAATAAAATTCAAGCTGATTTCAAATCAAAAATAGAAATAAGTTCTAATCACTTTGGATCATTTTGCAACATTTTGGAATTGATTTTACAAATTTGGTACAGATCTCTATTAAAATCACTTTCGAATGAAAATTAAAATTCAAGCACATCTAAAAAATAAAATAGTTCTCATCACTTTGAAACATTTTGCAACATTTGGATTGGAATTGATTTTCCAAATTTGGAACAGATTTCCATTGAAGTCACTTTTGAATGAAAAATAAAAATCAAGCGTATTTAAAAACAACAAAAATAGTTGTAATAACTGTGGAACATTTTGAAACACTATAGAATTGATTTTCTAAATTTGGTACAGATTTCCACTGAAATCACTTGCGAATGCAAATTAAAATTCAAGTACCTACAAATTTTTAAAATTTCAGATAAGAAAACTAAACTACTGACTTATACAATTTTTTTTATTATGTCATTTTCTTATTTCTGACCTAAATTAAGGCATTAACACTTCATTCCCAAATCATTTTTTGTCAATTTTTCTCTTTTCTCAGAAATGAGTGACTTGATGGCGTGTTAAATCGGGAACTGACTAAGATAAACGTAATTCAAAAACATTCAAAACATTTTTTTGGGCGATCCAATTTTTAAGGCATTATCGAAGAAGTTTGTAAAAATCAAAATTTAAAATACTTTGGATTCACTGAATAAAAAATAAGAATTGTTCCGACTTTATTGTGATACCTCCACAAATTGATCATTTGAAATGAAATGTGTAAAATTGGGACTCAAAACACAATTTTAGTCGGTTCCAAATTGCGCAATGCAACATCGAAAAATTTTGTAATAAATATTCAAAAACTATAGATTCGCAGTATTATTTTAATTTTGTCGTCTTTTTTTGTATGATATTGGCTAGATCCACAAATCGATCATTTGAAACGAAATATTTCAAATGAGGACTTAAATAGACGAAAGTTAAAATAACCTAAAATACATTTTTGGACAGTTCCCAATTGCTGAATGCAACATCGAAAAACATTGTCATACTCAAAATTTCAACAATTTTTTGGACTCACAGAATTATTTTAAATTATAGAACTCTGTCAGCTTTTTGTTGATGGGCAAAAGTCGTCGTGTGTCAAATTATGACATTCAAAGGAAGAAGCTTGGTTTGAGGGTTTTTTATTTTTTGTTTCTAATATTTACCCTCTGAAATCTTCTCTTGTTTCAAGTTTATTTTATTTTGGAAACTTATTTTTTTTTTTGAACAAATTAAACCTGGCAACACTATTAAGGAGATTGGAAAAAAATAAAATAACAAATAAAAAAAAATAGACTTAAAAGCAAAATTGACAACATAGACTCTTGTGTAACTACTCTTGAGTAAAGTTTTTGCAATTCCCTAGTTAAGGCCATTGCCACCATTACCAACACTACAACTAGTATACATATAGCCACCTAAGATAAAATGCAGAGCATCCCTTCTCAACCTTTTCTGCTTGTGGTAATGACTACAACGACTGTGATGAGATGGCATTGAAGAGGTAGATATAGTTGGTATAGAAGGTATCTTTGTGCAGTGTTTTGTTACTAAATATATATTGAAAGGGAAGGAAATTGCCTGCCTATATCTTCTATCTTCATAGTTACACAACACAAGAGAACACACTGCAGATGAGGTCCTTACCAAATGAGTTTTTCAGCATTGTTTGCTCTTTTTTTGCTTTACTATGAGGACGAGGTGGTATACAGTATACACTGTGTCTCTGGTGTTTTTCTAATTTCAGCCTTTTGCTTTTCTTTCCCTATATATGTACATAGATAGATACTGCATGCTTATGTTAGAATATTGTTGGCTATGGATGGTCGAAAGACACTTGTGAATTGCCTGTAAGTTGTAGCACACTCTAACCTTTTTGGCAAAAGCCCAAATGATGCCTGAACAAAAGTTTTAATCCCATTATTAGTAATCCCAATATAGTCGTCCAGAGGGTCCTGGCTCCTGGATGGAAGAGAATAGAGAGAATACTATACACAAGACACAATGTATCTTTAAAACAACTCCCTGCCGCGGATGTCGTTATGATGATGACGATGACTCTGTATAACAGAAAGGACCTTTGTAAGTAAGTAGCAACAGCCATAACAACACTGCTACTCAACCTCCTTGATATAAGGTGATGTAGGTTTTGTTTAGATTTTAATAAGTCATCATCATCGTGTCCTGTAACCCCGGCTGGGGCATAGGGCGTCAACAAAACGTCTCCATCCTTCACGGTCTGCTGCAAGGTACTTTAGCTGTGGCCACGTCTTTCTCTGGGATTCTGCTTAATTTTAATAAGTAGCTATAGATAAATTCCCTAATGACGCCGTCAGAGCCTTCAATTGATTGTTTTGCCTTGTCTATAGGAGCTGATAATACCTACACTTTATACATGGAGGCTCAATATGGGTAGAGCAATATATCGTTACCGGTCGGTCGGTCCTCATACCTATAGTCAGAACCCATGTGCTGTGTGGGGATGTTGTGCAATTAAATTGTGTATTCCGCTGTGAGGTATTATCGCCTCTTTTATGGACCTACCTACTCGCTACAACAACTTAGAGTGTTTGAACTGCACTTGTGCGGGAAGTGCATTTCCTAGCGATCCTCTGTTTCTACCAGAACAGAGGAGGCCTTATAGGCCTTTGCCTATATCTATAACCATATACAAAGACATCCAGAAATCTAGATTCCAGAACTGCATAAAGGATGTGTTTGATGAGTGAGTTGGTTGGTAAGTTATTTTAAATCGTGAGTGGCAAGCAGGCAGAAGTGCCAACAGATGGACTAATGCACGGAGAATTATACAAACAATGTACGATAGAGTACCTAACTCTATACGATCCAAGCTTACGTAAGCTTCTCACCCAAAGGCTAATTTAGGACTCGATTCTCGATGAATTGTGGGGCAGAATAGGTGCAATTCAATGGACGTAAAGTTTAATGAAGCCTCTGTTAGCTGAACGATTGTTGAAACTAAACAAATTTAACAATATAGACCTCTATGCATTTTGTTGACTGAGGCATTGATTGTTAAGTCTTAATTGTGTCCGGAGCTCAAGTAGGTATACAATATAACCAATGCGAAGGTATTTATATAGCTAAATGAGTACTGTAGTATTTCTCTCTGGCTTAATACAATGAATTCGTTGAATATGTAGAAGAACAATATGCTCTGTATGTTCTAAAAATAAATAATTATGACAGATGATTAGAGGTCTTTGTTTTGTTTACCTAAGTCAAAGTATAAAGGGTTATTGGTTTTCATTCAAAATAAACAATCAATGCTAAGTTTCACTAAAAACTAAGTACGATGATGGACTTGGTTCCCGAAAAATAGCTTTAACTCCAGCATTTAAGTTGTATGGATTTAGGTAACTTTAATTGTTGTTATTCCATTCAATACTTCACTAAAATATTGACCTATAGCCAAGCAAAGCCAGCAGTTTGTAACACCCCAAAATTTTCATTATTAAACGAATGATGTTTGTTTGATTTTTTACACTAGTGAAATTTACCATTTCATCGCCATCTTGGATTTTGTTTCTCTTTTGTTTTAATTAAATATCTTGTTTTCTAGAAGTTTAACATAAAAGTGAGCTAAGCAAAAAATGTAGAGTGTAAAATTTCCTATCTTTTATATTAAAAACAAATTTTCGATATTTTGAATATTTAAAGAGTTACAGGCCAACAAAGTTAAATTTTTGGAATATTTTTGTATTGACAGTATAAAAAAAATCGAAAATTAAGATTTTTTTGGTGGTTTTCTTCTTTATTTATTGGAATCAGAAATAAATTTCAAATTTTTTTTTAGTTTCCAAAGGGCAAAAAATGTGCTGAATTTTTGAAAATGTTAAATGAAATTATTTTGTTGTTGTTTGTAACTTTTTAAATATTCAAAATATCGAAAATGTGTTATTAACATAAAAGATTGGGAATTTAATTTTCTACATTTTGTATGTAAGTATTTATTGGTTTTTTTTGTACCCTTTTTGGAAACCGATATATTTAAAAAACTAAAATGAAACGAAATACAAGATGGTGGCCATTCGGTCAAATTCGCGAGTGCGAAACATCAGGGTTATGAACTTCAATCATCAACCCTTCGAATAAAAAGAAAAACTAAATTTGGGAGTATTACAAACGGTGACGTGAAACAAGGCCTAACGAAACAAAACCAAATCGCAAATTTGGGCTTAATTCACTTTGAAAATGAAAATTATTCCAAATTGGCTTTATTTCCATTTAAATACCGAAATAAGACCAATTTTTTTTTGGAAATAAAGCCAAGTATTTTTCTAACAATTTTCGCTGGTCGTTTTTTTATCCAAAAATATTTATTTTCCATTTTTAGGCCATGAGAGTCGAAGGTTAACATTTTTGGTCTTGATGTGCCTATGTAATATGTGGTCCGGTCACTGCAATCTTCGTAGCAACATTTAAACTCCTCTGGCAGCAAAAGGCAGCAACAGATTCCATCCAACTTTCGAGGTTCGTAGCAGTGCCCATCTTTGAATATTAATAGACTGAGCTTTGTTACGTACAGTTGGCCTCCAAGTGTTTCTTGGTCTTACCACTCGCCTTTAACCCTGATAGTTCCACACGAAAGACTGCTTCATTTAGTCTCCTCAAAGTATGGTTAATCGATCGCTATTTTCGTTGTCTGATATCAAGATCCGCTCTTCTCTAATGAGTTCTATTACTCCTGTAGTCTGCTCGAGATGTCAGCGGAGCATTGAGAGGTTTCACAGTTGGACTCGAAAATTTTCAGCTTGGTGCATAGTGTTATTATGCTGGGTTTCTACACCGTCCAAAGCATTTCAACATCAAACCACGTTCCACCAATATAGTTGAAATGGTATACTGCCTACGTATAGTTAAATTAAATTATGTGACCTTTTCAATTGCGTTTTTGTTTTTTGGCATTGATCCTTAAACCACCCAGGTCCCCGTTCACTTGCAGCAGTTGGCACATTTGGTACAATCCACCCACACTGTTTTACCTGAAGCATAATATTATATTATGGGCGTAGTCAAAATGACTAAGCTTTTCAAAAATAACTCATTGGATGCCATTCCACTCGTTCGTACCAACCGTAGCAGTCAGTACATCGTTGATTGCCAATAAAAACAGAATTGATGGCAACACATCGCCTTGTCTTTTTCCTTGATGCACCCCAAATGAATCGGAAAGCTGTCCATTTGTAATAGCAACTATGTCCTCAGGAACACCTCTCATGATAAGTGATCATCATATACATTCGCGATTAACCCTGTCAAATACCTTCCCAACCCAAAGTCGACGAACTAGACATGACTCAGCTGATTGTTCAAGAATTATTCGCATGGTGATGGCTCTATTTTCATTAGTTTCTAGAACGCAGACAAAACGGTTATACCACGCCAATTTTTTCATATTGCCTTTTTGTGGAATATTAACATTTAAAAATAACACCATCTTTCCAGTCTTTGGGATAGATAACGTTCTCACAAGTATCTTGAAGTACTGGAAACAAAATCGCAGCCGTTGTTTCAGGATCCACCTTCTAGATTTGGCTGGTATGCCATTAAGTCCAGCTTAAGTTGTCGGAAGAGCACTGAAGCTCTGAAGCTCATGTCAAAACCAACGAAAAGTAGCTTTCCGTAGCGTCATAAGGGAGACACACCCATAATGCCACATTTCCAACGCTAATCTGAGACTTAATAAGATTTACTGCAAATCTCCTTTAAATCTCGAAGATTTACCATACAAATTTATTTCATAAATCTTGAAGATTAGAAATTAATCTTGTTAAATCTTCCTAGGGCAAATACTTTTACAAATCGAACTAACCTATTCCTGTATGGTGCTGAAGGATTCATTTATGGCTGAATTCAGTTCTTCACAGAGGAAACATTCTTCCATACAATCAGTAGCGGATCCAGGATTTGGCTGTGGGGGGGCTCGAGGCTCCTATTTTAGACATTTTATTTAAAAAAAGGCACAATCTCTCAATCCTAATTTTCTTTTCTCAGAATGTTGGCAAGTTGGCAGAGTCTTCATAATGCAAAAAAAAAAATGAAAAATTTTATGATTGGAAAAGGAGCAGTTGTAGATAATTAAAAGATGTCAAGAACGTCCACATTGTGCCAGAAGTTTTTTTTTACAATACCAGCTAAATTGCTAGCTCTATTTAAATATATGTTTGTGGATAGTATTACATCAAAGAGCTGTTCTCTGAATAAACAATTTACTCAACTACTTCAAAGAATTTTTTTTTCAATATTTCAAGTAAAATAAAATGTTTTTTTTTTTTCCAAAATTTCTTGTTTTCGATTTTCATTTTAACAAATAGTCTAGGAGCCGGTAGCAAATTTTGTGGGTGAACGCATAACCAAAATCTGAGTATGAGGGTTTGTAGGTGCATGTATCTTGATATTGAATATAAAAGTCTGGCAGGTTTTTTTTGGCGCCCGTAGTGGGGACGAGAGATTGAAAATAGCGGCTTTTCAAACTGCTGTGTCATGAGTCAGACCAGTTCAATTCATTTATTAAAAATGAGGAATGATGCTCGGTCATTTTTCCTTTGTCCACAAGCTTTCTTTTTAATGACCCTATTCATAGAACTCAAGATATGCCCTTTAGAAGCGAACCTTATCGGCCTTATTTTGGAGACTTTTTTTTGTTAATTTTAAATTTTTTACAAATCTCCAAATTTCTCTCGAGATTGTGTGCCTAAAATGGTTTTATCTTGAGTATTATCAATTGGATCATTAAAAATAAAGTCTTTGGGCTTAGGGAAAATGACAGAGCATCATTTCCCATTTTTTTTAAATTATATGAAGTGATTGTACCCTTGACACAACAAATGGAAAAACCGCTATTTTCAATCCCTCGTCCCCTCTACGGGCGCCAAAAAAATCCTGCCAGACTTTGGTATTCGATATCAAGATGCATGCACCTACAAACCCTCATACTCATATTTTGGTTATGCGTTCACCCACAAAATTTGCTGCCAGCTCTTAGTCTAAAAGTAAAGTTCACCGAAATCTCATGAATAAAAAAAGCTGTAACAATTTAGTTCGAGAATAATTGTGGCGAACATATATTATTTCGTGCGCTAAATTTTGGCAGATATCTTGGTGATGTACTATTGTACAGTAAGAAACGAAGATTTAATCGGAGTTGCGTAGCACTTGGAAAAATACTAGGCAACATTTTGGGAAGAATTTGGTAGGAGAGCAAAATTTTATCGCGTTTCAAAGATATTGGTTAAAACATGTTACTGATACTGGCTGAAGAAACCATTTACAGCCACGCCATTTTGTTTGAATGATCCTACCATCTCCAATCATAAATATTTAATGAATATTTGTCAGTTTATTTATTCATTTAATTTTTTTACTTTTTATTTTAAAGAAAGCTAAAAGAGAAACTTTAAAAAATCGCATCGTTTTAGGGAAACGTATATGGAATCGCCAAAATATCGTCGAATTGCAAATATTAAGTTTCAATTTCAAGGACCTTTTGTAATAAACAATGATTGTTTGATTCGGTTGCTCGAAAACATTTCATGTTAAGCTATTTTTTTGCACCGGAAACACAGTTTTTAGATTTAAGCTCTAAAATGTCTCGGGGTCAGTCAAACTCGAAATATATCAATTGAAGAGTTTAGGAAAGAAGGTGACATTTGCTCTTATGGTCAAATTTAATTGGATCCTAAATGAAGAACTCTATCGATATCCCGAGCTTTCGTTTATTCAGCTAAAAACAATAGCATGCTCTCCTCAAAATTTTATCTGAAAAGGAATTTTCAAGGCAAAAGGTAACATTTTCACCCAACACTGACCCCTGCATATCTGCATTTTGGTTTTCAATTTTTGAAAAAAAATATTAAATGAAAATATAAGGTGTTGTCCTTTAGCTTCTCAATTGCTTTGAACATGTAAATTTGCGGAACAACCTCGTTTGTTTCGTCCAATGCTGCTCTACGGACTTGAACAAAAACGCAGCATTTTTTCGAATATTTCGGCCAATTCCCTAGGAGCTTAAAGAAAACACAGTTTGATAATAATAATAAAATAATAATTTTAGCTATATGCCTGTAAGACCTAAGGTCTTTTAAATGCAACCTGAATTGCATGGTACTAGTTAGAAAGAGTAGGAGGATAGGAAAGATTTGGCACAGTGGATTGAGATCAAGGTGTTTTTTATTATCTCATTAAATCTCACGGGTGGCGTCCAGTTAAGCTGGGAGAATATAGAAAAGAATGTTGCCTAGAATGGGGCTCGAACCCACACCTCTAAGCTAGCAGTCAAGCACTACATCCACTGCATCATTGCAACCCGCCCCAACATCGTACTTTCGTTCAGTTTCCTTGAAGCTTGGGAAAAAAGCTTACAATCTTGCATGTATACATGTACATTTGTAAAGCCCCAACCTCGTCGAATTTTTAGGAAAGAAACACAGCCAACATGCAAATTTGCTAGCCCCATTCTCATTTTTTCCAATTCCCTTAAAGCTTGGAAAAACACATTTTATTTAATATTAAATTGCTTAGTCTCATCTTCGTTTTTTCATCTAATTCCTTTGATAACTTAAAAAACATATATTCATGCTAATTATTCAGCCCCAACATTGTTTTGAAAAGTAATACAAAAAAGAAAACACAAATATTATATTATCTATGATTTTAAGGATAGTTCTTTGTTTCATCAAGTGTTTTTAAAAATTTTAGGTTAGAAAACGAATACATAATTGAAACATTGTAATGATTTGTATTTTGCTATTAAATTAATTATATGAATCTACTGTGGGGGGGGCTTCAGCCCCTATAGCCCCCCCTCTGGATCCACCACTGCATACAATCTTCCTCTTTATGAGAAAAAACGAAACATCATTTGCATTTTAAAAGGGGCTTTCAAAGTAAATCTTTTTTAAATCTTTTTGTTAGGTGGAAACACCAAATAGATTTATTAAATCTGAACTGAGATAATCCTTTGGTGGAAACATAGCATAACATACTTATCATATCTCTTTTTGACATTCCTATTTCACCAAATGTCAGTTTCACTTAAGTGAGGTGCATCCGTCAAGTGCCCCTCCGAGCATTATAGTTCTAGCTTATCTCTTTTTGGTAACTCCTATTTCAACAAATGTCAGCTCTGGAGCGCTCCTCACTTCCGAAAGCAAAGTTGAATGAAACTTGACGAAACGTTCGACTGCGCAGTTATATTCGTGTCATACGCTTGACCACTCACATGCCCCTCCAAGCATTATAGTTCTAGCTTTATGCGCGAAACAGATTAAACCAACACCAGTACCAGCGCCGTCAACAGAAAACACCACGTTGTCTAACGAATATTTCTCAAACACATTTTCACCAGCACCGTCATTTCAACAGTTTTGACATTTCACATAGAAACGAAAGTAAAAACAAAAACAATAACTTCAACAACTAGCAACAGCAAATTTAGGACTTTGGTCTAACGACGTTGTTGACGTTGCTGGTGCTGGCTGGTATAATCTGTGCTGAACGGTTGAAAAACGTTAGTTTTAAAAACAATGGCCGACACTGTTGCTGGTGGTGGTTCAATCTGCTTTACGCCTTAGTTTCATATTATTCCAGTCAATTTGTGCTCAAAAGGGCCTTAACGAAAAATTGTGGGGTTGTTGTGATTTGTTCCCTGATTTATGTTTTTAAGGGTGCTGAATGCGAATCTGTGGCTTGCGACTAAATTTGTGGCGCAAAATAGAAACAAAAAATGCAAAAACTGATGCAAAAATGCGTTTTTGGTGTATTTTTTACGTATGGCTCGGAAGCTTTCAATTATTCGTGAATAACATCAAAGTAAAATAATTGAAGTAATAAAAAATTTCAACTAATATTTGTTTAAGGTTTTTTCTGTGACAGCCCATTTGGACTCAAGCGCTAGTTAAAAATTGACGTATTTTTACTGTTTCTGGAAATCCACTCGAAAACACTAATTTACTACCTACTTTGCGTGAATGTTTGTCTTCCACAACCAAGGCCTTGGTGAATGCAACTTCGAGGGTAATAGTGTTAGTCGAAATTGGTTTTCACCCCTCCTTAGATAACCTCCCCGGATTACATAACACGTAGCCCGAGACCATTTGAATAAGGTATATAGTTCGCCCTGACAAACCTTTTAAAATCTTCAAAGTTCAAAGTGAAAACCGGATTTTTAAAACAGTTTGGCAGTAGGGCAAACTATACAGTCAGATCATCTCGGATTCCGTGAAATGTTATCCGAGGAGCTTATCTAGGGAGGAGTGAAAACCAATTTCACCTAACACCATTACCCTCGAAGTTGCACTCATATTTTTTTTTTGTTGATGCACTATTTAATAACAAGGCCCTTGTTGTGGACTACAAGCCTTTACTGAAGCTTTCGACGCCTTTACTTAATTTTTGCTATCACTCACACCCAAAATCTGCTATGGGCTCATAGTCTTAAATATTTACAAACTTTAAATAGAATTTAAGAAGAATTTATAGAAGTCAAAAAATTTGAAGCAATGGATTTGGGAAGTTTTTTAAAACAGAATTTTGAAGTGCACAATCTAGGATTTAAATAATTTTGGATTCAAATCACTTTAAAACAAGGTGTTTTGCATATGATGTGCAAAAAAAACCAAGGCGTGTTGGTTTGGTCGAAATAACAAAAAAACGTATGGCAGAAGGATCTCTTCCCACCGTTTAGGCAGAAGAGGCTATTTTCAGTTTAGGTACCAGTCGAAGAAATTTAATCTTTTTGCTCATCAATCTTACGTTGTTAGGTCATTAACGAAATCAATTCAATATTATTCACTCTGAGGCATATAATGTATAGGTATATAAATCTTTGTAATCCTTTGAAGAACCTCGAACACACGATGGAAATTTGATCATAACCATCTCAGCATAGATTCCACATACCTATACTCGTGAAATTGCATTCAATTTACCAAGAGTTAATTGTTTTAATGGCATCATCACACCATCAAAAACAATTTACGATACAAAAAGGATATGCGAGGATGGTTTATATTCCAATTTAATATAAATATACCAACCCGGAATAGTAAAGGCACCTATCTTATCTACGTATATAAATAGCAAAATTAAGCCGGAACAACGCACGTTTTCGACACACACAGGGTTCAGCTTTCAGCACTTCATTACAATTAATGCGATTATCTGGGTAACCAATTTAGTAGTTCCTGCCTGTGAGCTTCATCCCCAAAGGATACGTACTTACCTACGTATATATATAATAATGCGGGCGTATATACCTACATTGATGCAAACCCACCCAAAAGGGCATACGTATAGGTACATTTATAACAATTGTAAATCTTCACAAAGAACTTGGCGAAAACGCATGAACTTCGTCGTCATCGCATCGTTTATAGCGGTGGTGCGGTATGGCAACGACATGAAAGCTGCGGCACGGTGCAGGCTGCGGCAAGAGGTAATTCTCAGGAGCAGCAGGAAATATAATAAGGCTCTGTATTTATTCATCACCCGAAGCAAATTACAAATTCCCACCCACTTAATAGCTTTCTTTGTGGTATATTTATACGAACCTTCCTATACATAAAACACCATGACTCTCTCTTTTTTTTCATTTCGGTTCATGAAAAGGATACGCAGAAGTGGAAGTGAAAAAAAAAAGAAAACAGACATTCTGCTAAGCTTGCAAGTAGAAAAGTCGACGCTTGTCGTCACACTGACATCAGATACACCATACCCAAGTCTTCCTACATTTTTGTTTGTCCTGTACCTGGCGGAAAACCAACAACAACTATTATCCAAATAGCACAACGTCGTGTCGTGTCGGTCGTATAGCAAGCAGCCTGATGGGTGCTTCAATCCTGGAAAGCAATTAAATAAATTACGCAAATGCGCTTACCTTTTTGCCAGCCTTTGCATTCCAGCGGCATCGGTCGAGAAATTTGGCACTGAACACAACATCAACGTCACACATAAACAAAAGGACATCTTTACTCTTGTCGTCCTTGTCCCAGACACGTTCTGCACCCACGCGTAGTCCTTTAGCTGTATGAATGGAAAAACGAAAAAATTGCATTAGGCTTAAAGTCAAATTGGATCCCAAGGCATATAATCGAGGAAGGACAAAATATAAAAATATTAATTGGTTAAGGTTAATTAAAATTGCAAATGAACTGGAGGATCATTTTTCCCGGTGACATCCTTAATCGTGGAACATGGACAAAAAAGATATGGAGAAGTTTCATATATTTATGAAAAGCAAATTGTATGATATTTCGATTAAAAGGCAAGTTATCCCTGAAGGAATATGCATATTATATTACTGTCACGCATTCGAATTTAAACTTTTTTGTATTAATTATTAATTTTTCCTTTGAATTTTATAATCGACATTCGTGATAGGCTTGATAAAAATTTAAAGAAAATTTAAAATTAACCTCGCAATCGACTTAATGTCCATTATTTTTTGATTTCCTTGGAGAGCAGACAAAAACAATAAACTGACAAAATGTTAAGAATTTATGTTCAAAATATTATGGAGTGGTTTCTAAAAAAACTAATTTGTATGTACAATTTTGAAAAATATTTTGATGGGAAGCGATGGGATAAGCAGATACTATTAATGATGGCATTTTGTAAAAAATTAAAATAATTGTAGACTTTTTTGAGAAAAATTAAATATTCTTTAACGGTGCTCAGCAGTTATAAAGAAGGTAAGTACCTACCATATTTTTTGGTATAAGGTACCACTTTTTTGCCACATTTTAGAATAGAGGAAACCGGGCTGTTCTAAGTTTCCGGTTTGTCCCTGGTTTCAATAAAAAGACCAAGCTGTTTTTGAAATGCTGAGTATAGATATAGGTATACAATTATACAATTATAATACAATTATATTACTATTCAAATTTGGATTTGCTTACATCAATTGCATCCGTTTCAAAATTCCCAGTACCAAAAAAATAGTTCTATGATGGAAGCTACCATTTATGTTTGACAATCTTCGGAAGCACCAAATTAGCAAACCTAAAAAAACTTTGCCCTGAAGTTGGTAGCAAGGAAAAAAAGTTTACAGCTCCCGTGCGAAAAAAATATCTATGCAAATATTGTCGCATGTCAAAAATAATTGAGGTGAAATGCAAAATTAATTGTTTTCATGATTGGTTTACAGTTTCAATTTCAGAAGAAAAAAATCATTGTTATCATGATGGAATGTCATGCAAGACAAAGGACGGGCAACTGTTTTGCATGCGAAAAAAGTGTGGCGAATAAAATATTTGTTTGTATGGCTTACACTTATATATAATATTCACCTCAAGGCATTACTTAAAGCTAAGTATACAGTAGTTCTTTTGAGTAAAAAAAATTCTTCAAGATAGGAAAAAAATATTTTCGACAGAGAAAAAATGTCCGTAGTGTAAAATTTTTACTTGCGATTATAGGTAATATAAGGCAAGTTTTGGATTCGTGCAAAAAAAAATTTTTGAGATAACAATCAAACATGATATTACGATGACAGAGAACACCAAAAAAGTGGGTGGCAAAATTCTGTCTATCTGTCTGTCTGTCTGTCTGTCTGTCTGTTCGTCTGCAGCCTAAACGGCTCGATCGATTTTCTTCAAACTTGGTACTTAGTGGTTTTTGGTGATTCTGCCGACACGTTTTTTTCATTTTTTTTTTAGAACCAAAAATAACGGTACCTGTCATACATTTTTTTTTGGCAAATTTACATAATCGTATTTTTCTCAAAAACGGCTCGACAACTTTTCTTAAAAAAAATTTAATAAATTTTTTTTTAGTAAACGCTTTCTTTGGGTGGAAAACCATTTTTCAAAAATGGTTATTAATGGTACCTCCCAAGGAACCATTTTTTTATTTTTTGATTTTCTTCAAAATGGTATGACCGATTTCAATTATTTTTTATACAAAAGCTTCCAAGAAATGTTAATAGTTTTGTGTACCAACATTTTTGAAAAAATATTTTTTGGATTTTTAAAAAATATTTCAAATTTTTTTTTGGAAAATCAAATATTTCGAAAACGGCATCATAGATTTTTTTGAAACTCGATATTTAAGACTTTTTTAGTACTCTCTAAAATATTTTTAGGAAAAATTGTACATTTATGAAAAAATAACGGTACCTTCCAACAAAAGTGAAAAAACCGCAAAGGAAAATATTTTTTTGCTTGAAAACGACTCCTACGATTTTGATTAAACTTTTTTCATATACTAAAATTAGTACGATCTTCCATCAAAAATTATAAAACTTTACACATAGCAACTATTAGTAGTACCTGTCATAGAACGAATTTTTTTATTTTGAGTTTTCTCGTTATCAGCTTAACGGATTTAGATGAATTTTTTTATAGACAAATTTCAGATAAGATTAAATAATATTGCATATCAAAATTTTCAAAAAAAAAGTTTTTGGATTTTTAAAAAAAGTTTAAAATTTTTTTTTTGAAAATTCGATATCTCAAAAACGGGTTGACAATTTTTTTTTCAAATTTTGTTTTTATATACATATAAATATATAGTTTAAATCTGCATACCAAAATTTGTTCTTAAAAATGTTTTAAGAATTTTATATATACAAAATTAATTTAAAAAAAAAACCGCTCCAACGATTTAAAATTTTTTTTTCCCATACAATCATATTCCATCATGAACTAAGATGGCATACTTTTTTCACCTAAATCTGTCAAAAGAGTTGTTTTAGCTAATTTAAGTGTCGTATTTCATGCTTCTCTACATTTTTCTCTCATAACTTCCATGTTTGTATATACAATTTTCTTAAACTCGCAGTGTCTTGAACATAAAAGCAAGTACGTGCGACCCAGTCGTGCATTTTATTTTATTCGTCGTCAGTTCACAGTTTCAAAAAAAAAATCTCAATGAGACTGATCAATGAAAAAGCAAACACAAAGCCAAACGCAATTTTTTTTCGGAAAAAGAATGTCAGTGACATTGTATTGTACGAACAAAATTCGTGGTGAATATAAAATTTGTTTTCTTTTGGGTAGTTCACAGTTCGATTAAAAAAATTAAACGTCAAAATTTTTGTTCGCAAAAAGTGCACCCCAGTCTCAATGAGACTGGTCTATGGAAAAGTAAAAGCAATTTTTTTTCGGAGAAAGAATGTCAGTGACATTGTTTTGTACGAAAAAAATTCGTGGTGAATATAAAATTTGTTTTTTTTTTGGGTAGTTCACAGTTCGATAAAAAAAACTTAAACGTCAAAATTTTTTTCGCAAAATGCACTCCCATAAGAAATACATGTAGTGTTTTTCATGAACTGTATACTTAGCTTTAAGGGTAAATTAATGACTCAATGTGCTACGTGAAGAACGAAAGTGTTAAGATATGAAGAAAATTTTTCAGCAGATTTTGTTTTCCTCTTTGTGTTTTTCGTAGTTACATAATGAAAGACACGATTCGATTGGTTGGATTGGATAAGAGAAGGATAACAAAGAGAACGTCAATTTTCTGCACTGAATATTTTCAAATATTTTAAAATATTTCATCCCCCTCCCTCCTCTGCAAGTTACCTCACTCACCATCTCAAATCGCAGAAAATGCTTGAATAATTTCACGTGTGATCAGGGACAATGGGTGGCTTAGGCCAAGGCAAACCTTTTTCGCCTTGCTTGAATATTATTCAATTTGATGCAAAGAATAAGTTGAAAACCGTTTTGAAAATTTTGATTTTCTTTTCGCATGGGAACTGTAGACTATGCTGAAGGAACTATTAAATGGATAAGTAAAATTAAAAAAAAAAAAAAACAAAACAAAAAGGTAAAACAAAAATTGGTTTAAGCCTAGTTTACAGTTCTCAAGCGAAAAAAAAATATATGCAAATATTTTTGCATGTCAAAAATTACTGAGTGAAGCATAGTTTACAGTTCCCATGCGAAAAAAATCAAAATTTTCAAAATGATTTTCCACCTATTCTGCGCACCAAGTTGAATAACATTCAAAGCGAAAACGTTTGCCTTCTCCTAAACCACCCATTGAGTCATTAATTTACCCTTAACTAACCAACTATAGGCCTAAAAATGGAAAATAATTATTTTTGGATGCGAAAACCATTTGCCTGCAAATAATGTTTTGAGGTGAATATATTTTTTTTTTTTTTTTTTGAAGTATAAATCGACCATCAAAAAAAAAAATATTTTATTCACCACACTTTTTTTCGCATGCAAATCAATTGCCGGTCCATTGTTTTGCATGACATTCCATGAAAGCATAGTCTTTTTTTTGCATGAAACTGTAAACCAATCAGCAAAAAATAAATTTTACATTTCACCTCAATTATTTTTGACATGCGAGAATATTTGCATATTTTTTTTGTGCACGGGAACTGTACACTAGGCTTGAAATGCAAAATAATTTTTTTGCATGATTGGTTTACAGTTTCATGCAAGAAAAAGCCATTGCTGTCATGGAATGTCATGCCAGACAGTGGACCGGCAATTCTTTTGCATGCGAAAAAAAATGAAATATTTTTTGAATGGTCGGTCTACACTTCAAAATCAAAAAATATATATTCACCTTAAGGAAATTTGCATGCAAATGGTCTATAGTTTATTAATTAAGGGTAAATTAATGACCCAATAGGTGGCTCAGGCCAAGACAGACATTTTTCGCCTAGAATTTTATTCAATAAGATAAACAGAATACCCATTCTGTTCTGTGGAAAATTGTTTTGAAAACTTAGATTTTTTTCGCATGTGAACTGTAAACTATACTTTACCCTCCATTTTGTAAATATCACAGGATGACAAAAACATGTCAAAATGACATGATATACTAGCCCTGTTCCCTAACAAGTTTCAAATAAAGGTTTCAGTTTCAATTTTTCACTTATAAAACGGGTTCGCATTAAATCTGGCGGTCTGAAAGTGTTTGAAACTCACTAGGGAACAGAGCTTCTGAAACGGCCTTACTTGGGCCTTATACCTCCTACGAGTCAGTTTTAGCTTATTCCGCCACTATTTCTGGTGTATTGTTTTTTTTTTAATAAAAAGTAAAACGCCTATTATTGAGAGCACGGAGCTTTCTAATGTCATTTTGATTGGATTTTATGACTGTTCCAACTCCTTTTTTGATTCCAATCGAATATGATAACATCGTGTGTTGTCAAATTTAAGCACAAACTACATCCAATAGCCCATTTCCTGTTTCAAAGTACTAACGAGTACTTTACTAGATCTTTTCAATGACCATGTTCACATAATGCACTAAAAAAGTGTATTTTTTGACATTTTTTCAGTATTCACATCTCACTTTAATGAAGGAGGAGAGTGAGATATGAATACTGAAAAGTAAACAAAAATCCAAGTTTTCAGTTCAATGTGAACACCGTCATTGGAACGCATAAAACTGTTTTTCCATGTAAAATGTACATTAGGCGTTTTCCTTTGGAGGTGGCGAAGTACTTGCAAGTACTTTGCCAGCTTTTTTCAATGGAACACATCAAACTGCTTTCCCATGTAAAATGTATCTACTCGCGCATGAGAGCATGTGCAGTTGGTAGTACTAGATTAGGGTTTTCATCTACTCGTAAGTACTTCGCCACCTCCAAAGGAAAACGGCTATTATAAACTAGCACATTAGAGTATATGTATGTGTAGTTGATAGTACTAGATTAGGGTCTTCATTCCCAATATCGAAATTGGCTGTGGAATAGTTTTTTTCGCTTTGGAGTTTGACACTTCTGGCACAATTAAAGCCGTCACTCTTGAAATTGACAAATTCATAAAATTCTCTACTATGCGCGAAAATGTGATAGCAGTGGTGATTGGTGAAACTCTCCCATGAATATTTTTCTCTATCCCCGCAGCATTTCGTTGTGAAAACCACAGGAACATTGTTGAATTCAATATTCAAAACATAAATAAAGCAAGTATGTAGGCTGATATACAATAGTTGTTTTAGAACTTGCCCTTGAACTTTATTTTTCAATTCCCAGCTCAACTGTTATTGCTGTTGCTTCAGTTTAAATAGCAACAAACTCATGCTTAAAGGTAGAACTATAATAGCGTTTTCGTTTGGTATTCCGGAAGAAGCCTCCGGACTTTTCCGATCCAGAATGCCAAACGAACAAGTTGCAACCCTTTTCTTTATTCTGAAGTTTGGGTTTAATTGTATTTGTGCACTTGGCTATTGCATTTGGGTGATGAAACATTCACACAGCTGTTTCTCGGAATATTGATATTCCTCAATAACAGCAACGAATGTCTTCACCTTGGATTTTTACTTTGAGCAAACTCCTTATCTTAGCAAAAATTCCACATCATGGTACAAAAACAAAGAAAATGGGGAGGATGAAATGTTTGTTATATCCATTTTGTTTATAATATTTGTTCCTTTCAACTCCAATTTTTTGTATAATGCAAAATCACAATTCCAAAATCAAATAACAAACAAATTACCTTTGACGATTTTGACGTTTCAATTGTGCGCATGTATGTGTGCTTCTGGTTTTGATTCTTTCTTCAAATCCAGAATCGTTTTTCTCTTCTTTTCAGAAGAAGAACTGTCATATAGTGCCAAACGAACGTTTTCAGAAGCATTCGGAATGCTTCCGGACGTCCAAACGAAAACGCTATAATAGTCGGAAGGGCACTGAAGCAAATGTCAAAAACCAACGAAAATTAGCTTTCCGAACCGAAAAAAGGGGAACATACCCATAATGTAATTATCATCTATCTCTTTTTGGCGTTCCTATTTCACAAAATGTCAGTTTTACTTAAGTGAGGTGCGCTCGGGAGCGCACCTCACTTCCGTAACCAAAGTTGAACGAAACGCTCCACTCCGCAATTATAGTCGCGTCAAATGCTTTCCGTGTATTCGCTTGTTTTCTTCCGATCACTTAAGTGCCCCTCCGACTATTATAGTTCTAGCTTAACTATTTCATAGCCACTTTATAACTTGTTGCCACAGGCAAGGAACACACAGCTCCTCCAACTTACTTAATTCAAAAAAGTAAATAAACTATAATGTACATATGTAACTATATCCTTGAATTTTAATAGCATTCAATTTCAAATAATATAAACAAACTGTTAAAATAAACTTTTAAAAAAGAAACTTACCTCTTGAAAAAGTTTCGTTAAGTGCAAGTAACTTTAAATTCGATGAATTTCCACCGCTATTCTTCATCGCCAGCACTCGACTCATAATGGATCTCGCTTCCGAAAGACCATCTTCTCCAAAATACACAACCGTCAAATGAACCCTCCGGTCATTCTTCAGAGCAATCTTCACAAACTTATCCATGAAACTCTGAAAAGTCGCTGTTCGTCCTGACAATGGCAATATTATATGAATCAACTCTTTATCGTGAACTTTTGGAAAGCCAATCATTTGTATCGTTTGCAATGGTGCGAAGGGTCTCATTACAACAACCTTCGTTGTGCCACTACTTGTTCCGGAGTTGCTGGCTCCTCCACCATTGCCACCACCACCCCCTCCACCTCCTCCTCCCAATTGATGGCTATTCGTTGGATTATGTGCTACCTCCTTTGTCCTGAAGTACAATTCATACTGTGTTCCTGTCGTGGGTTCATTACGGTAGATCCCCTCTGTGAAATCATCCAGGGTATACTTGATACCAGCGCCCATATTTGTCTTGCTACTGACATTTCTGTTCAGACTCTCGATGGCCTTTCCCAGTGCGTCTAGGAGATCCTTGCGTTTGTAGCCAATTGGCTTTTCTACCACCCGTTTGCCCAAACCCAACTCAATGGGATACACTCGGCTGAATGTGAAATGATTGAATGGAATCAACTCGTACTCGTTGTTCAAAGGAAGTCCCCGCAGGATCTCTGCAGCTCCGACTTGTTTCCGTATGTAACTGCTGCAATCATAGATGGAGCCAGCTGCTGCTCCTGTTTGGTGATGACCTGCTGTGGCTGTTGTGTTTGGCGATGGAATCTGTTGCAGGAGCTCCAACTGTGGACCAAGTGCCACGGAGTTGGTGAAGTTAAATGGCTGATTACCTGCGAAATGAGGAAAGGAAGTAGGATGTTATGAGAGAGGCCAGTCCTCTGGATATCAAAAGCATTAAACACATAGAGCAAGGATGTCATGTCCTTGTCGACGAAGTCGAATGGTATAGATATCTATAGACTCTTGCACTTACCTCGCAGTTGGATAAGTTGGAGCTTCAGAGATTTTATTTCGGATGTTAGTCGAGTGATTTCCTGTCGGTACTCCTCCTCTTTCTGACGCAGCAAGTCGATGTACTCCTTCTGATCGGCTGCAGTTTTTTCGGCGTTGATGTTTCGCAGCTTGTGCTGGTTTGCTGGTGCTGGCACCGAATGCTGTTGGTGGTGTTGGTGTTGAGCAACGGCGGATATCACTGGAATTTTGTTGAACTCTGAAAGGATGCAGATATTGATGGTAAATGTAGATATACATAGATATAGATACTGATGGTAAGATGAAGCAATTTATATTGACTGATGCAGAATACCTTCTGGCCTCAAAGGGTAGACATAGAGGAATCAACAATTTCTGAGGATAAGGTATAGCTTGAAATCTAACTGTCTGCCATAAAAGTGCATCATCCGGCATGAGAATAAATACAAAGGAATTCATTTTGTTCTTTTGACGGAAATAAGGGTTTTGAGAGCATTGGTTTGATTAGAAGTAATTGGAAGCTTTAATTAGAATATTGGAATGTTAATTAGAATTTCAACTTTACTTCCTAAATTTGATGAAGTTATGAGACGAAAATAAGGACCTTTGGCGATGTACCAGTGGGCGTCATAATTACTTAGTCCGCTATGGTGTTTCTCTTGACAACATTAAAGAAATTCGGAAGAGGAGGATTGAATTGAATTGAATTGCAAAAGAATATCTTTGGAATTAATAGTTTCTTGAATTATTGCAGTGCGGAGAAGGTGATAAATACCTGCACTCAGCATTGAAGAACAAAGATATCTATCGAAGGTAAAACGTCTACTTTTTTGGGCCAAAATCATGCCTTGTGTACATTTCATGAGGCTAATAGAGTCCAAACTGAAATGGCATTGTTTTTAGTTCGTATATTTTTTAGTGAGCATTATTATACTAATCTTGAAAAATAATTATTTTTTTTAAAATAACGAATACATCAATGGCGCCATCTTTTGAGAAAACAAACTAAAATACTTTGTTGTAAGTTACTTTGGCATCACTTTCGGTTGGCTTAAAGCCATTCCACACTATCCCACTGAGTATTAACACATGTCAAAAAAGTGTGAAGAAATCATGTATAATAGTGTGGAAACAAAATATGAAATTTCATCACACACAACTTGACAGCGCATCCGATACAATTGACATGTGTTAATACATGAAAATATTTAGGATTGGTTCTAAAACCATCACACTTTCTATCCCACTTGGGCGTTTGAGGTTATGGTGAAACTAATTTTTGATGCAAATGTGGAAGGAAAATATGAAAGTCAGTTACATCACACAAATTTGGCAGTCGTATAAAATTTTATCCCACTTTATTCTGACATGTGTTAATACTTTGTGGGATAGTGTAGAGGTACTTTTAATAGGGCTTTTTAGCAAATACGAATGCTCATTTCTAAATGTCAAACTCAGGACCTCGGCACATTTTCTTTTTTTATTTCATGGATTTTCGTAGTTGGTTTGTCAATTTTTTTTTCAAACATTGTGCATTGTCCGAGAATAAATATAAACAATAAAAGCTATTTCAAACAAATTTTTTTTACTTCCATCCATTAACTTTATTACCAGTTTCAATATTTTAGCTTATTCAGTTGACACAAAAAGACTGCATTTTCCTTATGGAAAGACTTTGATGAAAAATAGCAGTGCTTTTTGAACTAATCTTTCTGTTTTCTTTTCCCAACATCATAAACAAACAATAAGGATAATCAAATGATTCATTAATGCACAATGCTAAGAAAAAATTGAAAAAGTACCTTTGAAAATGTGTGTCCTTATTCATTTGAAGTGGAGTGTAAATGTTTGGATTCTTTTTGTGTTGGTAATTGCGTCTGTCAAACGTGCCGAGTTCTTAGCTGTCACTTTGCTTTGACAATTTGGTAGAGATCTCTATTCAAAAATGTTTATGGTGGATGTACATGACTGGCTAATTGGCGATAAGCTGGCAGTTTGTTATCGTGATTTTTTTTTTCAAATCATCACAAATTTTCATAGATTCTAATAAACTGTCACAAATTCCTGTTTGTTAACTCAAAAAAGTTGCATCGAGTGAGCGCAATATGAGAGAGCAAATAATTTCCCAACACGATAGTTTGAACACGAACTATACTGTCAAAAATTGTGGTGGTCAGTTTCTGTTACAACATTGCCACAAATGGGAAAATTTTCCGAAGTAGGGTTTCAAAAAATGCAGTATGTATGTACATTCAGTTTTCTTACAGAAAATCTGCATCTTCCAATTTTGACTTTTATTTTCAAAATAGAAGAACATAAGAAATAAAAAAAACTTAATATAATTTACCATGCTGTCACTTTTGTTATCAAAGCAAGCCAATAGCCGGAAGCCGTCAGAACAGAATTGAAAAATTAGGGGACTGAATTTTGAGGAATGATAATTTACTTTTCCGAAAAATTAAAGTGCAGTAGACTGCATTTATAAGCAGTAGATTTGTTTAACGAAAAAAGTGCATTAGATCTATTTAAATCATGGCAAAGTGGCAACGCCATTCACACGGAAAAATGACGTTTCTGACAAAAACTGGTGCAGTTCATGATTCAATAATGCGTTTTTTAACTTTTTCAAATTTTCCCAACTACGATAGAATTGTCCCCTCGCTCTTTCCAAAATTTGACAGGTTTTACATATTTTTTTGGAAAAAAATACCAACACCGGTATTCATAAACGCAAATGAAACACAAATTATCTTTGATCAGTAAGTTAAGTGTCAAATCATATCAATAAATCAAAATTCATGGCATTAAACTAACTCACCAAAGTAGATACATTAAACGAGTAATTAAGTTAACAATACTTCTGTCATTGTTGCCAAAAACTAGAGATAAAAGGAAACATACGCTTGTGACACACATGCTATATAAGCCTCAAATGAGAGAGTGTATGTGCGAAAGTTCACATTTAGTGAGAAAGTGTATGTGCAATTCCATAAATAGTCTTTGGAAAGAGCAGAGTTCTTGTTGATTGTAGTAGATTTTCGTTAAGTTTTTGAATTTAACGTGGATTATGAGTTTATATTAGGCGTTTTCCTTTGGAGGTGGCGAAGTACTTGCAAGTACTTTGCCAGCTTTTTTCAATGGAACATATCAAACTGCTTTCACATATAAAATGTATCTACTCGCGCATGAGAGCATGTGCAGTTGGTAGTACTAGATTAGGGTTTTCATCTACTCGTAAGTACTTCGCCACCTCCAAAGGAAAACGGCTATTTTTATTGATATGAAATTTTAATTCGTGAACTAACTTCTGATTGACGTTTTAGTAAATTTATGAATTAGAAGATATCTGAGCAGTTTTTATTGATAGGGCTGCAAGTGTTTACATTGGACTGAAAACTGGATTTTCTTGATGTTTCAGTATTATCACTCCTACTCTTTCAGTAAAGCGAGTTCAGTGAAGTTAACTGAAAGAATGGGAGTGATATTTGAATACTGAAACTTCAAAAAATCTAATTTTTCAAACCAATATGAACACCGTCACTGAGTTTGTCCATTCTTTTACCAGTTTTTTGGAAAATAACTGCCGGAATACTTCCCAATTGTGAGTCATGTAGGATGTAGGTATCCAGCATGAACTATAAATTTAGTGGTGCGGTGTGACAGCTCCTGAGATCCTTGCAATTCACTTTCAAATATTCGTGCTCTTATGGTCACCAAAAATAGAGGGGATCTGTAACATTGACAGGACCCAAACGGAAAAATGAGGGACTAGTTTTATCAGTAATTCACCCATACATTTTTATATTTTTCAATTATGAAATAAATCATTATAATAATTTAGATTTCTTACCATCATCGTCACTGTCATAGCCATCATCAGCAGTCAGACCACCAAAGCCACATTTCGTTAACGCAAGCAGTGATATGATTGTTACGGAACAAATTAAAATCAGTAACTTTGCCAGCAGCTTTGATCCAGCCATTCGAAGCATATTTCATTTTTATCTTTCAAATTTTGTTGTCATCATTTGTTAAGTTTTATTATTGTTCCTGAAATAAAATTTAAATAAAAATAAAATAAATTTATTATACCAAAACATGATAGAGAGTTGCAAGGTACTCTTCAATTATTAAAGAAAAATGTGTAATTATAAATGTATGTAAACAGTTTGGCAGCACTTAAAAAAGATGCCTTAACCTTTCCCCCTACAACAGGGAGCTGACAACCAAATTCCAGCAAATTGAAATAAGGAAGTTAGTTTCATTATAGAAAATGAGAAAGCATTATTAGGCGTTTTCCTTTGGACGTGGCGAAGTACTTGCAAGTACTTTGCCAGCTTTTTTCAATGGAACACATCAAACTGCTTTCCCATGTAAAATGTATCTACTCGAGCATGAGAGCATGTGCAGTTGGTAGTACTAGATTAGGGTTTTCATCTACTCGTAAGTACTTCGCCAGCTCCAAAGGAAAACGGCTATTATCATTCGTGTCAAATAAAAAAAATTATCAGGATATCTTGAGCCTTATTTATTAGATTTCTTATGCTACATTTCCACCTAATGCTAATCTGAGATTTAATAAGATTTACCTCAAATCTTTTTTAAATCTTGAAGATTTACTATACAAATATATTTCGTTAATCTTGGAGATTATTGTTTGACACGAATCAAACATTTTATCTCACTCCCACTTCATAAGAAAAATTGAAACGCCATTAGTATTTTTGATGGTGCTGTCAAACTTAATCTTTTTAAAATCTTTTATTTACTTAATCTAAGCTGAGATAAACCTTTGGTGGAAACATATAGCACTAGAGAATTAGTTTAGATTTTGAATGATTTATTCACTGAATAAAAATATATCTTGTTTTATTAGCGTTAGTGAATACCAGGACCCATGTTCTATAACTGAGGCGATAACTTTTCGAATCGTTAAAAACTGAAACAACTCATTCCTCAGTTATCGCCTCTGGAAGAAATCGGGTTTCTGTAACTGAACGCGATAAGTTCAATTTCCGAACTCTTCCGGCTGGAATTTCCATTGGAAGGCGATAAGTTTTAGTGTCATATTGACATTCCAAAACCAAAACAATTTTTTTTTTAAGTCGCGAAAACCAAAACTAATGTAGTTTTATAGTGAAATCTAAAAGAACTGATTTGAGAAATGAGAGTTTGTAAATACTGCAGCAAACAGTCCACAGGAATAGGACAACAGGAACTTCAACTTAAAGTGTCTCAACATAAAATTCCATGCGACTCCAAAGGTGTCAATGGCAGCAATCGAAAGCCAAAATTCAGCATAAAAAGCAAATGCTAATTAACAATCGGACAACATGGATTAGGAGATAGTGATGATGCTCGCTTGAAGAAGTGTTGCCCTGAAAATGGCAAATCGTTAACAACATCCTTGACTGGCGTTGCTATTCAACAAAAAACCGGAGTCAGTAACATTCAAGCTCCGAAGCAAACCATGTCTATTAAGTATGCAAAAAACATCGCACAACTGATCAGGACTTGCTCGAGCAATTAGGAGTACCATTCATAAGACAACCAACCATTCAGTGCGTTGAGAGTCCCGGTGCCAACATAGAATTTGTTGTTACTGTGGGTCTTTCAGTTTAAGAATCGGCTGCTTCTATCACCTCCAACAAGTTATAACATTATATATATTAATTTAAGGCGCCCAGTTAACTTTAGTTGATGGTGAAACAACTTCTCATTTAATGCGAATGTTCTATCGAACCATTCGTCTTCTCGAAAAAGGAATCAAGTTGGTATATGTCTTTCCGAGATACAGAAACCCATTTTATCGATTTTTTCCAGGATTTCTATTCCGATTGTTTCAGTCGATAAAATTAACGACTGTCAGGGCCTTACTAATAACCAAACACTAATGTCGACTATTAGTTAACTTTAAGATCAAAGTTAAGTGTGGAGCTTTAACAAAATGCTACCAATAATCAATTTTAACCTTTTGCTAACAAAATCCTCAGACTTTCCCTTAATCTACTACAATTTCTATCAAACTCCATCAAACATGCTCTAAAAAAAAACACACTACAATAACTCAAGTGAAAACATAGAAGAAGAAATACACAACACACAAATGCATTGACACAGGGTCGGCGTGCAGTTACATGGCTAAATTCTGGGCCGCCCAAGGAAAGCATGAATTCAAAAAAAGAAAAAAATCATTGAGATGCTTTTAGGAAAGTGTATAGAGATTTTAAATCGTTAAAATAGTAAAAAAAAATTGCTTAAATAAGTGAAATAAAAATAAATACAGTGAATACTTGCAATACTCAATCAAACAAAATATATAAGACAACATGCGGCATTAAATAATGTAAGAACACCTATAATACAGAGTGAACAAATTTTTCATACCACAGTAAGTTTTGTCCCATATTCTACATAAAGTTATGTGAAGTGGTGTTCTTAAGGCAAATACATTATAGTAGAATACTTTCAAACTGACATAAAACTTCTTGACGAAAATACAAAACTGACATGAAAGATAGGGCCAACAGTAGAAAGATCTTTGAGAATATTTTATTCAAAACGTAGAAAATAACTCTGCACTTCAGGTGCTAATAGGATTTTAGTGCCTTGCCATCACCAACAAAAATTAATCCGTCCCTGCTGGACGAGAATTTCTCATTTGACAGATGAATCTTAACTAAATCACTCGATTGAAGTATATTTTTATTTACAACAAATTAGACTTTTTAAAGCAAAATATCATGAAATATCAATTTAAAAAGTATTCTACGATAATTTATTAACCTAAAACACATCACTTCACATTACTTTATATGGAACTATAAGAAGAAACTACCTTGTGAAATGAAACACTTGTACAATCTTTATTATAGGCGTTTTTACAGGATTTAAAGCACTACCACGTGTTTTTTTTTTACATTTTGTGTAATAAAGTATTACAAGTGCCCATTATACTAATTATATTACACTTTTTTATTTAGTTTAATAAGCTTTTTCAATTGTTTTACCATTTTTAAATCTCAATACACTACTTGACAACTGCTCGGCAAAATGACAGATGAATTTCAATTTGTTTTTTTTTTTGTTTTGTTAAAAGAGTGAAGATAAGTATTGCCGTATTCTTTTTTAACCGCTCCTTTTTTAGTACTATAGTATGTAAAATGTTCAAAGGGTTTGGACGATTTTGATTTTATTTAATGAACATAGTTCATAAACATTATACAAAAACATACATATTTTGAGTAAACTTTATGGTTTTTGGCTTATGCACATATCAGTACCTACGAAATTGTTACGAAAACAAATTATTTTCTGTCGGAATTTTTACAGTGATATTTCTCTTCCTGCCAATATATTTTTCTTAGGGCTCAGAGTACTGTTGTTTTTATCAGACGTTTTATCCTTTTCAATTCCAATAAACTATGAAACGACCGCCTTTTATGAGAAACGTTTTTTTCAAACATTTATTTCTCGGACAAGTAATCCGAAGAATGACTACGTATGTTTACGTGTATAGGTGTGCTCTCCAACTCCTAAAACATAACTGCAATAAGAAAACCCATTGGAAGATTTTTGGAATACAGAAGGAGTGGAAAAGAACTAATAGGAGTGACCAAAGAAAAACGACAGAATTGACAATTATTTAGAAATTTGTCACGTTATGTTTTTGACAAGACGTTTGTGGAAGTATAAATATTCAAATGTATTTTATTAGCTTTTTTAATAAATAAAAATATATGAAACGAATTCTGAGAACGCAAAACAAAACAAACATTTACCTACCTAATCGCTTATAAATATACGCATACAAATATGTACGTTCATAAACAAAAAAAAATGTTGTTATTTTTTCAACAGACAGAACTAAATGCAATGAAATCATCAATATTGACACCTGAAAAAAAAATCAATTTTATGCTATGTTCCCACCAAAATGAAATCCGAGATTTCAGCTAAAAAATTTCGAGATTTCAAATGGGTGGAGCAGAATTTCATGGAGATTTCGTTGAAATCCAGAGTTTTTATTGAGATTTCGTTTAAATTGTATGAAATTTTTTCCCAGCAGTTCAAAATATGAAAAGTTTTTAACCGAAATCTCGGATTTCGATTTGGTGGGAACATAGTATTACATCGATTCCCGTTCAACACAAAAAATTACTTTTTAGATATACCTACTTAACAAGGAATATGTAAATATATAAAACGGAATAATCAAATCAACTACATACGTATTTAACGTAAGATCCAGACGTACTAAATATTTATGAAAAATTAAATAATCTGTTCCTGTTGCAACACATAAACATAGGTACAAACAATAATTGAACTACGTCTTTAAAACAAAAATCTGAAGATTGAAACAAACCCAAAAATACCTCTACTTATTGAAATCAACCTGATAACTTGGGAATAGATTTAAGTATTAAATACAAATTTAAATACCATAAAACAGCACTAAGGCAGCACTTTCTACTTAGTGTTCGACTTTAAACATGGATTTCCATGTATTAAATTTTGACATATTGCTAACGGCAAAACTGGAGATTAAACTCGTTATTGGTATGCGGATTTTCTAAAATCTGAAGATTTTCTTTTAAGCTTAACACTAAATTTGATTATTAGTAAGGCCCTCAAAGTTATAGAAACCCGATGATGTGATAAAATTAATTTCGTTCCAATTCTCACCGTTTCTCGACTAGTTTTATCGATTCGAAAGTTATAGAACATGGGTCCAGGGTACATTATAGTTATTTATAAATTCTTTCCTTTGTCAATATCTATGTTGCTTAATTTATTATGTTACAGGTTGAAAGGTAACGATCCTTTTAGTCAGTTTTCCAATTAACGTATGTTTTCTACGCCCTATTTCGTTCGTGTCGTTAGTAAAAATCGATCGTATAAAATCTCGACAAACCTTCAACTGATCATGAGACTACTACCTACTTTAATATACTTATCTACTACATTCGCTAAACCTACTCTGCCAACACATCCCAAATCAAATGTCATTTTACTCAACGAACCTAACGAAACTTCTGACATTTCCCACTCGTATGATCGAAAGAATTTCCATTTTTTTGTTCCCGCAGTGAAAACGTCGTTGTTCTGTTCGGTTTGCAATTTATTATTTTTATCTTTCAACAATTTGCTTTTTGTTTTTCCTAATTTCTTTATCTTAACCTGTTAATTAATTCAATAAAACGTAAGTATCACATAATTTACTTATTGAAAAAACTCAATTTAATGCTGTAAAAGTTTAAAACGCCCTAAATCGCGAACAAATATAGAATTATTCCAAGCAACAAGTCGTTCGTTTTTTTTTTTTCTTGTCTCTGACCTATTGTATCAGGCAGGGTTGATTTGCTTTTTGCTATTCGTGTTTCATTGTTGGACTTGGGTATGAATCATTTTAATCAATCTTCCAAATGCCATCATCGTAGCGCAAATACAAAAACCTACAAGAAATTCTCGGAGGGAAAACATGTAAATCAGTGGAATTCTCCATATGGATCGACTGCGAGGAAGTTGGAGCGCACTTGCCATAGTTTATTTAATTTTTGTCTATAAATAAAAGCTGCGCGTTTTCAATAAATTTTCATTTATTATTTACCAATTGATTCATTTGACGACTAGGAGTATCTTATTTACTTTTGTGAGGTAGTACTGCACTTCCGCCTCGTATTGTTTTTCCTTTGATATCTTGTGAGTTCCACTTGCAGCTTGCAGGTGATGACGTTGATTTTTGCTTTTCTAGTTGGGATTTTCGTGTTTTTTTTTTCTTACCACGACGGCGACAACGAAAAGCCTTATCGTCGTTCAATAAGTCAGTAGGCGAGCTGATAGTGGTTTACGACTAAAGATAGAGATCTAAGTACAGTCATTCCCTAGCTCAGCCTGAGACTCTGACTCCGCTTAAGGTTAATCACTTTTGTGGTTGGTCATTAATTATTCTCATTAGTAGGTTACATCAATTTCCAGACAAAGTTCATGAATGATAAGAAATTTCACGATAATTCCCTTGCATATTGCGTCAAGTTTTCTCATTTTCTTTAATTATTTATGTTTTTTTTTCTATTTCAGTTCTTATTGTTGTTGAAGATGGAGAATAAACAAAACGAAGGACCATGGGGTTTCACACCCTCCTCATCTACATCTGAGTAAGTTTAATTTTATGTATCTGTAGATAATTTAGGTTAAATTCCCTATTCCTTCCTCAATTTTCACAACTAGTGCACCTGCACTCAAAGAGGTATCAACTTGAAGCGAGCAACCAAGTCGAGGACAAAGAAAACTTCTTCTTCTGTTGTTTTTTGTTAGTGATCTACTGTCAGCTTGGTGTTATCTACTAAAAGAAATAAAATGGCCACATTTATTTGTCTTTTAAGAACACAACCGAATGCTTGCAAATTTTTCTTATCAGTCTTTTAAGTTATCATGAAGAGTTGTTGACTAGAGCTATTTTTTTTTTTTCAGTTTGAGTCAGCAGTTTTGAAAATAGGGGTATTGTATTCATTTCTTCTAGGGTAAATAACTCGAAAAAAAATGTATGAAAAAAAAAAATAAATAAAATTACTGGGAATTGTTAGAAACTGACTCATTATTGTTTAGATCAGAAGTAAGAGAAGGTAATTCAATAATTAATGCTAATCCATAGCTAATTATAGGCATTTATTGTATCAATAACTAGAGAATTCTAGTTGAAATGAAAACGCAGAATCTATTCATTTACTGTGGTATGAATTTCCTGAAACTTGAATTAAATGAGTGTCTTTCTGAGCATGTTGTAGCCTTAAATAGATTTTTTTAGACATCTACCACCTACATGTCGTCGGCTTAGAGTGAAAAAGCGGCTAAATCCACATTCATTTTGATCATTAAAGACCACTTCAAAAATTGCTAAGCCCACGATATGCATGTTTATCATGTACATACAAGAAACCTAGGTTGATTCTTCGCGAAAATTAAGTGTGATCAGTCTGGTAGAAAAAGTAAAGAAATACCTTAATTTAATTAACAAACTTTTTATCTCTAACACCTCTTTGCCCTATTTCAATGCATTGCTAAGTCTATAAGGCCTTATTTTTTTAGTTATTCCAATATAATATCACATAAATGAATCGCCCCATTTTGTTTTAATTTTGAAAAAATGTAAGGCGAGAATAGCTGAGATTATTCAAGGAAGGAGGAAAAAGATTCCCATAATTTTTTGCAGTTGAACTTTCGATTCGTTTTGAGGGCCATTATTTCCATCAGAGTATTTGGTAGCTTTCTACAACTTGCTACTAGACACTGGTCCTATGGGGTCTGACAGCAAGCTGTGCAACGTCGTACAGTTTCTTACCAAGTAGCAAGTTACCAAATAGACATATTGGGTCGTATGCTCAAAGATGAAGCAGATCTCAGGGTCCGAGCTAACGAGCTTGTTGAGATCGATCGAGCAGAGCCGAACTCGAACTCGGTTTCATATGTACAAATATGAGTTCGTTCTAAACAGCTCTGACTTTATGAATCTCATATTCATCAATCTCAAAACTCTTTATTTTAAATAGTCGTGATTCAAATTTCTGTGCTGTGTTAGACAAAGAAGAAATACAAATTTCTTCTGAAAGCGGAAATGAATGTGTGGTGTTTAAAATTAAGTCGGACTATCTTAATACATTTTTCTGAGAGAATTCTCGGTTACTACCGAAGAAGGGATATGTTGCATTTATAAAAACCGACAAAACCGAAACAAAAATTGGAAGGGGCCTGTATGAAAAATCATTTCGTCAGCTTAGAGTGAAAAGCGGCTAATTCCACATTTTTTTTTTTTTGATCATTATTGACCACTTAAAAAATTGCTAAAAACTACAAAAATCTATAAAATCTTTTCAATTTCACTGAATTTAGCAATAACGAGCGTAGAAAAATACTTAATGTAATTTTGATTCAGAGCGATTCCGATGTAGACGATTTTCGACATCAATTTCTTAATAACAAATTGTTTACTTTTTTAGATAACAATGTAAAGAAGAAGGACTTTATTTGTTAACAAAACAAAAACTAGACTTAATTATAAGAAAACATTTTTTATTTGCGCTTGCCAACATATCATACGAAGAGTCCCACATAGGAGTATTTGTATGCAAAAACTGGACAAAATTATTTTTTGTCTTGATTGCAATATTTTCATCTTAAACCATGTAATAAGTACCGTTTTTAATAAATGTACCCTCTTTTAAAACAAAACAAAAATTCAAGTTTTTTTTAATTTTTCAACTGGAAAAAAAAAAAAAAAATGCATACAATCGGATATACGATATGACCAAAAAAGATAAAAAGGATCAAAGTTGCGGCCAATATTTTTTTTAATCAATACTGGGAGCTTTGCTTAACCATATTTTATACAAATAGTTACCAAATAACTCCAAAAAATAAAAAAAATAAAATCCCAAAGAAAAATAACAGCACAAATAATCAGTTTGAATGGGCATAAAAGTGGGAAACCGATATGACCAAAAACAACTACATCCGCAAAACTCCGCAGCCGATTCTTTTTGAAAATGAAGCTTGATGGTTTATTTTAAAGAACCAACAAAAATAGTGTTTTTTTTGCATTTTTAGAACAAAAATTCGAAAAGAAATATAAATATTAAAATATTTGTCGTAAAAATGGCTCAATATAATAGTGAACATCTGTAGTTGATTTTTATATACCAAAAATTTCATCAGACTACACAAAATTTTTAAGAAATAATTTAATAAAATGTTGCAAATTTTTTGAAGGTTGATTACGAAAAGAAGTGACAAATTCGTAATCGAAGACCTTGAACTAATATCATAGCCAAAATATGTTGAGCAATAAAAAAAATATTTTAGCCTATTGTTCCATGGGATCTTAGCTATTGTCTGGAAAAAGTTCCCCTTTCAATTTTGACATTTGAAAAATCGACTTTTGGCCAAGTTTTGTAGGCAAATACTCCTATGTGAGTCAGTACGAACTGCAATTATCATAAAATGTTGCACCCGCATTTACTTTAAAAATGAAAAATTCGTTTTTAATTTTTGTTTTATAACTTTATTTTTATTTCTTTAGTTGCTTGACTCAACGTCGTTCAATATAATGTAAGAAGCATATAGTAAATCTTTCACAACTAACAGATCGCGATTTTTTTAAGTTATATAAATGAGTCCAAAGTGAATAGGTGAAAATGTAACCCTTCAAGCAAAAATTTCATTAAAATATTTTTTATTTTATTATAAATGTGCTTAGAGTGAGTCTAAACCAGTGTTTCTCAGTGTTTTTTATGATATGCCCCACCAAAGCTTTTCCAAAATTCTTTTGTCCCCCAACAAAATATTCAAACAAGTTTTTAACACTCAAAAAATTGAAATGTTCAACAAAAAACTTGAATGATTACAAATTAAGAAAAAATCACAAGAATCAGAATTTGTTTGCCTTTTATGAATTTTTAAGATAATCAACAATTTAATTTATGACGATATCAGTCACTTCACATTTTTGGTGTCAACGAAGCCTGTCTTGTGTTGTTAATATATGACATATCAATAAAGGTAGCCAAACCAAATTTCTTCGTTTTTTACTTCGATAAGAATTTTAGTTTTTCGAAAATATCGACTTAATAACTTAAAAAAACCTTACCATCGAACCAAAGTCCTTCATGGTCTTCATATTTCCTTTACAGAATAGCAGGAAAAAATTTCATAATTTGGCACAATCGAACGTTTGAAGATGCTAAGATGGAGCCCGGATTCTTTTCGAGAATTAATGAGTGTGAAAGTGAGATTTTTTTTCTAAATTGCACTCATTTAAATTGGAATCTTAAAGAGTTGCAATGCATTAGAATGGAAAATGACCCCCCATTATAATCGAACTGGCCCCCTGTAAGGCATGGGCCCCACGTTGGAAAACACTGGTCTAAACGATAAAGGATTCCTTTCCTTCTATTCCAATAATGCGATCACTTTTTTTTTAATATTTTTTTTTGTAAAAAATGCAAAATAGGAGTTAGCGGCTTTTCACTCTAAGTCGATGATTTAAAAAGGAAACATACACTAATAAAAAAAATTTAAAGATACAAAATTTTAAAAATAATTTTTTTAGTGTTTTTTCAAGAACTCTGTGGTAGGTGATCGTATTGAGATGAAACAAAAAGCATTCTACAGCTTCATGTTCCTTGTTCTTAGATTTATTTTTAAATTATTTGTTTGAGGTAGGTACCGTTCCGTTATAGCACAAGACAAGCACTTTCTATTCTTTTATTGTTTGAAGGGTGTCACTTTGTTGGACAACATACAAAATTCAAGGACAGTTTTTAAAACTTAAATTGTCATGTCTGGCCACGGAAAAATTCTTCCATTGTAATAATTCAGAAGTTTAATCTGCTTTTATGTATTTCATATTATATTTTTGTCATAAAATTTGGGTAAGATAAACCGAGCATAACAAAAAAATGCGTATTGGCAAAAGGTCGTCACTCGGTCTTAGTATAGGAGTAATATAATATGAATATGAATTTAGGATGGTATAATGCTGGATTTACACGACTGACAAATTGCATGTAAACTGTAAGTAAACTGTTAGAACAATGAATTTGTCCAATCTTTTGCCAGTTTTTTGACAGATAACTGCAAAAATACTGTCAGTTGTCAAAATCCAGCATAACCCTAGTTTGAAGTAAACATGAACATTGTATACAATTGTAATGAATTAAAAACCAGGGAAAAGTGAATAAAATAACCTCAAGTACACTTAAGTTTGTTGTGTTTGTGGTAAACTCTTAGGAACTCTTAGTTAGTCAGACGTTTATGAAAACACCCTTAATTTAAAAAAAAAATTGAAAAAAAAGTTCATATGATCCCACTTATACGAGTAGTTATATGTAGTTTGATTTCATATAAAACAACCCTCAAAACAAAATAAAGCTACTGGTAGATAAAACAAAAAAAACAAAATTGCAATTAACTATTTAATTTTCACTGCGAAACTATCAATAATAACACAGATTCACACGCACAAGAAGAACTCGTTCTAAAGCTAATTTTTGACGCTGAGTCCAAATCCATTATACATTTTTGAGATACATATTACCTTTTTGGAGTTTACATATCCAATGAGTTGTAAATTTCATTGCACAAAATTTACAATCTCTCCTGAAAGTACTAATTTATTTCTTCCGCATTCAGTTTAAATCTTTCAATTATCTGTTCTATCACAACGCACCAATTTTGGTCTAAGTGTATCAGTATTAAGAACTAACAGCCACTTCTACCTTATATATGTATGTTTTATTCTTCGAGAAATCCTTAATTAGTTGTAAGTCTTAACCCTAAAATGCTGAGCCCTCCGAGATCTCATTTTCCTGAACATGCCTATTATTTCGTAATCAGAACAGCTTTACAATTGTTAAGAAACCCTTTATTTACAGTTTTAATGTTCTTTCAATGCAAACTGACCTTATCCTCAGTTTAATTCATTGAAGTGGAAAGTGTCACACCCGTTACGAAAATTTTCATAAACTTGATTACTACAAAAGCAAAAGGTAATCAAACCGATCATTTAGAGTAGTAAGAAGAATATTGCCATCCACAATCAATGAATTTGAAACTCAGGCACCTATTATGGCTTGCGACTCGCCGAGTCGAACGTTCAAATGTGACTATGTGGTATTACCGTTTGCGACTAGCCTAGATAAAGTTCGCAATTAATTTAGGATTAAAGTCTATTGCATACCCTAAATCCTTGGGGTTGGAGTTTCAAAATATATTCTCTCTCCGATTCAAGTTTATGTATTAAATTTACGGTACAAGGATATAATTGTAAGGGAATCTATTCCACAATACAACTTAATCTACCTTCTCCAAAAAAAAAAAGTTACCATTGAAGTGAGGTATTAATTATGTACATTTTATGTAAGATATACTTCAATTTACAAAAGGATGGGGTATTTCCATTCCACTGAGCTCATGCGACTGTAGTTTCAAATTTGTTTTGAAGAAGTTAATTATATCTAACTGATATTTATTTTTTCGAACATTAATGATTTTCAAAAAAGTTTTCCTTTTCATAAATTTATTTGTTTGCACAAATGGTTCACAAAATCAAACATAAGGATGTGTATTTGTAAAAATATGTGAGTAAAAATGTAAGAAATTTTCTACCCCCACCTACTGTTTAAGATTTTAAGTTTATTAACCTGAAACTTGAAAAGAGAATGTCAAAATCATAATAAGTGTCAGATAAAAAGAGATTAAAACTTACAAAAAAAAAATTTTAATACCTGATTATTATTACTGCACTCTGCACATAATTATTAAAAAAACTTACAAAAAAAAAAACTTTAATACCTGATTATTATTACTGCACTCTGCACATAATTATTAAAATAAAAAAAAAACATCAAATAAACCCTCGATGACCGGAAGCAATTCAACAAAAACATTCCAAAAGACCCAACTTCCTCTGCTTTATAGAGATTATCCTCTTGAATTTTTGTATTTTAATTTAATTATGTGAAGTGTGTGAATAGTACCTACACACAAACAAATACACACACCAAAGAGGCATTAGATTCAAGTGCACTTAAAAACACACTGATACATGATACAAATGGCATCCTTGTGGGAAACCTTTAAAAGTGATGAGGCAATGAACTCCCGTTCTCTCCATCTCTCTGTCTTCTAATATTAAAGCTTCAGTATAGAACATACTCATCCTGTGTATGTTTATTTACATAATAAAAAACATATTCATTGCGTGCAGAGTATAGGACAAGGAGTCGAATGAACGAACGAACGAACGAGCAAACAGGAGGGGGGGGGGGGGTTAAGGAAAACTGAATGCGCATGAAAATGAGATGTTAATGCCAATGAGTATGGGTGTAATGTGTAAGGAAGAAGAGCTTCCTTGATATAATAAAAAATAAAAATAAAAAAAAAACTTTTCTTCCTCTACGACTACGAAAACCCAGCAGTTTATAGTGTAAGTAGATGTTTTTCAATTACATACTTGAACTCGAAACGTGAGCAAGGATAAAACTAATGCAATTATATTGTTGGTTAGAGACAGAGAGTTCCTTGGGTGTCTGTCACTGTACTCTTGTGGGCTTAGGGAAACATAAACTTGGAAAAGGTTTTTATATGCAAATAATTGAACACCATAAACATTTGAAAAAGACTATCATAATAATGAAAGGTTATTCTTGTTTGTTGTTTTTTAAAGTTTTTTTTTTTTTTTTTAAGTTTGGTTAAATGACGAAGTTTGTCGTTTAAAAAAGATTTTTGCCGCCAAAGGGTGTTTAAAGTGGAATCTGATTTATTTGCTTCGTTGGTATTGCCGTTGGGATGGGGCAGAATTGTTGAGGAATTGTTCAGTCAAATTTTCTACACTTATAAACTAACTTTTAACTTTATTTTTATCTTCCTTTACTATGACTACGTTTTTATTATCTCGAATTGGATTAATACAATAACAACTCTAGATCTTTCTTACTTTTGTTGTGCTGCCTATGTTATTTGGTGCGTTTGACATCATACCAATACCTTCCTGGTTTGGTTGAAAGGATATAGGCCTCTCAATATCTTCAACAGAGAAAATATTATAAACTGATGACGGTTGTTATCCCTTATCACAGTCTTTAAATTTACAAAATCATTTTATGATGAGCAGGTTCAGTTGAGAATCCGTTGAGGTAAAATGTTTTAGCTTTGCCGCTTGGACTTTCCTGGTAATTTGTCCGCTTCTTGTACATTTGTCACAATGTCCTGAATCCTTGGGTATGGGTTTGTAATTTAATGCACATGTAAGTTGTTTTCTATTGAATGTTTGTAATGCTTGAAGTGGTTAATTCATATGTTTTCTCTGATCTGGCTTTCAAGGAGTCTATACGAATGGGATGCATATGAACTGTATAGCAATATATTTCCCACAATTGAATCGGAGGCGGCGAAAATGGGATTGGCTGTCAATGAAGACAAGACGAAATATATAGTATCAACGAGAAAGGAACCAATCTCAACATCATCGACTCGGGCAATATGTCACGATCGATAAATATAACTTCGAAGTTGTCGAGGACCTTGTCTACCTGCGTGACTTACCTAGTGACTTACAACTCAACCATCGTGTGTGCGTGTTGTTGGCCCTAAATTGTTTTGCCGAGTCCGAACGGCTAGATAAAAAGCACTTATTCATGACAAGTATACTCTTGGAGGATTTTTCGGTTCCTCGAAGAGGCAGTACCTCGGAAAAAATTCTGTTTTAGGTGGCAGCGGCTGGGAATCGAACCCGGACCTTCGGCATGATAGTCCAACGCACTAACCATTATGCCACGAGGTACTACTACCTGGGATCCACTATTACCTCGTAAAATGAAATCAGTGCAGAGATCAAACAAAGAATTAATCTTCCCAATCGTTGTTTATTCGGGCTAAGAAGGCATTTAAGTAGTAAGGCCCTCTCTCATATAACCAACGAAACTTTGCGTGATACCTTAATTATCCCTGTCCTGTTGTATGCGGCAGAGCCATGCAACCTGAAAGAATAGGATGAAAATTTGCTTGGATGCTTTGAGAGGAAGATTCTTCGAGTGATTTCTGGTCCTGTGTGTATCGAAGGAGTCTCATCTCAACGATGAGATGACTGGGACATGTGGAGCGCTGAACAGCCATGTAACAGCCTGACGAATCTTCGAATCCAACCCTGATGGTGTACGAAGCAGAGGAAGATCCCCCAACAAGTGGCGTAAACAATAGTGAAAAACGACCTCAACCAATTTGTTCTGCGTAACTATAGGTGGCTAGCTTGGAACAGAATTGGCTTATAGAGGCTTGTTGGTTGAGACTGTAGTCCATCCTGGGCTGTGAGTGACATCAAAAGTGAAGTAAAGTAAACCAAAACAAAAATAAAAATTGATTGTTCTTTTCGATGATCGATGGCTGAGATGTTGCCGTCTGTGAGTGGCATGATATAGTCAAAAGTCAAAAGCATCGACAACTCATACTCAATTACAAAACGTATGTCTTTCGAATGGAATGCAGAGGAAGCAAGCCGAGATGGAAAGTTGCTCCTACATAAAATAGAGAATCTAAAATACGTTCAAATCTCCATATATATAACAATTTAAAAAAAAAAACTAACAAAAAAGGAAACTATAGTCGCCCAATGCCTCCGGAAAGTATGTAAATGATTTGTAAATGAAGTTCCTAAAAATGTACATTCATAAATATTTAAAAGGCCCTAAATCAAAAATAGAACAATACATTCAAAATAGAACTTTTCTATAAATAACATTCAACTCTGGCACTGCTGCGTTAATAAATTGCTGCAATATAAAATCCATCAGCTCGATGCAAATCAATACCAATTACAGCATTCAATTTCAAAAACCACATTGACATAAAGTAAAATCCTTCCCATATTTCATCAGCGATGATCATGACGATGGAAGTAACTCATCCAAAAGCACCTAAGGGCTAACCAGTAGGTATCTACATGTACATAATGCATATGTATTACCACCCTCTTTGTGAATTAGAATTTTCCAATTTATACAGATTGTGCTGGGTAAGTGGATAGGTGAGTGGGTGGTTGGATGTTGATGTGGGTGCCTCATGTGTTTTGCTCTGATGTAAATGTTCTATGTTCGACATTCGCTGATAATATATAACTCCAATCAAATGTAATTTCGTTCTGTTCTTCTCTATGTACCGAGTTGAGTGCTGACTAGGGGCAATTTAGTTTAAAGTATGCGCACGTTTGGCACGTTCGTTGGAATTTTTTTTCATATTATTTTGTATGTAATTCCAAAATCAAAAAAGAATTTATATTAATTTTTTCCAATTCAAATGGAAGAGCCGACTTAAATTGATAAATTCAAAATATCTGACACAAATTAGATGGAAATTTGTTTTGTTTTGTTTCAATAAGAGATGCTCTGTCATTCAAGAAAAAGCAAATGAATTGAAAAAAAAAAAGAAAAACCTTTCACACTCAATTTTTCAAAATCAACAGAAAAATTAAATACATAAATCGTTTTTGTAATTTATTCGAATGATTGTGCAGTTTGTCTTTTGTAAGAATTGAAAACCAACGAGGCAGTTGTTGGGGATGTTTTTTTATTTGTTATTTTTAAAAGGAAACCCAAATCTAAACTCATCACTTTTATTTTCCAAGAAAGAATTTACAAGTTTTTTTTTTCCTGATTCCGGAATACATATTTGAAATTGTCATTAATTTTGTTTTAATGAAAAACGCAGCTTCCAATTTGTTGTTATTTGAAAAGTATTAAACAAATAACGCTTAAATCAGCATCAATGAATTATTAAACGGAAAATCCAACAAAGATTTTAATTCAAACCCAATCTTTGCTTGGTATAAGACGATTTTTAAATCAGATTCAACATAAGCCCAATACAAGAAAATGAACATAATTCGCTATGAATAATTAAATGTAAGCCTTTAAGGCTCTTTTGTTCGAATTCGGAAATACCTCGACATAAGTTGACTATGCATGTGCACCGCATACCATGCATTCATATATAGTACCTACTAGTGTCGGATTCCAGGAATCCTTAATATTGCTTCCTTTATTTAGTCAAAATCAATATCATCGGCATGAGGTCAAAGGAAGTATTCTACACGGAAGAGAAGTATGTATGTATAGCAGAAGGCTTCTTCTCCGATTATATAGGTTCCTGGGAGCTTTTGTTTAAATTATTAAACCACATTAAAGTTGTATGTATATATGTACTTATATAAGTTAGGGATACCAGAGAAATTTGGTTAGTCATTCCGGATGCCGTTAAAGTTCCCACTCAGCTATAGCATGAAATTACCTGAAACACACAATAAAATGCTTCTTTGAATTTCTGAGTGGAGAAATTCTATACAGAGAAGCCAAACATGATGGTGGTCTTGGTCAAAACAAAAGCAAAATGTTAGATGAAAGGATGCAAATCCCTTTTTGGTGCTGGCTGTGCTTAAGATCGTTCAACGATAAAGACAACCGACCAACGGTGAAGACCTTGCGCTGCAGGCCCATTGTCTATTATTGTGTCGTTTTTGTCGTCTTTGTTTTGTTGCAACCATTCATCCTCGGTTATAAAGGTTTCCTTGGGATACCACTATTAAATTCTATTCTAATGGTAAGTTCTTAATCTTCTTCTTGGGATGTTTGCTGTTAACAACAACTGTGTCTCTATATAGATGGCTTTAAGCAGTTGGAAATTTTAAATTGCATTTAAAAGGATGTAGCTAGTTAGAAATTCATTTAAATTTATTTTTTTTTTCAACTGCAGTGAGTACGTATCCACTTTTTGATATTTCTGGAGAACTTTTTGCATCCTATGTATGTATGTATGTATTGTACTGTCGCATTAATGTAAGATGAACATAAAGAACAGAGACGTCAAAAAACAGTCAAAAAAAAGTACGTTCAATGTGGACAACTCATTGAATATTCAGACTATGTTTGCACGACAAATAAAATAGGTAAAATGGCACTCAAAATGTCACTTTATATTTAACTATCACCGAAAATATTTTTGAATCTTGTCAAATCTCTTATTCATGAAAGTTTTGGAATAAAAGCTAATTGAGTTCGTTCAATAAATATAAGAGATTTCAAGGAACGTACATTTTCTAGTCACTGATTAGACAGGTTTCAAAAAATTTGAAGGATTGTAATGAATAAAAAAAATAAGATTAATGTACTATATGGCCCCTATTATGACTTGCGTTCGACATTTCAAGAATAAAAACTGCGATTTTGTTCAAAATCACCCGGAATTACAGTTCAATATCGATGATTGAGGCGAATGCTTGCTTAAGATATTGACATTGAGTAAAATTTAAATTTGACAAATTTTTAACATTTCAAGGCGAGTCGCAAACGGTACTGCAACATAATAACATTCGCCAATTTTTAGTATCGACTTGCGAGTCACGGGTCATTATATACATACATACATAGGTGCCTATACTGAACCTATACCTGGATAAATAGTTGCTTGGCCGTTTCATCAATGAATACACAAAATTGTATCCTGATTGTAACTTATTATAGACGGTGTTCATACCAGCTTCACGTGACGCGACTCATTTTGACGTCTCTTATTTGTATCTCACCCTCATCTCTTAGAATGAAAGAGATGGCCAAGTGAGGCTGAAGTTTTTAAATTTTTTGAAAATGTCTGCCTCACCTCGCCTTCAAATAAATAGGAATGAGATAAAAAAGAGAGACGTCAAAATGAGTCGCCTCACGTGAAGCTGGTATGAACACCGTCATTAGGTTTGTTCGTTGAGCCCTGAAGTCACCCTGGGGTCACCCCAAAGCGTTTTTTGAAAACCCTGAAATCACCCTGGACAGCGAATTCTGTGTTTTTTTAAATCAATTTTTGTTGTAGATTCACGTTCTGCAGGCTATTCTTTTGTTTTTGAAACAAAAAAAAAACGAGGAATACACAGATTTACTTTAATAACAAAAACATAGAAGGAGTAAATGCAAATTGTTGTTTGTTTTTATTAATTTTTGAAAAAATTCTGTTTCTTACTTACCTCAACATAACAATTGAGGACCTTTTGTTGTTTTTTGAGAACCAAAAAACCCAGGTTTTTTGACAATTCTTATGGTTTTCGAAAAACCTGGGTCAACCCTTCAACGGACAAATCTATTAGTACATTTATGTAGTGGAAATGTCATTTAGTTCATTTTGCATTATTGACGTTTAAGAGATCTTTGACACTGAGGTTGTCAAGAAAGTGAGTGTATGTAGATGTTTTTTCTTTTTGTATGCTTGACATCTCCATTAAAGTGAGAGACAGAATTTGTGGAGACTTTTTTTTATATGAACTGGCGGCCTATTGAAATTGATTATTTCTGTCTATATCATTGATGAACACAATGTTTTTATACCTACCTCCCGTTATAGAAATAAAATAAAATGGCAAAGTGTCAGTTAAGAGTATAATATTGAACTATCGAAAAATATTTAATTGTACATTAACTGCGTTATATGGAATTTTAAGTGGAAACTCAGGTAAAATGTCAGTGTGATTGAAGGTTTTTTTCTCAATCAAATTAAATTTTGACGAAACTCATATTACTGTTTAAATGTGAATATTTCAACGGTCTCTGTGCACAATTATAAAGTTCTATTTTTTCTTTTTGTAGCATACAGATTTATCATGGAATTTATACTCATAAGCTAATTTAATAGCCAGGGTTGCCAGAAGAGGCTCCTTATCGCCAACGGGGCTATGCAATAAATTTTAGAATCCTGGTAAATTGAGACCGAAAAATCATATTTTTTTTTTAAATTTTCCAATTACCTTTGTACGTGAGAATTTAAAAAAATCTATTGTGAATGAGCCTACTTACATTTCAGTTTGCGAACTTTTCACTTACGAAACAAATTGGTTATTCGGGGCCAGAGATTATCAATATATAATTGATAATACTTGCTTGATGCAATATTTCGAGTTCCGAACAGAATTCAATTGACTGGAAAATGCTGTAAGAACTTTGAAGTGACTTAAAATATGTATGTATGTACCCATAACTTGTTTAATAAAAACATTTATGCTAATTTGATTTCGAAAATGAGAGAAGAATCATCTTCTAGTATGGAAGACATTTTGAAACCAGTTTGGGAGTTTTTATTGATTGCGGTCCTAAAAAAGCTCTTTGTTTTAATTTTTTTAATTTGTCCCAAATAAATACAAAAAAATTCCTTTAAGATTTTAGCTCATTGTTTAACCGTTAACCCGACACCCAAGACGAAAGAAGTTTTATTTATATAACACTATGTAAAATGTTCAATCAAATTATGAATTTTTATGACTTTGGTAATAATTGATAGAAATATTTAAATTCTAAACGAATAATTTTAATTTTACTAATTTTTGGTCATTATTTTTGAGTGGGACTATTTTCGGCTCCAAGATTTTTCAAATTGGGCTCCACCTTGTCTTGAAAATTCCGGCAAGTCATAGCATTTTCTTTATTGAAAAGGATAGTTTCGTGTATTTAGTTTTTAAAAATGATCTCAGGCATATGGATGCCGCACACAGTGGGCCCAAAACGGGGCGTTTCAGGGAAAAAAACCTTGAAGTAGTGCATACCATATCGTTAGTATGTATGCACATTTATGTAGCCGCTGAATCGAATGGAATTTTCCGAAATAAAAATGAGGTGTTTGTTTTAGTGACGGTGAACTTGAAATAAAACACAGGCTTTTTAATATTCATGATATAGGCTTCAGATAACCTTATGGCATTAATATTTGGATATTATTTCAGGCATCTGGCCACCGTGGCTGGTGCGTACAAGGGGTTATATGAAGCAGCGTTGCAACTCTAACTAATTCAATTTGCTATTTTTGAAAAACAATAGAACGAAAAATTAAAAATAACAAATATAATTGAAAATAAATGAAATAAATTTTATTAGAATTTAGTCTGCTGTCACAATTGTCATCAAAAACAAACCAATAGCCGCAAGCCGTAGTTATTGGATGGGTTTAAAAAAATAAAAATGGCTGGACTTAAATACAGAATTGAAAAGTTAATTGCTGGCTTAATTTTGTTCAATGATCTTTTTTTTCGTAAAACCTAAAAGTGCAGTAGATTTTATTTAAGGGCTATAGACTTGTTTTACGAAAAAATGCAGTACTTTAATCTACTGTAACTGTAGCAAAGTGGCAAAGCTGATCTGGATTCTCTACATTAATACACCTTTCGCAGTAAACAGGCTGTATTTCAGCTATAACGCTTTTTTTTGGTTTCCAAGGGGAAGGGTACAAAATCCCAAATGCCAAAATCCCAAATGCCAAAATCCCAAATGCCAAAATCCCGAAATGCAAAAAAAAAAGAGAATCCAGAATGCCCAAAATCATGAATGCCAAAATCCTGAATCGTGCGTGCGATTTTTAATACCAAAAACAGTACTAAGCCATTCGGGATCTTGGCATTCGGGATTCTGGCATTGGGAATATTAGCCATTCGGGTCCATTCGGAATTTGGTCAATTCGGTATTTTGACCATTCGAGATTTTGGCATTCGGGATTTTTTTCCATTTCGGGACTTTGGCATTCGGGATTTTTTCCTTTTCGTGATTTCGTACCCAACCCTTTGCAAGTGTGAATTATTTGTGGTTTATCGGTGTAGACGTGCGACTTTACATATTCCCAGAGAAAATAATATACTGAAGCTGGCCATACACGACGGAACCATCTGGTCCAATTTGGCTCAATTAGATTTCAGATTGTCTGTAAATCCAAATGGATCGGCGCACAGTGATCCATTTGTTGAATTTTGGAGACAAAAATAATTTACCACGCAAATTGTTGATACAAATTAATGAAATTTGGTACACTTAATGATTTTGGAATGCTTAACTCATTTGTAATGGTCAGAACATGGTTAACAATTAAAAAATTAAAATTAAAAAGTATATACATATTGCTAGTTTTTTAAATTGCTTGTATTGGAAATTATTTTAAGATATAATCTTATCGAATCTGAAAAAAATTTAACAATTTTGACGGTTGGAAGTTGCCAATCAAATTTTAGGTCAATTAGTAAAATACTCGAAAAAATATAAAATTTGATTGGGACTTTTCAACCGTCAAAATGATCAAATTTAGTTCAGATTCGATTCGATTAGGTCTGAAATTAGTTTTCAATACACACATTTGTAAGAACTAGCACTAAAATTAGTTCTATAATCCCTTAGGGGCATTTCTCAACATTATGGACTATCTTCTTTAAATTTTGTACAAATCTGTATTGGAGTAATTTTAGTATGAAAGAATACATTCAAACACATATTTTAGGACATTTCAAACATTAATTTGACTTAGTTCCTGACTTCGACAATACTTTTTTTTAAATTTTGAAACATGTTCTGGCCTAAATTGTGTTTAAGGTAGAAAAAATAGGCAGTACCTATCACTGAATTCAGCATCCCCAAATCAAAGTGTTTTAAGAATTGGCGTCAGAAATAATTTTTTGTCACCAAAATTCAACAAACGGACCACTGTGTGGCGGCCGATCTACCCCACACATGAACAAATTTCGGTGTGAGGCCATTTGGCTTGTTGGCTCTGTCGTGTAAAGCCAGCTTAATGGTGTCAAATGGAACGAACGAGGTGGTCAGCTATTAGATCCATTTTGTAAATTAATTGCATCGTGAGCTGTGTGGCATGTGGGCAACACCTGCCCAAACCACTTTACTTAAAAAAAAACTTCCAGTTAAGGCACGAAAAAGTTTACTAATCATGTCTCTATACAAAATGGCACAGACTGTCAACATTTACCCGTCTCTATTTGAAAACCCTTTATACTCACTGAACCCATAATTGGAAGCACGCAAGGCGATGAAATTTTCATTACTATCAGATCCACGAGAGCAAAAATGAACGAGACTTTAGGAAGTTGGAGCTCTTTTGTTGGGCTTATGGAGTCTGGAATTCGACGAAGCCCGCAAAACATTTGGACTAGAAGTCCAAATAACAATATGCAAGCTTGGTTCTGACGTAAATTATACTTAACCAGGTTACTCCATTATAAAGATGTCAAATCCGCCTATAAAAACAAGGTAGTAATTTTCCTTCAATTGGGCTTTTGTAAGGGAATAAAGCGAGATCTATTTGCAAAAAATTATAATCAGGCTAGTGCGATTGATGTTCAGTTGCTGAGATCGTGGGACCTTGAAGTTATTGGATTAAAGCTCACACTTTTGCCAACCAGCTGCAATAGTTTGCTTTGAGTGCACAAGACAAACACGACTATATTTGTTCAGTTTTCAATCAGCAAACCAATCTCACGAGATTTCTTCACAAACTTGTGTGCTTACACCAGCTGCAGTGGGTGCACTATTTCGACCGATATTTATATTAAAAAATTCGCATAGCTTTGGTAAATCGATCAATTTCTTACCGCGGAAATATAATACTCTGTTTTTGTTAATTTTTTGAGCGCTATAAGAGCTGTCAGCGCCAAAACAACATGGTTAAAAAGAAACCAACTGATGGAGCACCTTTTATTAAAAAAAAACTGCTATATTTCTTATTCCGCTCCTGTTCCTACTTCTTCTATATAAAACTTATAATCTCCACCCATATGACTACTTACAACATCTTACCTACTTTATTAATAATCTTAACACCACGAGTAAATTTATCACTTCTGAAATCATAGCCATAATATGACAAAATCCCACTTAACAAATCTCAGGTACCAATCTCTATATGAAGATATTACGGTGTTATAAAGTCTTAAGATCTAACATCTGACATTCTCTGTGCTTTTGTATATAGAAGAACTTCCATTTGATAGGTGAAGTTTTAAATACCAACAACTTTACATCACAAACTCTTGCCAAAGAAGTACCTACATAAGGTACCTATACAACTTGTGTTCACTATGCGTATCCTTTCAAAACTCTCAAGCATAACATTCCTCATGATCTTAATCTCAATCCTGAAATTATTTCATTATCCTATCTCTACTTTAGAATAAGTAACACTTTCAAATCCCCTTTTCTCTATTTGGCTCGCGTTATAAGCCAGAAAAGACCAATTGACCTAATTATCGTGCTTCTGCTTCTTCAACTCACGAAACGAGGAACACGAAAGCATAAGAAAATCACCAAGCGAATACAACTCAAGCCCAAGCCAGGCCAGGCCAGGAACACCTTCCCAGTTTACGTTCTATGTTTCTGAGTTTCTAATTGCATTCGTGCAATAAAATTACCACCACTTGCACATTTCTGTCTTTCTTCAAATGCACTTGATGTCTCATCCTTATTCCTTATTTTTTTGTCGTAGTTTCTGCAATAATATCTCTTGCACTCTGACGCTTCGTTTTGATCATTGTGCATCTAGTGAATGGCGTAGATGATGATGATGATGGTGGTGCTGGTGCGATGGCTGAAGGGGCTTGTTTGTTCAGAGCCTCAAACGTACCCTCTCAGCAACAACCCAACAACCCAAAAAAAAAAACCTCAAGCCATCCTAAGAAACCTCTAAACTAATGGCTTTCTCCCTGTACCACTTAAAATTCAAAAAAAGTACTTAAATTTTATTTTCTCTCCGATATTTTGTAGGTTTTATGGTTTTATTTTTTCCTGTAGTTGTTGTTTTGTCAGAACTTAAAATTTAGATGGGTACCCTTGACCTGGTTCCGTTTTTTGTGTTGTTTTGTTTTTGTGAATAATTATTATGTGTTTAATAAGAAGAATGTTTCTTTATTCTAGAAATCGTGCTACTCATTAGGTCTCGAGCAGAGAATAATATATTGTTTCTTAATGAAACCACCTTTACCATACTAAATAACAACAACAAGACAAATAGTCACCCTCGTCTAATTGGCAATTTTGTTGTATCCACTTACGTATGCATGTGTCTTGCTTTAGGCACTGTCTTTTATGAAGACTCCAATCCTCTTTACCTCGAAGGAGCCACCCTTCTTTGTTAGATCATAATTTTTCGTTTGTGAATCTTTATATCGCATTTAATGTGAGTGTTTGAACATTTGTCACTTCAATTGAAACATACAAAATTTCAACAAGACTTAATTGAAAATAACAAAGTCTCTTTTTGTACCCCTGCTGTCATGAAGAAACAGCCCTCTTGTAGTTGATGATAAGGATAGAAAATCAATCCCAAATTGTTTCGATTGCATCAGAATCAAATTAAAATACAATTTAAATGTTTCAGTGCAGTCAAGGGATGATAGTCCAGTCATTTAAGCTTTTTGCTTCGGAAAAAATGGCGGAAAGGTGAATTTTGGTACATATCTAGAATCCCCATGTCATTCTAAGGTAACTGTAAAAAGTCCTCATTGATATCAACGTCGCTAGCAATTATTAACCGGGGGGTCAAAGCCCCCCAAACGGTTTTTAAAGAATATCTCCCAAACGGTAACTCTTAGGGGGGTCGAAGCCCCCCCAAACAGTTTTTAAAGAATATCTCCCGAACGGTAACTCTAACAGAAAAAATGTCAAGGACTAGGTTGTCCCTTAGAAAATTTCCTACAAAAAATGTTAAGTTACATAAAATCCGTAACTCTACCGATTGAATTTTCTCGAAAACGGTTACTCATATGAAGAAAAAATACTTGATATATTTTGTAGGAAATTTTCGAAACAATCTAGTCCTTGAAACTTGACATTTTTTCTGTAAGAGTTACCGTTCAGGAGATATTCCATAAAACCCGTTTAGGGGGCCTTTGACCCTCCGTAAAATTGTTAGTGACGCTCATATCGATGGGGACTTTTTACAGCTTTCTTAAAATGTCATGGGGATGCTATTAACCAAAATCCGCAATTTTTTCCGTAATTTTGCTGATTTTTCGGCCTATATAACTGGACAATTACGTTGCAATATTTCATTCATTCAAAAATGATCCTCGTCGTTAATATAGGTTTCGAATTAAAATTATTTTTGATGATTGAAACGTTGTTCAATGCTTTAACTCGCCTGGCAAAAATAAAAACAATCTAGTTTTTAACGAGTCCCTAGAAAGTTTTAAATTCATTCTGACAAGGGCCTAGTAAGGGTAACTATCGAAATTATTGCCTAAGGAGGCCTCACCAGTTATGTGAGGTTTTGCCTTAAAAAGCAATAAAATAAAATATAATAAAATAAAAAAGTCATCCTATTTGGGATTCGATCCTGGCATCTTTTGCTTATCAATTTCAATGCGCTAACTTGGCTTGACTAAACTTGGCAAAAACTTGCCATTTTTCCGAATTGCTATGCTCTCTTGAACAATTTATGTGCAGCAAAATTTGACTTGAATATTGCTTTATCCCTCATTGAAAGACCCTTAATTTAAAAAAGGCAGTAATTTTATTCCTATTATGAAATTTCCAATAAAAAAAAAAAAATTCAACCATTTCATAATCTGGTTAGTTTTTTATTTCCTGGATGCTTTCTGCTCCCTTCTAAATATATACCTACCCTTAAATATTTTTCTTAGTTAATAGGGCTAAAGGCTTTAGCATAATCCATGATTAAATCTCTTAATCCCTCAACTGGTGTTCGTCTAATCAAATTCTATTAGCATTGCGTTGCCTCCTACCCGTTTATGATTGTCGCAAGCAACCCTTAAGTAATGTTCATTTCCTAAATAACACCAACAACAAAAAAAAAAAGAAATAATTTCATGAAGGTCGACATGGTGACCTGCGTGTTCAATTAAATATTCTCATTAAAAGTAAGAAAGAAAAAAAGAACAAGATTTGTTATTTGAACGATATAGTGTTGAATAAAACTACCTGCAACTTAATAAATTAATTCAATAAAACTAACCAAACTGACTAAGAGCGAGTCAGTTTTTATTTTTTTTTTCATTTACATTTTTAATGAACATATGTACATAAGGGTGGTCGTTATAATGAGTTTTTTGAGTTTTTATATTTGGATGTGCCTAAATCGACTCTAAATGAAGAAAAAAAATTCCCTAATTTTTTCAAATTTTTATTTTCATCCCCTATAGTTGTTGTAGGCGTAAGTTAAATTTCCCCTTTCTTTTTTGCATACTAGGAAATTTACGTAAAATCTACCAAAAAATTAAGAGCATGTAGGTGGGAAGTAGACAATAAAAAAATCCTATAGAATGAGGAAAATATCTCCCCTCGCTTGAACGGGAGGGACAATTTAATAAAATAATTCCATAAAATAGAAAAAATTAATTAAAAAACAACGGCAACACTTACAGTAATGTTTAATAGCTTTTTGGAAAGCCAGCGACTATAGGAGATGAAAATTAAAATCTGAAAAAATTAGGGAATTTTTTTTTCTTCATTTAGAACCGATTGCGGCCCATCCGCGATGACTTTTTTTTAACGACGATTGCTCAAGTCGAAAACGCGTCCGAAGTCCAAATTCTTGACTTGATTTTGCCAAGCAGGTTATCTATTTAACAGGGTACATTATTTTTTACGACTTTGTACTCATTGTTGGATATAGATATATGCTAACAAAATTTCTAACGAAAACTTATTGTTTATCCCAAAACTAAAAAAATGAGCTCGTCGAAGATCACATAAGATCCAAAACAGTAGCATAATGCCGAGGCTTACTGATTAATATTTTTTAACGTCAACCAAGTCAAACTTTGCTGCAATATAGAAGGGAATGATATAGCAGATGAACTGGCCAGGAAAGGGTCAATATCTAATAGGAACAGCAGTAGATAACCAATTAGATATGGGGCCAGACGTCCCGATAAATTTAAAATTTGTATATAAATAAATATAAATATATAGTAATTATATATGTATATATAAATCTAAAACTTGTATATAAAAAAATCATCTTAATCCGTTTAGCCGATAACGAGAAAATTCAAAATAAAAAAAATACGTTCTATGACAGCTACTATTAATAGTTGCTAACCGTAAAATTTAAAATTTTTTGTTAGTGGATCGTACTAATTTTAGTATATGAAAAAAGTTTAATCAAAATCGTAGGAGTCGTTTTTAAGTACAAAAATATTTTCCTTTGCGGGTTTTTAACTTTTGTTTGGAAGGTACCGTTATTTTTTCATAAATGTAAAATGTTTTCTAAAAATATTTTAGCGAGTAGGTACTAAAAAACTCTTAAATATCGAGTCTCAAAAAAATCGATTATGTCGTTTTCGAAATATTTGATTTTCCAAAAAAAATTTTGAAATATTTTTTAAAAATCCAAAAAATATTTTTCCATACATTTTGGTTAACAAAACTATTTATATTTTTAGGAAGCTTCTGTATAAAAAATATAATTGAAATCAATCGTATCGTTTTGAAGAAAAACAAAAATTAAAAAAATGGTTATTTGGGAAGTACCATTAAGAACCATTTTTGAAAAATGCTTTTCCATACAAAAGAAGATTTTACTAAAATAAATTTATTGATTTTTTTTTTTTAAGAAAAGTTGTCGAGCCATTTTTGAGAAAAATACGATAAGGTTAAATTGCTAAAACAATTGTATGGCAGGTACCGTTATTTTTGGTTCTAAAAAAAAACGAACAAGACAGACAGAATTGTGCCACCCATTTTTTTGGTGTTCTCTATTTTTTTTTTGCAGGAATCCAAAACTTGCTTTATAGTTCCTATATCGCAAGCAAAACATTTTAGAATGACGTTTTTACTTGCGATATACAAAGGTAGGTACTATAAGGCAAGTTATGGATTCGTGCAAAAAAAATGTTAAGATAACAATCAAACATGATATTACTGTGATAGAGAACACCAAAAAAGTGGGTGGCACAATTCTGTCTGTCTGCTCGTCTACAGCCTAAACGGCCCGATCGATTTTCTTCAATCTTGGTACATAGTGGTTTTTGGTGATTATGCCCACACGTTTTTCTCATTTCTTTTAGAACTAAAAATAACGGTATTTTTTTTTAGCAATTTTACATAATCGCATTTTTCGCAAAAACGACTCGACAACTTTTCTTTAAAAAAATCAGTAAATTTATTTTAGTAAGGGCTTCCTTTGAGTGGAAAACCATTTTTCAAAAATGGTTATTAATGGTACGTCCCAAAGAACCATTTTTTAAATTTTCGATTTTCTTCAAAATGGTTCGACCGATTTCATTTTTTTTTTATACAGAAGCTTCCAAAATATATAAATAGTTTTGTGTACTAAAATTTTTGAAAAAAATATTTTTTGGATTTTTAAAAAAAGTTTAAAAATTTCTTTTGGAAAATCAAATATTTCGAAAACGACATGATCGATTTTTTTGAAACTCGATATTTAAGAGTTTTTTAGTACTTTCTAAAATATTTTTAGAAAACATTTTACATTTATAAAAAAATAACGGTACCTTCCATACAAAAGTTAAAAAACCGCAAAAGAAACTATTTTTTTTGCTTAAAAACGACTCCTATGATTTTGATTAAACTTTTTCATATACTAAAATTAGTGCGATCTACTACCAAAAATTATAAAATTTTACACTTAGCATCTATTAAAAGAACCTTTCATAGAACGCATTTTTTTACTTTGAATTTTCTCGTTATCGGCTAAACGGATTTATATGAATTTCAAAAAAATAGTTTTTGGATTTTTAAAAAAAGTTTCAATTTTTTTTTTTTTGAAAATTCGATATCTCAAAAACAGGTTGACAATTTTTTTTTCAAATTTTTTTTTATATGCACATAAATATATTCTTTAGATATGCATACCGAAATTTGTTCCTAAAATGTTTATATATATATAAAAAACAATTTAAAAAAAAAAACAGCTCCAACCATTTTAAATTTTGTTTTCCCATACAATCATATTTAATCAAGAATTAAGATGGCATACTTTTTTCACCTCAAACTGTCAAAAGAGTTGTTTTAGCCAATTTTAATGTCGTATTTCATGCTTCTCTACATTTTTCTCTCATAATTTCCATGTTTTTATATACAATATTCTTAAACCCACAGTGCTCTTAGCAAGTACGTGCGACCCAGTCGTTCATTTTTTTTATGGGATATCAGATCCTTGCCCTAAATTATGGAAATACCTATGTATGTACCTAATGTTTGTTCTATATTGTGAAGCAAACTTTTTTCATTAGTACCATATTCTATCCACCTTCTTATCAACATTTTTAAGGGGCCATAAAAATCCAATTTATGACTTCCTTTACACCCAAGAGCCTAGATAATCTTTAAAAAAAAAAAGAATTACCTACTTCTCTCCAATACACCTCTCAAAAGTGGGCGTGGTAAAAAATGTTTAAAATGTTTTTTTTTTTAAGAAAACGATTAAAAAAATCAATTTTGTCAAAAACGCCCTAAAAAAGTGGGCGGGGCAAACATTTTGCATCACTTTTACTTCTTATCCTGCTATGAAGGCAATTCGTTTTGTTTTCATAGAAATTAGTCTAAAAAGAATTTTTTTGTCAAAAACGCCCCCAACAGTGGGTGTATGGAAAAGTTATTATAAACTACACTGTCTACAACTTCTAAAGAACACACCTCTCATATATATCAACTTTCAATGATAACATGACCTATTTTAAAAAGTAGGCGTGTCAAAAGTTGGAAATTGTCCTCTGATGATGCCCTATCATGTCTTCAGATTTTATAGTTTTAAGACCGCCTCTCCCTACAACTTGAACCACTGTGCGCTGCAGACGAAAACCATCGGTTCCTGATGAGGTAATTTTAAGTCGAAAAACTGTGAAAAATGTCATAAATCTTTAATAATGCAAAAAAATCAATCGAAGGAGAATGGGCATAATTGTATGACTTGCGTTCCATCGTTGTAACACTTTATGACCTTTATCACTAGAAAGGTCTCAATGAGTGCTATTATTTTTCGATCGGCATAAGTCTGTTTCTCGTGCAGGAAAAGTATGAAAGCCCATATATACTATTGCACTGTACTATAACTCTTTCCCTGCACAAGTTACGTCCCAAGTGTTATAACACCTTCTGACCTTTATCAATGGAAAGGTCTCAATGAGTGCTACTTTTTCTTGTGTGCGCTTAAGTCTGTACCTCGTGCAAAGAAAGTGTAATTTCCCATAATAACTGTTGCACTGCAAAAGTAGTCTTTCGCTGCACAAGTTGCGTCTCAAGTGTTGTAACACTTTCTAATCTATATCATTGGAAAGGTCTCAGTGAGTGCTATTTTTTGTTGTATGAGCATAAGTCTATCTCGTACAAGGAAAGTTTTATAGCCCAATAACTGTTATAGGTGTTGTAGCGCAGTGCAAAAGTTATTGGACTATAACACTTTCCTTGCACGAAATATAGACTTAAATAAATAAATTGGGTGGCGCAACAGCTCATGGAGAACCAGGGCCTAGTGACTTACAACTCACAACCATTCCTGTGTGCGTGTTTGTTGGCAGGAATGGAGGGGACCTACAGTTTTTTGCCGAGTCCGAACGGCTAAATGAGAAGCAAGCACAAGTTGCGTCTCAAGTGTTGTAACACTTTCTAACCTATATCATTGGAAAGGTCTCAGTGAGTGCTATTTTTTGTTGTATGAGCATAAGTCTATCTCGTACAAGGAAAGTTTTATAGCCCAATAACTGTTATAGGTGTTGTAGCGCAGTGCAAAAGTTATTGGACTATAACACTTTCCTTGCACGAAATATAGACTTAAATAAATAAATTGGGTGGCGCAACAGCTCATGGAGAACCAGGGCCTAGTGACTTACAACTCACAACCATTCCTGTGTGCGTGTTTGTTGGCAGGAATGGAGGGGACCTACAGTTTTTTGCCGAGTCCGAACGGCTAAATGAGAAGCACTTTTTCATGACAAGTATACTCTTGGAGGATTTGTCAGTTCCTCGCAAGAGGCAGTACCTCGAATAAAACATTTCTGTTTTTAGGTGGCACGGCTGGGAATCGAACCCACACCTTCGGCATGACAGTCCTACGCACTAACCATCTAGCCACGAGGTACTACACGAAATATAGACTTATGCCCATACAAAGAATAATAGCACTCATTGAGACCTTTCCAGTATGTGATAGGTCAGAAAGTGTTACAACATATGGGACGAAATGCCCATTCTCCTTTATTGAAAATACTTTTTCATATTATCATTCATTTTGCAAACTGAATTGTTTATTTTGTATTTAGCATGCAACGGTAAAACTTAATGTTTTAAAAAATCCCATTCAATTCAATTGACACAGCAAAAACCTTAAATTTTATTCACCTCCATAAAACGGATAAAATTTAATCAAAATGTTAACGCAATTGACATACGGCCTTAAAAACGAGTTTAATAATCAAAATTCAGTAATGATTACTTTTTTCAGTAATCATTTATATAAAAATGTAATTAGTTTATTGTTTTTGTGAATTACATTTTACGTGATTTTGAATTAATAAAATAATTGAATTAATTAAAATTCATGAAATCAGTTTCCTTAAATGTAATTAACACAGTATTTTCATTCAACTACTTTGCAAAAACCCAATACTATTTTCAATTACATGTAATTGAGTTGTGAATTTTTTTCAATTACATGTGATTTGTAAGTGAATTTTTTTTGTTATCACAATTACAAGTAATGGAAATGTTTGTTGTTTTCAATTGCAATCATAGGTAATTGTAATCGAAAAAGTTCAATTACTAATTACGTGTAGTTAAAATTAAAGTTGAAATAAATTACAAAAAGTAATCATCATTTCCTAACTCTGCCCCTTAGGTATATTGTTCCATAGTTTTGTAATGTTTTATTTGACTTTGTTTTTATTTTATAAATAAAATATGTGATATATAATTCAGTTGGTGTTATTTTCCCAATTATTATGACATTCTGCACTACTTTAAGTACCTACGCCTAATCTAAAATAGATAATTCAATTACAATCCCATATTCGTAGAAATAGGTACCAACATAAAAATACGAACAAGTAAAAATTATATCCCTCCTTAATCCGGATAAAACTATTTGCCTGTATGTACCTATGCATATAATATAATATGTGTATGTAGGTATTATATAATCCGGACGAAGATTAGTTCGGATCTTTTTTTATTTACCTACAATTTTCGGTATCCATGCACAAAAAACTGTAGCTGCGCGTTAAAATTGTTCGACGACAGACAAATCTAACGCAGCAGGTCATCAACACGAACACAACGTGCCTGTGTTGAGGAGACACGTGACGCATTTAGTATTGATTTTTTCGCTGAACCGAACAGACGTACAGACTTGCTCTCATTCCTTGTGTGTACTTTATTTTACTTCTTTTTTTTTTTTTGAAAATGGATACCTCATCCGAACAACAGCAACATCAACAACAAAAAACCGGATTAAAAAGAAAACATGTCGTACTAACAATCAGTAATAAATTAAAAGTAATTGAAAAGATTGAAAAAGGTGTTTCGGGTACATTAATATCACAGATGTTCGGAATATCCAGACAAACAGTTTCGGATATAAAAAAGCATGCACCAACAATTAAAGCGTATGCCTCGCAATTTGACGTCACCAACGACAAAAGTACAGTCTCGAAAAGAATGACGCTAAAGCGATCGAAACACGACCGTTTGGAAACAGCCCTCTATGCCTGGTATATGAGACAGCGTAGGAATGATGTGAATGTGCAAAAATCGGATTTACTGGCAGCTGCAGATAATTTAAAGCAACAACTAGGAATCACTGAATTGAGTTGCAATACAGTTTGGTTGAGTCGATTTAGAATTCGGCACAACATCAGGGATGGTGATATTGGAATAACTGAGCCTGATGAGCGTGAGCACCAGCACCAGCACAACACTCCACTCAAATCGGATAATTCGTCTTCTTTGAATGACAACGAAGAATCGGAGGGAAGAGAAGAAGGTGATGACGAATCATCTGCAATTATGCAATGCAATGATTTTATTATTAAGGAAGAGGGAGAAACCGAATGGGATTATATTCCAAGTGAAGAGGAACAAATTGGCGAAACAAAAACAACTTTGAAGGAGAATTCAGTTCTCGATGCTGCCAGAGAGGGAATTGATGCAGTTATAAATTATGTTGGCTATTCTTCGAATCGGCAACTGTGGAGCTACTATGAACAGTTGAGAGCTGTGCGGGAGCTGATTATAGAAGAGCAAAAGAAGATGCATGGCAATTCACTACAGGGTGTTGAAGCTCAGTTTAATTTTCCTTACACGTGATTTGATGTTAAATGGATTTAGGTGTAACTTATGTTGATTTATGAATTTGCATTTGTTTTTTTTTTTTGTATTGAATAAAAGTTGAACTATTCGAAAAATACATTCTAAATGTGTTTTTGTTTTGTACTTTTTCTTAAATTTTGTTGCGGTTGTTTTAGGTAAGGTGCGATGTGTAAACAGTACTAAATTTTTGATATAATATACAGGGCGTCCCTCAATTCGTCCACATAATTTTAGGGCATGATTCTTGGACATATTCTAAGACAAAAATTGTATAAGAGGGATCTTGTATCTGTCAGAGGCATTGGAGGGGAGAGCAATTTCTGAAAAATTGCCTTTGAATGCCAAACAAATATTTCTTTATTAAATATTTAAAATAAACGAAAGCGCATATACAATAATTTGTTATAGCTACTAAATATATTTATTTGTTTTTTAAATCAAGTTGTTTTAATGAATAGTTTTTGAGAAACTAAATTTTAAAATTTTGGTAAAAAATTATGATTTTTCTAGTTGATATTATTCAAAATTTTGCGTAATTAAGTGCCATATTTTGTGTTCGATATTCAATGCTCTTATATAAACAAGGTTTAATTATGAATCATTCATGAATAATCGAAAATCGTTTTCAGTTTTTTGCCTATAACTTCTTTATGGTGGATTTTTTAAAGGAATAAATAATAAATTGGATTTTTTTGGAAAACTAAATTTCCTACAAATATGATTCGGAACGTATTTCTGTACAACCAATACAAACGGCGCTATGGAGCTCTCAAAAGAGCTTAAAATTTAGTATTTTGTAAGATTTTCAGTTTTTTTCCCTATTTCAGGCAATAACTCCTTAACCGTCAGGTTTACGGCAAAATTCTTCATCATCAATCTTGTAGATAATTTAATTACCTATCGATTGCATGTAACCGTTTTTATTTTGTGACTAATGACAATCGATTGAGGATGGAGAAAGTGTTTTTTATTCAAACATTTTTACTCACTTGCTCTCTTTTCTGTCTGTTTAATACATAGACTGAGGCCGACGAGGCAAGACATTTGTGTAAAGTTGTAACTTGTAAGTCATATCAATAATAGCCTTTGAGGTGTTGAATCATTAGCCGTTTTTTTGCCTACCTAAACACGTGTCGAACAGCTGTAAAATTTGACATACATTTTTTACATGGATTTACTTCAATGCCTATTGGTCGGAGGGAAAAAGCTTGCCATATTGATCTTAGGTCAAACACTGTTGTTTGTCCCTTAAAAGATAGAAAGCGGTCCAAAAATACTCAGGTAAACAAGTGATGTTTGGCTTTCTATCTTCTTAGGGATTCACTACAGAGATATGGATCTATTACAACAATTATTCAAAATTGCAAGTCTAATATTTCTTATATGCACACTTTTTTCCTCCGACTAATAGGCATTGAAATAAATCGACGTAAAAGATTTACGTTAAATTTTACACCTGCTCGGCACATGCTTAGGTAAGCAGACAAACAGTTAATGGTTCAACTACTCAAAAGCTATTATTGACAACTTTACACAAATTATTGACTTTTGATGTCATTGGCTCTTAGACTAACAGTCCCTTTACTGAAGACCCAAAGAAATTTTTGTTCCAATTTGTCTAACCACCAGAACCGATTGAATTATAAATAAGAGAATCTGAAAAAAAAACTTGGGTAGACCTCACGACCGGGTTCTTGAGAAGCAATTTTCCAAAATGTCGAACACACAGTTCCACAATTCCTTTAAAACTAAACTACTAAACTGATTTTGATGAAATTTGCAGGCATAACAATTATTTTGCACCCACCACCACGCCCACCTTTTTTTTGAAAAGATTTTTGGAAAACTTATAAGCATTTGGGTGTTGGTAATACAAAAAAATTGTAAATCAGAGCAAATTTTAGTTCAAACAATTCTTACCTATTGAAATAAAGTTTTCAGACAATGTAAAAAATGATCACGGAAAAATTCCACCCACTGACATGTTCGCACAACAAAGTATTTTTCCATTCTTGCGGAATTCTTGATCAACAATGTTTCGACCCGTGACGGGCCCCAGCCCTAACTTAGGGCTGGCCGTTATATTAACTATACTATAAATCGAAAAACTTTAGTTTTGTCTCGGTATCGTTCTCGGTCTTGTATAACTCAGTCTCGTCTCGGTATCGGTCTCGTTATTTATTAGCAATCACATTTTTACTGAAATGTAAACCGTAAGCTGCATAAAAAGTTTCATCCATATTAGTTATGTAATCAATGCACAACTTGAAAAAAAGGTTCTATCTATCGGTTTTTAAAAGAATGAGTTTGGTAAAATTGTGAAAAAAAATTGTTGGAATCATTTCCGAGAAATAAAAACTTAAGAAAAAAAAATAGACGTGGTAGTGGGTGTATTTCATTAAAGTTACTTTCTCCAGTAAAAAGAACGAAGTATGAAAATTTCATCCAAATCGTTGGTGTCAGAGAAACCAAGAATAAGAAAAATGGGCGTGGCAGTGGGGACTAAAATTATTATTTCTATAAACCTTTCTCCCATTTAATGAGAAAAATATGTGAAACGAATTTAAAAAAATTGTTTGTTTGTAATAAACATATGTATTCAGCCCAATTCTAAATAACAATTCCCGGGGAAATATTTCTCTATTCCCTTCTCTTTTATTGAATTTACAATAAGAGAGAAGGGAAAAGAGAAATATTTCCCCGGGAATTGTCATTTAGAATTGGGCTGATTAATAAATTCAAAAACAAAAACCCATTTTGTATGCCGATACCAAACGATACTACCAACAGTCTCGGTAAAATTCGGTCCATACGGTATCGGCTCGTGATCGTCTCGGTATCATTTCGGATGCTTTGGAGCTGGTATTGTCTCGGTATCGTTTCGGTTTCCGATACCGATACCAAACGATAGGGAGACTTTCTAGTTGCCAAACCAGTCTTCCTTGGAGAAATGTTGCCCATTCGCTCAATATGGCTTTGTAAAGTTAAGCCAATTCGACTTTTTGGACTACATTTAAATCTTTGTACAACTCACGTTTGTATCTTCTCTTAAAATTTGTCGAATAATGTTTCTTTCGATAGAGACCAGTATTAAGAGCGTGAACTTCGTCTTGAGCGTAAGAAGAGTGTTTTGACGCCGATTTTCGGTGTTTTTAAGGATTTCGAAGCGGGGGGGGGGGGGGGCTGGAAGGGGTGTGGGTGTGAAAATTTGGAATTTTCATCTACCATATCATATAACATGAACATTTTAGAACTACCCGACCTTTTGTAGGGTAAAACCTCTCTCTAGCTTATGGATTTTTGACCCATTCACGCGGGTCATAAGACTCATGTCCTGTGAACTTATGACCCTGCGCCAATAATTAAGTTTTGGAAAATAATTGATAAAAAAAAATCAATTACAATTACTTTTAATCGAAATCTCCAAAATTGTTTTCAATTACTTTTAAATGTGATCACAGAAATTCAATTACTAATTACATGTAATTGAAAAGTTTCAATTACTTTTAATTCAATTAGCTGAATGTAATTGAAAGTAAAAATAACTATCAGTAAAGTAGTAATGATTACCTACACAAAAATGTAATCGGTTCATTGAAACTCAATTACTAATTACATGAAATTAAAAAGTTTCAATTACTTGTAATTCAGTTAGCTTAATGTAATTGAAAATAAAAATAATCATCATTAAAGTATTAATGATAACTTTTTTCAGTAATTTCTTACACAAAAATGTACATGATTGCTTTATTGCTTTTGTCTATTATATTTAACGGGAGTTTTAATTAATTAAAACATGTAATGAATTACACTCCAGGAAATAAATTACCTAAAATATTAACACAGTGCTTTCCTTCAAGTAGTTGCCAACCCAAAACCCATTACAATTTTCAATTGCTCTCAGTTTGGAAGTGATTTTTTCCATTATCATGTAATTTGTAAGTGAATTTTTTCAATCACAATTACAAATAATGCGAATGTATGATTTTTTAATTTAAATTATTTGTAATTGTAATGGAAAGAGTTCAATTACTAACAACGAAATGAAAATTGAAATAAATTACAAAAAGTAATCATTATTTTAGAACTCTATTATGGATAGCTTATCGGAACTTTACTTAGATATTGTAAAACAAGTCTACAGAATGTCAATTACAATTATTTAGTTGCCACATTTTTGTTTAAATAATTTGTTCCTCTGTTATCCTATATTTTTTGTCAATTATGTATTATGTAAACTCTTCTACGATAACCCTAATTAACATTTCACTTGATGGCAATAACCAATGCAACCGAAACGTACGAGCAGAATAAACATCATTTGACTTTCTCATTACACGCACACACATCATTCTTGACAGGAGAGCTTGGAGAAATATAGTCTCTCTACAACAAGAATTCCTGTGTATAGCTTTAACGTCTACAAAAACATTCTTCTATTTATTTGTATTAAGTCTCACGTTCATAGAGATGTCAAGCAGGATGACAGATTGACATTAAAGAATACCGACATGTCACATTGCACATTTCACATTGCACAAAAATGTGAAAGACATGAGAGAGCAGCTTAACTGAACCATAACATTGCATTGGTTGAGACTAGAGGTCTGCATGAATGTCTTAAAACTAGATTTGAGACATTCAATAATATTTGCTGCACTCAACTCATTCTACTCACTTCTTGAAATGAGAATGAGTGTACTACTTGGTGTTTGGAAACAATATGAGTTGAATATTCATTTTCATACAAACCCACAGCGCATTGTACCCAAAGAGAATGAATACTCATTTGTGAATATTCACAATTTGAATCAGGTGTACTCACAAAAAAAGTGAATATTCATAATTTAGATTGGGTGGTCTTGAGAGAATGCTGTGTGTTTTATCAATAGCAATAGCAAGCAATGTGTATTGGAATGATGTTTTTCTGTATATTTATATAAATTATGTATGTTGTATGTAAAGATTTATTGAATTAGCGGATACCCAACGTGTATTACTACGTTTTAAAAAAGAAATAGGTACGTTTTGATTTATTTGTTGGACAAAGAAAAGAAGTTTTTGTATGGGAAATTCTAAAATCGACTTTATGAATGGACCGAATGTGCCTAATGCCTTGTTTTAGTGGTCAAATGTCTAACACCATCTTCGTATTATTTTCTTTCTTATGAAACTGGTTCGGGGCACATCGATTGGATGATTTTTTGTTTTTTATTATATAAAGATAAACAAACTTTAATGTGCTTTTTGTTTTGCAAGTAAATATTTTCAAGGAAAAACAGTAACAGTTTGCGCCAAAAACATAGTAACGCATTTTCCAAAAAATTATAAAATTTACATAACAAAGGTTTAACTAATAGACCAAGAGCCGACAGCATATTTTGGGAACAGATGGAGAACCAAAATCGGAGTATGAGGGATTATAGGTACATTTATCGTGATATCGAATACAAAAGTCTGGCAGGTTTTTTTCTAAGTCTTGGTAGGGGTGGGGGGTTCAAACCAGCTTGTTTTCCTATTATGTCATTTTCCCTAAGTCTCAAGACGTTTATCTTGGTGATCCGATAAATGTGACCCATAATTTATCTAAGGCTTTTGAGCAAACCTTATAGGCGTTTTTGTGGATACTTTATTTTTTTTGATTTATTGTTTTGTTGAAAATCTTCAAAAAAGGGATGATAAGGTTGACGTAAAATGCTTATATACCTACTGAGTTACAAAAAAAGTGGCGCACCTTGAAATTTTGCAATATTTTTAAGTGATTTAAGAAACACATGTGATCTAAAAAACATGTTTTTTTAATACAGTTTTGTTTATTAACATAAAAGTAAGTAATTATTCATCTAAAATAAAAAAAAAACTGAATAAAAATAAAACTCTGTAAAAACATAGCGGCATATTATCAAAATGATAACAAGACATCCAAAGGTATGACTGCACCACTTTTTTTGTAACTCAGTGTATATTGAGTTCAATTAATCGGACCGTCAAGATTGTGATGTTAAGGTATAGAAATTTAGTTAATTATAGAGGTTATAATCCTGAAAATAAAAAAAGAAGAACTTTTTAACCCCCACCCCTCCGAAATGCTTAAAACAAAACCTGCCCGCCGTACTTTGATATTCGATTTCACGATACATGTACCTACTTATAATCCCTCATAATCCAATTTTGGTTATGCCCGCATTTGCTTTCTTTGAAGATGCATTTGAAGCCGTGGAGACAGGGGGAGGTTGCTGAATCTAATGGCAACAAATCCAAAATGATACGTCTACTCCAAAGAAAAGTTATAGACCTTTTTATGTAATCATGACTTATTTTTAAGTACATATCAGGTAAAATATTACCGAAAACCGTATGAAAATAGAAGTTTGTCAATTAAACTTCAAATAAACGTTTCATTAGTCAAAAGAACCAAGATTAAAAAGAGCCCTTAAAATATCTTTGGTAAAAGCATGTTTTTTTAAGACGAAGGTAAAGTGTAGAATTATTAACTTAACACTCACTGGACAACGTCAGACTTATAACAGTCAGTATTTTTTACAAGATTGAATCGATCACTCATAATTTGGGTTTTGATACCTTAATTGATTAAGAGTTCTGAATTGACCATACCGTGCGCCGCGCGCCGCGCCGCCATCCACCAGAAATATTTTTCCATTGAAACACCCGAGTCATTTGCCAGCTCCTAAGTGAAATTAAATTTTTTCTTTTAAAATCCAGGTTTAATCTTTTATTTGTCAAAATTGAACTTACATTATTCAAATACATTTTCACTTGAAATGGTATAGATATACCTTTCCTCCAATTTTAAAATCAAATCCAAATAGCAATAGAATTGCACTCACAAACAAACTGTGAATATTCAAAACATACTATGAATATTCAAACTATAATATGAGTATTCATAATAATACAGAGCGAAAGAAGTGCACTCATTTCATTTGTTACAAGCACCCACGAAAGAGAAAAGAAACAAGCACTGCACCCGTTCTGTTATCAGAGAGTGAATGTTGTACTGGTTTTGTTTTTTATATGAGTTCTCATTTTGTGAGTGAACTTTATTAAAATTGTGTTGTAAATTGAGTGCACTGAAGTAGTGGAACAGTGTGAATAGATCAAATGAATACATTCATGCAGACCTCTAGTTGAGACCTATACCTATCCACCCACCTAGTTTTACACTTTGTCAGTTTCCTAAATAATCGAATGGTTTTGAATGCAGTATGTGTGGGTTAAGCTTAAGAATAAGATATACAATAATCATTGTTGTTTTTGGGTTGTATGTGTAGCAGCAAACAGTGTATATATATCACTGTGCAATTGCAATTAACAAAGATGTCAGGATTTCTTCCTGATGATAGATGAAATTTTGTAGAATATTGTGTTTCGAACATAAAAGATAGAATAATAGATAGAATTTTGCAAGTAGAAGTAGTGTGTATGTACTGTAAACCTTAGTGATTATAGGAATTGTTGATATAGAAAACCAATGGAAATGGGACCAATGGTTTTGATAGGATAAATAGTGTTGTAAAGATACCTTATCTTTCACTGTGAAACATGTTTTTGCAATTTAATACTATCCCTTACTTGTGTGATTAAGTTGCATTTGAGATTTACATATTTGATGTGCTAAATTTTGTTGAAACATACACTCATTATGTAATATTTCTATACATTAAATTTAACGATCTATAAAATTGAACATTTTTGGAATGTAGTTATTGAGTAGAATGGATTAGACTGAAGCACCTACAGTCCTACCTAAGCACATTTTGTATATGAAAAACAAAATGGCGATGAGGGATGTTTGTTTTTTCAATTTCACATGACTATTTATGAAAAAAATACAACAATTTTAACAACTGATTTTTGAAATGTTTTTATTAATATCGTTGATTGGTGAAGGTACGAACATTTAGTAAAGCTCATAAAATCTTTTGGTTACCTACGTTACAGGTGATATGACCTTTGAAAATTGTTGACTAGCGAAGGGATATCTTATATCACCGGCCAGTACAATTGACGTTTATTGTTGTAACAAGAGAACTAAGGCAATACCACGAAGATGATCCTTCATGAGGTAGTGCGTACAATTGAAAAAAACATGAATTTCATAGAATATACCCTCGCTACCTTTTTAGACGTTGAAGTTGCCTTCAACAACGTACTAACCGAATTCACTCTAGTCACTCGTTGACTTTGGGGTATAAGACTACATCAGAGAATGGATAATACATATCCATGCTCAGTGACTGAAGGATTCATGACACCTTAAGAAATGCAAACTCGGCAAAATACGTCAGTAGAGGAACACCCCAGGGTAGGGTTCTGTTTCCAGTTCTACATCTTTTGGTCATGAACAAAATCCTCGTTAAATTGAAGAGTCGTGGTGTGAAGGCGTTTGCGTATGCTGATGACTTGGTAATAGTTGTGTCAGGAAAGTTCACTCCTGTGCTATGCGAAATCACAGAGATGGCTTTGAGAAAACTTAGCAACTGAGCTACGAGCTGTGGTTTTTACTACCAAAACTAAGATAAACCCTTTCACTCCACCTTGACTTAACGGCCAGCTACTCTCACTATCAACTTGTGCAAAATATCAAGGTATCATCTTTGACCCAAGTTTAACTTGAAAATTAACATAGAAGAACGGGTCGTTAAGGCCTGCATAGTTTTCTACGTTTTGACGACCTTAACGAACTTTCTGAAATGAAGACCAAAGATTTGATCTCTTTTCTCAACGCGACGAAATGGATCTAAGACTAAATTCCGTTAGTTTCGAATCGTATTCACCTTCAGACTCCCAAGACCGTGAACCTGGTTTCATGGGCGTGTGTTGACCTTCACTAGAAACCTCATGTCATGCGGAGTGAGTAGACGAAGGCCCACGAAAATCTTACATCCGATCATTTAACTGGATGACCCCTTGAGGGATTGTATCCTTGCTTTGAACAAACCACCAATTTGGCTAATCTGGTATGTGCTGTCAAATTCAAGTCGTGGAAGATAATCTTCAGATGATCATGTCAACAAACGCTTGTTCTTATCCACTTTCATACGTCCCTTATCTTGGCGGACACTTTTTGGCGGAATCGAATAATTTTGATATCTGAATTTGTAGCTAATTAAATGCTAATTTGTTGCTCAAACCAAAAATTTGTAGCTCGAGTACTTTTCGAGTTATTCAATTTTCCGCTAAAATAAGTCTGAAGTTAGCGGTAAAAATTTAAAATAACACTAATTTTACTTTTTATTTGTAACCTGAATTTGTAGCTAATTAAATGCTAATTTGTTGCTCAAACCCCGATTTTGTAGCTCTAACGGTTTTTCAAATATTCAAAATTCCGCTAAAATAAGACTGAAGTTAGCGGACGAAAATTTGAAAATCAAAATTGTGTTAATGCCCAAAATTGTAGCTTTTTGAATGCTAATTTGTTGCGCAAAAATAAATTTTGTATCTTTTATGCATAATTTTTTATTTACAGTTAAGGCTTAAAAAAGTGCATTTCCGGTTTCACTAACATAGGCTCGGAAAAAGGCCAGCGAAATCTTAAATAAATAGATTTTCAATGTTTTTTTTTTGCAAAAATGTGTAGCATATCCTATGCTAATTTGTTGCTCTAACTAAAAATTTGTAGCTCTAACGGTTTTTTTGGTACTCAATTTCCCGCTAGCTAAAAAGTTAGCTAAAAATCAAGCCCTTAAAATCTAAAAAAATGACAAAATCCAAAATTTTTTTTTGCCAAAATTTGAAGACTCCTCTAACTAGATAAGTCACCAAACCGCGATTTTGTAGCTCGCTTGGTTTTCTTTGCATTCAATTTCCCGCTAAAATAAGACATTACCCCTGTGTAACGGACAAAATTTAAAAAAAACAATTAATTAAAATTTTTTTTATGTCAGAATTTGTAGCTTTTTAAATTAAAATTTGTTGCGCAAAAATTAATTTTGTACCTTGAATAGTTCGTTTTTTATTTGAAATTCAAATTCAAAAGTGAGCATTTCCGGTTTCACTAATGCTGTTTTCCATTGGTTTCACTCAAGAAGACACTCATTCTGAATCCAATGGAACAGTGCTTGTTACTTCTACTCAATTCTGAAGTTTTGTCTCTATATTGGTGAATCATTAAATAGAAACTTTTTGCTGGCACACAAAGAGTGAAATTGAAACAATAGTGAATCTACCCCTAACTTACAACTTATAATTTTTGTTTTGGGTTTTCTTAATTTGTTTATTAAAATATATTAAATTCTTTGCTTTGAAGTGCACAGTTAATTTAAATGGAAAATTTAAAAAATATGAAGTTGCACAGCAGTTTGTTTTGACGTTTGAGTTTGAATGTATTAGTGCTTCTGAGTGTCTTCTGAATTCAAATCAAGAATCAATTTTCTCTCCTCAGAATCGTCAGAAGAGTATTTTTTGTGCCAATGAAACGGTTTCAGAAGCGTTCCGGACGATTCTGGACGCTTCCGGACGTCCAATGGAAAACAGCATAACATAGGCTCCGAAAAAGGCCAGGGAAATGGAGTGCCAAAAAAACCGTTAGAGCTACAAATTTTTAGTTAGAGCAACAAATTAGCATAGGATATGCTACACATTTTTGCAAACAAAAAAAATTTAAAATCTATTTTTTTAAGATTCCGCTGGCCCTTTTCCGAGCCTATGTTAGTGAAACCGGAAATGCTCATTTTTGAATTTGAATTTCAAATAAAAAACGAACTATTCAAGGTACAAATTTTAATTTAAAAAGCTACAAATTCTGACATAAAAAAAAATTTTAATTAATTTTTTTTTTTAAATTTTGTCCGTTACACAGGGGGTAATGTCTTATTTTAGCGGGAAATTGAATGCAAAGAAAACCAAGCGAGCTACAAAATCGCGGTTTGGTGACTTATCTAGTTAGAGGAGTCTTCAAATTTTGGCAAAAAAAAATTTTGGATTTTGTCATTTTTTTAGATTTTAAGGGCTTGATTTTTAGCTAACTTTTTAGCTAGCGGGAAATTGAGTACCAAAAAAACCGTTAGAGCTACAAATTTTTAGTTAGAGCAACAAATTAGCATAGGATATGCTACACATTTTTGCAAACAAAAAAAATTTAAAATCTATTTTTTTAAGATTCCGCTGGCCCTTTTCCGAGCCTATGTTAGTGAAACCGGAAATGCTCATTTTTGAATTTGAATTTCAAATAAAAAACGAACTATTCAAGGTACAAATTTTAATTTAAAAAGCTACAAATTCTGACATAAAAAAAAATTTTAATTAATTTTTTTTTTTTAAATTTTGTCCGTTACACAGGGGGTAATGTCTTATTTTAGCGGGAAATTGAATGCAAAGAAAACCAAGCGAGCTACAAAATCGCGGTTTGGTGACTTATCTAGTTAGAGGAGTCTTCAAATTTTGGCAAAAAAAAATTTTGGATTTTGTCATTTTTTTAGATTTTAAGGGCTTGATTTTTAGCTAACTTTTTAGCTAGCGGGAAATTGAGTACCAAAAAAACCGTTAGAGCTACAAATTTTTAGTTAGAGCAACAAATTAGCATAGGATATGCTACACATTTTTGCAAAAAAAAAACATTGAAAATCTATTTATTTAAGATTTCGCTGGCCTTTTTCCGAGCCTATGTTAGTGAAACCGGAAATGCACTTTTTTAAGCCTTAACTGTAAATAAAAAATTATGCATAAAAGATACAAAATTTATTTTTGCGCAACAAATTAGCATTCAAAAAGCTACAATTTTGGGCATTAACACAATTTTGATTTTCAAATTTTCGTCCGCTAACTTCAGTCTTATTTTAGCGGAATTTTGAATATTTGAAAAACCGTTAGAGCTACAAAATCGGGGTTTGAGCAACAAATTAGCATTTAATTAGCTACAAATTCAGGTTACAAATAAAAAGTAAAATTAGTGTTATTTTAAATTTTTACCGCTAACTTCAGACTTATTTTAGCGGAAAATTGAATAACTCGAAAAGTACTCGAGCTACAAATTTTTGGTTTGAGCAACAAATTAGCATTTAATTAGCTACAAATTCAGATATCAAAATTATTCGATTCCGCCAAAAAGTGTCCGCCAAGATAAGGGACGTCACTTTCATCCACAGGTCAAACGAGCTATGGTATCAAAACGGTGCACTTCAGCGCTAATTGGGTTGCCAAGCGAGTATAATGCTCGTGTCGACCATTTCTACCAATGTAATTGACAAAACAATAAATTGACTACATTTTTGTGTAATGATTACAGTAGAGCAGAGTTGGGAAATAATGATTACTTTTTGTAATTTATTTCAACTTTCATTTCAATTGCATGTAATTGGTAATTAAAATTTTTTCAATTATAATTACACATAATTGTAATTGAAAAATATACATTTCTATTACTTGTAATTGCGATGGAAAAAAAATAATTATAAATTACATGTAATTGAAAATAGTAATGGGTTTTTGCAAGTAATCAAAGAAAAGCACTGTGTTAATTACATTTAAAGTAATTGATTTCTTGGATTGTAATTCATTACATGTTTTTATTAAACATTATAATAATAATAAAAAAAATAATAATAATAAAAAAGTAAAAATTTGGTATTCTAACGCTTAAATAAAAAATACAAATAGACAAAAACACAATGAAAAATTTGCTCATTTTATTATAATTAATTTAATTATTTTCAAGTGGAGATTATTTAAAGACGACAATAAATTTAAAATCTGATGAAAGTGAATAAAATATATGTCATACACGTACAGAGATTTAACAGTACAGAGAATCATTTACCACAGAAAATTCAATTGACAAAAACAATAAATTAATTACATTTTGTGTAATGATTACTGAAAAAAAGTAACCAGTACAGATTTTTTGAGAATTACTTTTGTTTTCAATTACATTAATATAATTAAATTACAAATAGTTGACACTATTCAATTACATCTAATTAGTAATTGAATTTTTTTAATTGCATTTTGAAGTAATCGAAATAGTGTTCGGAAATTTTAATTAAAAGTAATTGAAATTTAACTTTTTTTTTATCATTATATGTTCTTCCCAACTACTGTAGAAGGGAATCATTACTGCTTTTTTCATATTACTTTTATTTTTAATAACATTAAAGTAATTGAATTGCAAATAATTGACACTTTTTATTTGCATATATGTAATTAGTAATTACATTTCTTCAATTACATTTAAAAGTAATTGAAAAACTGTTTGGAGATTTCAATTACAAGTACCTATGTAATTGCAATTAGATTGTTTGATCATTATGTCCCAAATCTGATATGGACACATCCATTATAAAATGCCTTCGGTATAGTAGGTAAAAGCATTTTTATTCCCTAATTGTATACCTACTCAGAAGGTTGTCCTGTTATGTTTACATATTTACATGTTTACATGTTTACATAATATTCTAACTAGGTATGTATGATCTGCTGTATTAAACTTTATTTCTTTTATTTCTGTTTTGTGAATTTGCCTTAAGAATATTTTATTTTTTTGACATTTGTGGCTTTTTATTTCAGGAAAAAATTAACTCGAGTGGAATACTTTACTAATATCTATCTTTGACAATTCTGTTCTCTCCACTCGTTGCGCAGATACCTAGATATACATGTAGTACAAAAAGGAAATTGCTTATAATCTTGAATGCACTTAATTACTTGTGATATGCTCTGTAATATCTCTTAGTTATTGTCCTTTTATAAATACATATAAAAAAACTTGCCTCAAAAGACCATTGTATAACTTCTTTTTTTTTTGGATAATTAGGAATGAAGTTTTGTTTTTGCTAATGGAACATCATAAGAAATTGTCTATTTGTTTTTTGTACCGAAGTTTCCATTTAAGAATTTCTATATATCCCCATATGACCATGACCCTTCATTTTGTTCTCTCTTCCTTTTGGTCCTTTTTTGAAATCAGCATCTTCCATGGAACAGCTTGTGCTTCATGTTTTTTGCTGAGCCTGAAGCTTGTGTGTCGTAATTGGGTTTGATTGCCTGCAAAAGTGTTTCATTTGCAGATGTCACTTATTATCGGCATCGACAAATTTTCCTCTAGGTCACAACCATATTCAAGCTGTGCGTGACGTAATTGTACACCCTTATCAAACAGTCAGTCAGAAGAGAATATATATGAAATGTTTGTTTTCATTAATATTGTGTTCTATACGTTACACGCAAAAATAAACACACACTGATAAACTGACATAGTAATATAAGTGTTTGCACATATTTGACATGTAAAGGACACACGTGATATTCTATTTATGTATGTTTAGGACGACTTGTTTTTGTGTAATGAATTCTATCAGAGAGTTGGCAAAATATTTCCAAATTGATGCTTGTAAATGTATTTTATTAATTTGATTACATACTCCTCAAAGTTTATTTCCTATATTATGTGGTTGAACATGTTGTATGCTTCTGGTTATTTTGGAAATATTTAAGTTATTCATATCCTCTGGTTCTATTTATAATCAAATTTGATGCAATATAGATAATCGTTATACAAAATAGATTAAATAAGATGATTGTGGGTAGAATTTATAAGGATTTTTTTTTTATTTATTAAAATTATCAATTTACTTGGGGAAGTTAATTAAAAAAGTAAATAAGTTATCAACTAATCAAAAAATCCCTTAGATAAAGAAATTTTGTGTGTGTCAGAATGGTGACACACGACCTGCCTTTAAAAATTGCAAATTTTTGCCAAGTTTAGTCAAGGCCCTGAAAAGTTTTCCATATGAAAAATCTAAAAGAGAAAAACTTGTCCAATACTCATGAGGCCCACATTTTCCAAACTAGCCCAGCTAGCGTATTGGCCAGGTAAACAGATGATCTAAAGACCAAATCCTAGATAAGTAAAATTATTTTCTTCCAAATACAAATGGTCCTCGCCTTCAAAAATTGCAAGTTCTTGCCAAGTTAAGCCAATGATCAACCCACCTGATGGAAAAACATCAAAGTTTTCAACGGGACACTAGAAAGTTTAGCATTGACCCTAACAAGGCTCTAGTAAGGGTTACTATCGATTTTCTCTAGGGCCTCACCAGTTAAGCAACTTTTTCCTTCGAGTGACAGCAAAAAAAAGTTGTCTTCACCCCAGCTGGAAAATTAATCTAGTTTTTGGCGAGGGGCTAGAAAGTTTTACATGGATACTAGCAAAAACTCTAGAAATTCTCTAGGGCCTTGCCAGTGAAGTAACCTTTTACCTCGAGAGACAAAAAACAAGTTGTCTTTACTGGGATCCGATCCTGCAATCTTCTGATTTCCAGTCCTAGCTATTTCGCAATACAGTTGTGTAGTGTTGAATATGAAAAACTATATACTTTAATTTTTCTTACTATTGTATGATAGGTATAAAATATTATTTTTTTTTGTTTTTGTCATATATGGGGTATTTGTGATGGGATAACAAGACCCATCCAACAAGTTTTTACTAGCGAGGGCCTCGTGAGTATTTGACAAGTTTGCCTTGTCTAGATTTCTCCTACCAAAGCCTTTCCAGGGCCTCGATTAAACTTGACAAGAACTTGCCATTTTTCCAGGCGGGACTGGGATTAGATCCTTTGATCTTCTGATAACAAGTCCAATACGCTAACTTCTGAGCTATTTCGCAATACACTTGCGTAATGTTGAATATAATCGGTATAAAATAAATTTTTTTTTTCATTTTTTTTTTTTTTTCATTTATGGGGTATTTGTAATGGGATAACTCAACTTCCCCGACAAGTTTTTACTAGCGAGGGCCTCACGAGAATTTGACAAGTTTTCCCTGTCTAGATTTCCCCTTTACCAAAGCCTTTCCAGGGCCTTATCTCCACAAGTTTTTACTTGCGAGGGGCTCATGAGCTTTCCTTGTCTAGATTTCTTCTACCAAAGGCTTTCCTCCTTAAACTTGACAAAAACTTGCCATTTTTCCAGGTGGGAATGTAAGGGAAATCTCGTCGAAGAAAACTTGTCGAATACTCGTGAGGCCCTTGGGAGTATGAACTTACTGTACGAGTTGAATATGAAAAGTATAAATAGTTATTCATTTTCAACATTGCACAACTGCGAATTAGCCCAGTGTTAAGCCCATTTAACTATTTATTAAACAGGAGATCTCAGGATCGTATTCCAAAAACTATAATTTTTTTTGCCGCTTGAGGCATGAGCGTGAAGCATCGCAAAATTGTTTTTTGACCGTAAAAGTAGCAACTAAGCGATTTTTTGGTTATCTTTTTGGTATTTAGCAGCATAAACTGAGCAAAAAACAGTACATGTTTCATTTTTAACCTCCAAAAACCAAATCCTTAATATGTGTTTTTTTTTAAAGAGAACATTACACCACAACCGTTGTTTTACGAAAATTCAAAATGGCGGTACCTACTTCACGCACTGCACGCTTGAGGCAAATGTTACCAAATTTCCTGAGGCCCTCGAGAATTTCGATAATTACCCTTGCTAGGGCCCTTGTTTGCGTCAATGTTTTACCTTTTTAGGGCCTCGTTGCAAACTAGATTATTTTACTTTGAGTTGAAAAAGTCCTTTGAAGTTGATACCTTAAAAACCATTCTTTTAAATTATTACTTCCAAAACTATGTGCGTGTATATCCAACTCCAATCTTTCCCAGTGCTTTTTGTTTTTCTTCATGTAATTGTTGTTAATTTATTTGTATTGTAACTACTATTTTGTACATTTTTAAATATAATTAAAACAGTTTTCCTACTCTTCCTCCTCCACCAACATCAAGCAGTCCACAAAATAACTTGGCCCAAAAGCACCTGCAACAAACCCAAGCCAAAGTCGATGAAGTCGTTGACATTATGCGAGTAAATGTTGAAAAAGTCCTAGAACGCGACCAGAAATTGTCTGAGCTGGGTGAAAGGGCAGACGCTCTCGAGCATGGTGCATCCCAATTTGAGCAACAAGCTGGCAAACTTAAACGGAAGCAGTGGTGGGCCAATGTCAAGATGATGATAATAATGGGTGTAATCGGAGTCGTCCTGTTAATTATAATAATTGGTAAGTGCGTTTTGAAAATTTTCAACAGCGAAATAAACAAATACAACAAGAACAACTCTTGCGGTAGTCATTGTAAGAGAATTTCCCGCCATTGTCCATGCTGCAACAAGGATGGCAAAATCGGAAAAATAAAATAAAAATAACATGGCTGCTAGAATGGTTCTTTTTGCATTGCATTTCATTTCATTATTTGCACATAAATTTTTTTTTTCCGTGGGTGCCACAAACGAGCTCAATTTTACTCATCCTTATATAGGAGAACTATGATAGCAAAAATTGGATTAAATTTGCATGTTCGGATATTTTCAACATAGCGCAACGCAGGGATAGCAAGGATATTTTCTGTTTCTGAAGCCTGAATTGGCTTTTATTTAAAAAAAAATTAAAAAAACTGCAATTGGTTTAATTGTGGTGCACAAGGGTTTGTGCATTAATGGAGAAATAATTATTATTAGCCAAAGGGGCTACGATAGCTGCAATGGGTATTATTTTCTAAAACTTGTTATTCAAGCTTAGAAGATTAAAACGATCAACTTAATTGCAAGAACTTTTAACGGGATTAGATTCTTAGTTAAAAGCCAATTAAGAGGAATATAACAGAAGCAGTAAAAAGAATTCGAAGGATTTTTTCTATGTCGAAGAGTGTGAGATTTAAAGTTTAAAGCTGTGAGCTATTTTGCCCTTAAAAAGTTTAGTACTATGTTTAGTAGTAGAACCGTGTGTTACACACATGCACATGCTGCATAATTGCACTGGGGCCGTAAAATAAAATATTACAGTAATTTCTGTAAAACGTAGTTCAACAAAAAATTTTTTAAGTGACGACCAATTCCGGATGCGAAAATTTCAAAGCGAGCGAAATAGTTACATTAAAACAAAATTAAGAAACATAATTTCTGAAAATATGTACCTACTGTACATACATAATAAATTATATATGTATGTCAAGTTATTAAATTTTTATGTTTGTTTCAAATTTTATATTTATACCTTTTTTGTGACAGAAAAATTATTGCAGTTCATAAAATTTTTGTCAGTCTTTTTTATTCTTTTCGACTAAAATACTCTCATTTTGAATGCAATCCAAACAAGAGTTCCAAGGTTGATAGACTATAAAAAAAAAAGAATACACACCTAGTGTTAAAATTATAGCCACCGTTATTTTATTATGTATTATGATAAATATTACCCTCAAGCATGCACATCCATCTATTCACTTTGACATTTGTCCTAGTTATGGCGAAATAATTTTTTTTTTCTTTAAGAAAACCCAAAGAATGAAGAAGTATTTATCATCAAACATCGATAGTATGGGAGATAGCGTTGTAAATTCTGAAGAAGTCTGTTTTACTCTGACTGATATTTTCACTCTATTACTTTTTTTTAATCAAGGTGCTTAGGTGAATAGTTTTTGAGCAATATTTTTGAATCTTTTTTATATTAAGTTGTTTTTTTTTCACGTAATTCCATGTAATTAAGCAACACCTTTTTTATAATTTCTATCAATTTTTAATCAAATACTAAACACCAGATGTAAAAATCGTTCCTAGTTTTTTAAAAATTAAAAAAAAAAACAAAAGATACTTTTTCCCATTGCTTGTTTGGTTGGTACAGTTTATAAAGTTAAAAAAAATAGCATTAATAACTAAACCCGTTTTTTGGGTTAAAGTTTCTTCCGTTTTTTTTTTAGTTTCATAAATTAAGAAAGATGTTTGTATTTAGTTTTCAAGATTTGACTAAGAATTGATAAGAGAATTGAAAATTGAAAAAAAAACAGTAGTGTTTGAAGAAAAAAAAACAAACAAACAACTTAAGAGAGAAAATACACAATTCTTTTTTAAATATTGGCTTTAAAATTTAAGTTATAAAAAACTTTTTTCTTAAACAACTTGATTTAAAAAACAAACAGAGGAATGGAATATTGGCTTTAAAAAAACTATAAGACATATTGTGTATGGTTTCGTTGATTGAAAATTGTTTGCCTTTTAGGTCGATTTTACAGAAATTTCCCCCCTTGCCTCATGGGGGAGAAACAACTCTCCCCCATTAAATTTTTTTTCTCAGAATGAAACCAGAAATCACCCCCAAAATATCAAGCACGAATTTGGGGACACTCATCAGTATACACGAACATTTATTTAGGGAATTTTCTAGCAAAACTTAAGAAAAGTAAGTCGCTTGAGCATCGCATGCCTAGGAGGTTGAAATTTTGTGCCGATAACACAATAGATGGAGGTAACCAAATTATGTGGTGGGCCAGTTATATAATAACAAAACGGGTTTTTTTGGACCACCCCTGTGTTTAGGTTGGATCTAAACAAGAAAAAAAAATCGTAAAAGAAGGGGGTCTATTTCTCCCCGATAAGGAAAAAGCGGCAATTTAAAAAAAGATTGACTTCAAACAGAAAACAAATTACATATTTAACAGCAACACCTACAATGTCAAGCTCTACCTTTTCTTAAAGCTGACTTTTATTTGATTGACTTTTTAAATTAAGTTGTTTTTGTAATAATTTTGGAGAAAATAACTTTCGAACTTAAAATGAAAAATAAAAACTGGATTTTTTTTTTTGTTTTCAATATTTTGCGTCATTAAGTTCAACTTTTGTTTCAATACTCTATCAAAAGCCGTATGCAAAAACGTTTTGTAATTTGTGAAAAAAATGAAAACAACAAAACTAGTTTTTCTGTTTAAATTCCTCCAAATACCCAATTTCATATATATATGAATAGCTATTGATATTTTTAATTTTCTCAAAAATTAAAAATTGAAATATGTTGGTTTTCGGTTTTGGAAAGTTCTTTGTTTTTTTTGGGAAATACTGTAAGCCATGTTTTTTCACCCATTTCAACCTAAAAAAGTGATTGAACAACCTTTCCAAAAAAATGTTGGTCCAATTTTATTTTACTCTTCTAGAATCTAGAGCAGATATACTCAACCTACGGCCCATCGAGCTTTCATAAGTGGCCCACCTGACATACTTACAGAAATATGCGATATTACAGAAAATTTGAAAACCATCAATTCAAATTAACAGTCGTTTGGAAAAAGCTCCTAAATTGATTGGGAAATAACGCCCAAAAAATAAATGTCCAGATATTCATCGAGCCCCGAAAGCAAATCATTGTTTGTTCTCAAGATATTCGGGACTACTTAAACAAATTTACAACAATTTTCAGAATTATTTTTTATTATTATTTGGCGTGAGGAACACTCACCGAAAAATCTATTGTGAAATCGTATGTGCATCAAATAATGACAAAAAATTGGTTTCTCGCATACAACTTTAAAAGGTGAAAGCGTTTGAGAAATATTATGCATACGCATTTATCTACAGAAAAGGTTAGACTGATCGCGTAGAAGATATCAACATTTCAAAAAAAAGTAAAATGACGAAAATATCCGTTTTTTGGCATATAAGTCATTAACAGTGAATGCTATCTAAAACAACTTTATCCAAAGATTGTAAACCATGAAACCTTCTACACAAAAACCTAAATCTGTTTTTTCTAATAGCTATGATTTAAAAAATATCATTTTAAAAAAACAATTTCAAGCCAAAAATCCGTACGCAGTTTTCAAAAAGTAGTTTATGCTCTAGTGTGGGTATTGTATTGTCTACTAAAAGTATTTTAACACTCCACTGAAGCGATCAGTTTAAAGATGTTGCTAATAGTCCAGTCATTTGTGGTTTTACCATGCAAATTGTGGGGTAGTTTTGATTTGTTCCATGCTTTATGTTTTAGGGGTTGCTGAATCCGAATCTGAGGTTTGCGACCAAAATTTCGTGATGTAACATGATGCAAAAGTGCATTTCTTGCGAGTTTTTTACTTATGGTTCGAAAACTATCAATTATTCGTGAATATCCTCCGAGTACAATTGAAAGTATAAACAATTTCCAATAAATTTCTGTTTAAGGTTCTTTTCTGCGACAATCTTAGAGAGAAATAGGAATGGATTGTTGCAGAAAAAAAGTTTAACCAAAATTAGCTCGAAATTGTATTTTCAAATTACTTCTATGTTATCTTATTTAAAATGGTTGGTTCCATTTTATTTAAAATGGAAATTAAGAGAATGGAAGCTTAGAATGACATTGCAAGTATTTCCGTTGTTTTTTTTATATATACTTAATTTTCTATTTTAAGTAATTTTTTCACTAAATTGCCCCTTCTGCTTAAATGGGGGGAATAGACCCCCCTCCAATACCATTTCTTTCTCTATCAACTCTACCTACACAATCTAGCCTTTTGGTTTTGCAAAATACCCTGTATATTTTACAAAAGCCATTTTCCTTAAATTCAAGATCGTGGCCAAATTTTAAAACCTTGGTGGTCAAAAACTTGATTTATGGCTCCTTATACCCTCTTCTTTCAACGAATTGAAAAAAAAATATAATTTTTTTTTTTTGTATAGTTCAAAAACGCTCATAAATGAGGTGACAGTCCCTTTCTTCGGATTAAGTCGAAAAATATCGATCGTAGAGGAAAAACTATTATGACCAAAGTTTTAGATAACTAAATTTTAAACAACTTTTACTAAGGGCATTTTTAGTCAAAAGTCGAAAATAGGCGAGTTATTTAACAACAACTAATTTTTCTAAAATCCAAAATGGCGACCAACGCAATAGGGAAAGGAGGTCGAAATTTGTTTTTTTTAGACTCTTTATGAACCCTCCTAACGAATAATATCAAAATATACCCCTTAAGGGTGTCGGAATTTTGTTTTTATTTTTTTTTTAATTCAAAATGGGTATTGTGGATCTTGTAAAGGGTTTAAAAAGAAGTAATTTTTGTTCTGGGATATTTGGAAAAATTGAGTTTTGAGACCCCGCGGCCGTTTTTAGGTTAAAAAACCTCAATTTGTAAAAGCGGTCTGAAAAACCAATATTATATGAGGTCACAGTAACTTATAGTAATTTTTTTTGCTTTTGTAACCTGTTGCTGAGCATTACAATCCACAGTACCCATTTTGAATATAAAAAATAAAAAAAAAATTCCGACACCCCTAATATCCCAATCTATTTTTTGCATTTCAGCATTTTTTTTGTACATCCCGACTGGGCTAGGAGTAAAATAAAGTCTTTAAGGTTCCACATCACCATTTTCGAAGAATTTTTTTTAAAGAAAACTATTTCTGATTGCAAGAACTAGGCAACTCAATTTTAAATTTTTACAATATCTCGGCAAAAACGGTATTATTTTGTACAGTTTTTAAGACTTTTCGTCCAATTTTTCTCTACCATTAGACAAATATAGGATATTTGTGAAGTGTTAGAAACTACAAATTAAACTTTCCCTTGTTCTTTAGTAGCAAAGTATCTATGAACGTTGCTATCTCCAAAATTTATAAAATCAAGCTATAGTAGTAGTAGTAGTAGTAGTAGTAGTTTGTTTATTCAAAATTTCATATGTGTATACAATAATACATTTCTTTTTTGGTAATTTAACAAATAATTTCTGGCAAGTTAAATTGACAAATGTAAAAAAATGTTTGAGTTTTTCTTAAACAAAAATATTCAACAATGACTTTCGTCGTCTGTCGCGATCTAATACTATTGCGTTTTTGCAAACCCTATTTTATTTTATTATATTTCTGTAATTAAATGTTTGTATTTATCCTTTTTACTTAGAAATTAAATTCATTTATCAGCTCCTGCCGATATTTGAGCGCATTTTGGACATATAAAACAAGATAACACCAATCTCTTTCTCCGTTCAGTAAACTGACCATCATGTCCTCATTCAATGAGGGGGCTCCGAAGCATTCCCTGCGTATCCCTCTTAGTATTGGGCAAATTCCCATAAAATGAATGAAAGTTTCAGCTTCATTTAAATTGCAGAGAGAACAGTGAGTATTTTCAAGTCCTGCTCTATTCGTCCCATTAAGCTTTATGAGGCCCGCTCTTGCTTTAAGTATCCATCTAATCGTTGCAGTTTTTAAATTATCACCGATGTAGTTTTTGCCAACATCGTAGCTAAGCATATGGTAGATACCATGTGATCTTGTGAGATTCGCCCTTTGAAGTGCCTCTTGATGGTCTTCTGCACATATCTTCTCAACGGTATTTTGCACAAAATTATTAAAAACGTTCATGTTTGACGCTAGTTCTTCTATATTAGTGAAGCCAAATCGGTTTAAACCATCTTCCCATGCTTCAGCCCAGTATATTTTTTTCTCTCTTACAACCTTTGCCAACATCTTAGGAAGTCTGTTATCCTCATAGGAATTGAGAACTTTTCCTATGTAGTTCATATGACATCGCATTGTATATTCAAAAATTGGCGTAATTTGACATTCCAGCGTCAGCACATAGTTTGGAGCTACTCTTGGCAACCCTAGAACTTGTTTTAAGAAGTATCTTTGTACCTTTTCGACTTCTTCATATCTTGTGTGACCCCAGACTTGTGCTCCATATGCTAAGATAGATCTGGTAACAGCGTTAAAAAGTTCCATTTTTGAGCCGAGTTTTACTTCTTTGCTCGCGATGAAGTTTCTCCATGACAAATTTAGATTTTGCTTTGCCATCTTTGATCTTTCTTTAAAATGCTCCGTTAAGCATAGACCAGGTGTCAGCCAAACTCCAAGGTATTTATACTTGGCAACAATTTCTATATTTTCGTTGTTTAACTTCCATTGTTCTTGTGTGCTCAACCTCCCACCTCTTTTTCTAAAAACAACAATCTTAGATTTTTCAAGGTTGATTATAAGATTCCAGCGTCTACAGTACTCAGCAATTCTGTCAATCATTCCTTGAAGTACCGATGCGCTATCCGCCATCAAAACAATATCGTCTGCGTACATAAGTAAACGGATCAGCGTACCATTTACTTCTATACCACCTCCAATATACTCATGTAGGTCGTTGATGTATAGGGCAAAGAAGAGTGGACTTAGGAGACATCCTTGCTTTACACCCATTGTAGTTTTAAACCACTCTGAGAGTTTTTCTCCATCCCACACAGCTGACTCTGTATCTTCATATAGATCTGCTATAATTGCTATTAGTTTATTCGATATTCCTATTTTTTTTAGTTTGTATAAGAGGGCTTTTCGATCGATGTAATCAAAGGCGGCTTTAAAGTCAATAAAAAAGCAGTATAGTTTCTTCTTTTCATGCAGTTTTAGGTTTACAATGTTAAACAAATTAAAGAGATTATCTGCAGTGCTATATCCTTCCCTAAAACCGGCTTGGTATTCATTTAAAATTCCATACTCCTTTTCCCATCTCTGTAGTCTTGCTAATAGGATTCCTGCAAAGGTTTTTGCTATGCAATCCATGAAAGAAATACCTCTGTAGTTCTCCACCAAATTGCGGTCTCCTTTTTTGTGTATGGGAAAAATTAGTGATCTTTTAAAACTTGGTTCTACCTTTCCAGATGTAAGCATGCGATTAAAGTTTTTTGTTAAAATTTCAATTGCTGAATCTGGCGCATTTGTAATGAACTCGTATGGTATTCTGTCATATCCCGGTGCTTTGTTACTTTTCGTCTTGGAAAGAAACTCCCAAATTTCGGAGCTTGTGATGGGCCCATCCAGGAGTGGATCGCTTGTTATAGGATCTATATCATCAATCTGTACGGCACACATTGATGGATTTAGTAAGCCATGGAAATGATCCTTGAACATAGCACTTGTTATGGCATTTCCTTTAGCAAAATTATCAGCTCTGAGCTCATTTGCTAAATTCCACCATTCTTGACTGTTTCTAACTTCCTTTAGTTTTTCTCCTAATTCTTCAAAGTAATTCTTCTTTTTACTTTTTACAAGCTATATCTAGTTCTTGAAATCAGGGGACGATATGTAGTTGTAGAATATACCTAACCTAACCTACGACATTATATCCTTGACTATAGATTTATATCTTTTCTTAAACGTTCAGACATGCCTCTCTGGTTTTATCCAATGCAATTTCTATCTCAGTCTTTTCTTGCATATTATAGTTTCCTTGTGCTCCTCTTCCAGAATACAAAGGCTCAATATAAATACAACCCCTCTCCTTTTATAAATCTTTGCAATAAATTGCAATTTTTTTATCTCCGTAGGTAAGAAAGTAATCTTGAAGAAATAAATTCGCTTTTGTTCAAATGGTGTTTAAGAAAAAAAAAATTGCCATCCAAAAAAACCGACATAAAAAAAAAAATTATTTTCACGCGGTATTTTAATCATTCATGTATGTAGTCTTTTTTGTTAGGTGCCTCTCTCCAATTCTCTGATTCCATGGCCAAAAAATACAAAAGGTGAAACGGAACATTGCTAAGTAGACTGCAAAAGCAGCCCATTTACACTTCATAAAAGTACATTTTCAAATGAATTAACATAATCGTGTCTTATTTCATGATGATGGGCGGCAATGCCAACGTCACACCATTGTCGTCGTCGTCTTCTTCGGTGTGCTAAAATGTTATAAATTTACCACCCTTTCCGCCACTTTCTTGGATGGCACAGTCTTAAGATCTTCACCTACTTTTCATTTTTGCAAAACTGCACAACGACCATGAAATACTTTGGCTTCAAGAAAAAAAAAAAAGAAACACAAATAGCAAGGATACAAGGAACAGGATTTTTCGACAAAAGAAAAATGAAATAAGTGAAAATGAGGAGAATAAAAATATAATAGATTATATCTGATGGTGAAAAACGTTAAACGAAAAAAAAAAAAAAAATACATGCATATATGTATGTATGTAGGTTAGGGTGTCCGTTATTTCCCAAAATCGTTTTTAAATAGCAGACACCCCCCAAATCAAAAGTTTATGCCCTAAAAACAAAAATTTGGCCAAACAAAATTTTGTCCGACGCCATTTACACGTGGCTCAAAGCCCATACTTTTCCCATACAAATTTGTATGGGATTTTCGCTCATTTCACGTTTTATTTTTTTTCTCTCGAATTACTGCAGCTATTCTAATTTTTTTTGTTGATTTTCGTTCTTTAGGCATCCCTTTAAAAGACCACATTCAAAAATTTATTAAAAAAAAAAAAAAAAAAAAAATCGATTTTTTGCATCGATTATTACTATGGGAACTCCCATATAAAAACATCATAAAACTGAACGTCTTAATATTTAATTTTAAATGTTTGTTAGTAAATTTTTTGAATGAGATCTTTTAATGGGATAATTTAAGAATAAAAATCTGCAAAAAAAATTAGAATAGCTGCAGTAATTCGAGAGAAACAAAATAAAACGTGAAAAGAGCGAAAATCCCATACAAATTTGTATGGGAAAAGTATGGGCTTAGAGCCACGTGTAAATGGCGTCGGACAAAATTTTGTTTGGCCAAATTTTTGTTTTTAGGGCATAAACTTTTGATTTGGGGGGTGTCTGCTATTTAAAAACGATTTTGGGAAATAACGGACACCCTAATGTAGGTGGTAAACGTACATATATGAATGTTCGTTGTTGGTACATTCTGTCATCCCTCATACCTCCCTGCCACATCCCTATAACAATATCCTTCATATTTTGTCTTCTTTAAACAGACAGGGTTGGGTTTCAAAAGTGTACGATTCCTTCTCCCACATGGAGCATGGTGGTTTTTAATTTTTGGGTTATTCTTTTTTTCTACTCCATTAAACAGTATTCCCCTCTCGTGGTAGACTTTTGATCCTTAACGTTTGTTTGGTTTGTGCTCTACGGAACTAATGAATGCCTCGAGGGTGATTCAAATTATCTGAGCTTCCTCCATTAGGTAATGTAGTCAACTAGCGCACATGGAGACATACGAGTAGTAAGGCAAAAAATAAAATATAATATTTTGTAAATATCGTTAAGTGATTATGAAATGATTGTTATTGTTAAATTAAATTCCTACCATTTTGTGGTTGAAGATGCTCTCCTATCTACCCTACCTATCGATACTAATACTTGATAAATTTATTTTTGTTAATTATTTATTTGAAGGAATATTTGAAGAATTCACTTTAAAACACACAAAACGTCGCAAATTGAAAACTTTTATGTCGTACGAGAGAAGACATATCTCGAAGAGGATTGACACGACCTCTTACACGACATCTTTACAGAATCTATAATGCCTCAGTTCTTGGATACTCTATAGTTGAAAAGGTTATCAATTGTCTTTTGACTTATCGATTTCACATACATTTCAATAGTCCTTGTATCTTCTTTTTTTTAAATCTTTCTATTCCCTCTGTAGAAGTAGAAGGTAAGTTTAATATCCCTGTTTTGTTGTCTGTCAAGTCCGAACATTGTTTAAATAAACTCAACTGAAAAAGTTTTCAAGCTTAAAAAAATACAACAAAAAAGAAAAAAAACACACATTTATAACAACGAACAAAACCAATGATCTATAATCGGCGAGAGTCCTGAACGAGCAGGGACCTTTTTCAATTTCATTTTGGTACATCTTCTAGAAATAAATCTCTTTGTGTTATGTGTGTCACTTCTTTATTTTTTTTTGTCTCTCATTGTCCAATGTCCAAGTGGCAAATACAAAAAGAAAGCAAAAAATATCTCCTTCTATATACAGTCCACTATCAGATTAGATATAAGTTGTCCCTATAGAGTTGCATCTTGTTCATAAAATGAATTTAGCTTCCAATTTTCACCAGAGGCAACTCTACCTCTCCAAAACAAATTATTCTTCTTTAAAAAAAAAAAAAAAAACTTGCTTTCTTCTTGAAGCAGCTTTTCGATTTAAAGTGAGAGGAGCCTTGTGAGAACGAGCTCTGCTCTAACAGCAGCCAAACATTAAAGAAAAAATCCCATCGAAAAAGATTTCGGCCAACAGGCCAGGAGTAGGTACATCTTAACAAAGAAAAAAAAATTACAAAATCAACAATGAGGCTTCTGTCAGTTTTGTTTGGAAAATATCTTTCTTTTCTGTTTTTTTTTTTTTTTTTTTTTTTGTAATCGATTTTATTTTGCTCCTTTAATTCCTTATCGAAGTTTGTCTTCGTTTCGATTACGATTGGTGAGTTGTTAGTTTATAGACATTTGTATGTATATTCTTATTCTGCCACCTCTCTTAGAGTGATGATGTTCTTTCTGAGTGTTTTGTGTGGTCTCATTCAAGGAGAACTTCAAACAAATATAAAAATATAAATTGAACGAAAGGGGTCGTAGGAAATTGCTTATAAGGATACATATACGTGTTGTAACACTTTACATAAAAATGCTTTGGTTACTACACATGACTTAAAAAAATTAGTTGACAAATAATCTACATAGTTAGTTATAGTTTATAGTTTCTTTTGGGGGCATAAGTGCATGAGATACAGTACAGGAAAGAATAAAAACCCCTGAATAACTGTTGAACTGCTCAATAACTCTTTCACTACATACGAAATTGCGTCCTAAGTGTTACAACACCTTTCGACCTATATCATTGGAAAGGTCTTTTGTTGTTAATATGAGCATAAGCCTCTTTCTGGTGCAGGGAAATTGTTATAACTCAATAAATGATAAAGGAGTTATAGCGCAGTTGAACAGTTATTGGGCTATGAAAAAATAGCACTCATTGCAACGTTTCCCTCGATATATGTCAGAAAGTAAGATAACATTGAATGTTTGTATTTGTTTAAAAAGCCCATGTATGCAACTGTTACACTGCACTGCAACTATTTTTCCTGCACTAGTTGTATCCCAAGTGTTGTAACACTTTTTGACCTATATCATTTGAAAGGTCTCAATGAGTGCTATTTTTTGTTGTATGAGCATAGTTTGTATCTTCGTTAAGGAAAAGTGTTATATCCCAATAACTGTTATAGGTGTTATAGCACAGTGCAACAGTTATTGGGCTACAACACTTTCCCTGCACGAGATACAGACTTATGGCCAAACAAAAATTAATAGCACTCATTGAGACCTTTCCAATGATACACATACATATGTAGGTCAAAAAGTGTTACAACATATGGGACGAAACATTGATTATGTTGGTGCTGATTTGTCGTGTATTGGCATATACCTGTTAGACCTTAAGAAAACCCCACGAGAAGAAGTCTAACGGGGTCAAATCACACGATCTCGGTGGCCAATTGACATTGCCTCCGCGTGATGTAACCATGTTCGGAAATCGGGATTCTCCTGTACATTCCACATGCATAGGCGTTTTTTCTACGGTTCTTGCTTTTCGCTGTCGTGGATTGTTTGCTGGTGAAGAGTTCGGTGTATTGCATTAAGACCCGCGGAAATAAAGGCTATAGGTCTTATTACTCGAAATAAAACAAACAAACAAAGGTGGGTGTTTTATCCTTTTTGAAATGGCAATGAGACCCAAGAAAAAAAAGATTAACAACCCTGGGTGTTATTGCCTTTTGGGTTTATCATTAAAGAATAAGAATACACTTAAAGTATGTTCAAAATCTTTCGGTTTCGAAAAATTAGGCCTCAGGAAATAGGCCCCAAAAGAAAAAAAAACACATAAAATGTATCGATATAGCTATTCTGTTACTCAATGATGGTTTTCAAATCGCGTGATTTTTCAGCTATTCTGTTACTTACTGATGCTTTTGATTATAAAGATCGTGTTGAAAACTACCAGCGATTAACAAAGGGTCAACAAAATTTTATTTTGAACGCTATTGGTCCTCTTCTAGCGGAATTTCACAAAACATACTATTTTTTGATTTTTTATCATTTTCAAGTGAGTTATGCAAAGTGAAATAAGGCCCGTAATAGTTTTTCCATATAAAATGAAACTAAGCCCCAAAATTAATGTTGGGGTCTTATTTCATTTGGGTTTTATTTCATAATGAAACTAAGGCCTTAAAAATATAATGAAATGAGGCCGCAAACAATGAAATAACACACCAACATTTGAGAATGAAGCCTACAAATTGTGGTGATATACAATGAATTTTATATTTTGTGTTATTTTTATTAGATGGATTTTATTTCCATTTACATTTAGAATCAAAATCCACAAAAAAAGAAACTAAACCCGTGGGCTTCTGTTAACAATTCAAACAGGAAATAAAACTTATGGGCTTTATTTCCACGGGTTTTAGTGCACTGCACTGGATATCGACCACGTTGCGATGAGTCCTCTCGGAAGGTCGATTATGGCGACCGTAACATAAAACAATTATTTATTTGGTCATACAACAACATGGCCGCCATCACCTGTCTAAATTAGGAAATTATTATTCAAAAATCTTTTAGTTAGTGCGTTGAACTATCAGAACGAAAGTTTGGGTTCGAATTCGAGTCCAGCCCATTACACCTCAAAGGTTCAAAATGGAGTATATCCTCTTGCAGAGAAGTAAAAAATAATTCTCTAAGAGTATGTCTTATCGTGATGATGAGCCTCTCAAGTTAGCCATTCGAATATGTAGATATGTAATGTAGGTCCCCTAATCCCTGCTGACAACGGACATAAACCAAAATATACTTTTCCAAAGGTTACAGGTATGCTGAACTCGAATTTGAAGTCAGAAATTTTCTATAACGAGGTTGTCGAAAAGTAGCACAATAGATAAGTAGGTAATGTATTAAGTAGTGGTCGGACTTGTGGCAACAACTAACAAAAGTGTCCATGTATGTTTATGCATCGTATAGAAGACAGACTTAACTTTCATTCGATACCCCATTTAAAGAAATTCCTGATAGGAAAAGAATACTAATCCAAAAAAAACATCCCGAAAAGTGCATTTTCACACCAAAGTAACCATGAAAAACGTGTCCGACCAGTAGTTTTGTAAATATGTATTTGTACTATAAAGCTATCGGTTAGTTTCCTCTTTTTCTATAGGCGGATTCATACGGCAATGCACCTCACGTTTTCTTGTAGTATAAATCCGAACAGCAGTATAATTCTAAACGACAAATGTAGAAACGTCGTGTGAAAAGTTCTATGTAGAATGTATACTCCACTGCTCATTCGCGCGGCTTACAGCCACCTCCCAGACTAAATATTCTCATTTTTACATCATCAGAAATTAAGGCAACAAATACATCCCAAAAGTATCAACAGTTTTTGGTCGTTTGTAAAAAAACGTGCGTAATACTATTTCGTATTCGGTTCCCACGCTCATCTTCAATGATACTCCTGCTGTCAGCTCACTAGACAAAAAACCAATTTCCTTGCAGCACAGTTTGCTATTAATTCGACGCTGCCAGTGAGTGTTATAGCTCCGCCTGAACTTCAGAGCGCTAACGATTTTATGGGGCATTTTTTCTTTAAATCGTGTAGAATTTAATGCTTCAAAAACTCAATTCTGTCTGATGCTGTTGCTGAAGCAGAACCCACCCCCTTTGCAACTTTTTATGAGCGGTACTTCCTTCGAGGAAAATGAACAGCTTTCAGTTTTGGATATATGCATCACAGATCAGCTTGACAGTTTTTCGATGATTTCAGTCCTTTTTAACAAAAAGCTTGACCAATGTTTGACTTGAGTGCCTGAATCGCCTGTGAATTATTTGCTTAGCATCGATATAAATGACAACCACACAGAAAAGTCCAAAGATATCAACTCGCTGCTCCGTGGCGGCCAACCAACAACACCAAAGCGACTGATTACTTATGTGGCACATAGTCCCATCTTTTTGGAACAAAAACTCGCCTATGTGAAAATTCCAAATGTCTTTCCCTAAAAATCGGTTATCATGCTTCGGTAGGGCTCTCCATTGACTGGTATGGTTTCCTCCATCGAAGCTTTATCTTGACAGGAAAAATGAGCGCACCTCCTAAAAACAATCGAATCATTCACACATTCAGGTTGCATGACAACGTGCGGATTTTCCAAGCCCCAAATATGACAATTTTATTTGTATACGTAGGTGGTGAGATGGAAATACGAAAAGATGATTTTTTCTTGCTAAATTATCTTCAACTTTGAGCTGCTCTTAAGACCAAGAAGCAATAACAAAGCGGTGGTCATTTTCTCTATACAATATTCTCGGTTAAGCGCACTCAACGAACACAGAAATATTATGTTCGGTTATCAATAAAAAACCGGTCTCAAGAGCTCTCTTCCCAAACTTACATTCAGCAGCTGCAGGTGGTCCATTATTTTGACAGAAATTTCTATTCAAAATTTGCACTGTTTCGGCAATACATTATTTAATAACGTTGTTCAAGCGTTAATCGATTCATTTCGTACTGCAGAAATACAATACTAAGTTGTCAGTGACATATGATTCAAAAAGAAACCAATAGATGAGATGGTCCACCATTTAATAATACTCCTTGCCACTTCTTGACTAGCCTTCCCAATGCTCCATTGTTGATGCATTGAGCTTCGCATTCGAACTAACATTTAATAAAAGGACAGCCAGAAACTAGTAAAATTCTCTTATCTATTTGCTAAGCTGAAAAGGCTTGAGAGAAATTTTCAAAGCCCGCATCTTCTTCCAATTTCTTTTCCATTTCCCATTTGTCAATATTGACTGAAGTCTTTGATTCAAACATTTCTCAATAACAATACTGTGCCCTTTAGAAAAGTTAGAAAGGCAGAAATAAAAATCTTAAGCAAACGAAAAACTTCCCTGATGCCGAAATGAAGTTTGGTTGAAACGATGATGATTCTCTCTTATTGAGATTTTCCATCCCCAAAAAAAAATATTTAGGATGAGAAACCACTATAGTACTTTCTTCTGTGGCCATTTTTGTGGTATGAACTTTTGTATTGGGTGTTTTGCCAAAGTCAATGGAAGAGATTCATTCATTCATTAAAAAAAAAAAACGGACGTTTGTTGGGGTTGGGGATTGCCAAATGCCTATGTACAATAATTCCATTCACTTCTGAAAGACCAACTATCCTCCGCAACGAACGACGGCTTTCTCTTGTTAATTTTAATTAAAAGTTTTCTCTGGCAATATATGTATAAGTTTTTTTTTGTATGTTCTGTATAAAGAATCTATAACGCTTAAGAACATGGAATTGATATTAATGGACGATGAGCAGTAATAGAAGTTAATTTATGAAATAGCAAACTGATACTAACCGGATATGACAGATTTTTCGTCATTTCACATGTAATACCATTATCATTCCAATGGTTATCAGAAAAAGGCCATAAAGTTCCTAAAACAAAAATACAACCAACTTTATATAAGTATATCAAGATATGTGGTTATGATGAAAATTTGTTCGAAATAGTTTGTGTCTTGGGTTAAGGGTTTTTATGTCCATCGAATAGTTTTGAATATTGAAAAGCTGATTTCAACACATAAATCTCTGGATTAGAATTTTCGAATAAAAGAGAAAAACTATTTGCTAAGAATGTCTTTATACATATATCTTTTTGTAAGGTCATTATTGGGGCTTTGTCGTAGTGTAATAGTTTTGATAAAAGTTTCTGATGATATCTATGGTCTGTAATAGTTTTTGAAGTTATTTTAATCGTAAAGGGAAAATTTATTTTGAAAATTCCTACTTTGTGGTATTTTATGAATTCTTTTTGGTTTGTTTATTGAAGAACAAAGAAAAAAAGTTTTTGAATTTTTCGTCAATCATGGGCTGTATAAAAAAGAATTTAACGATAAATCAATTTTGTGGGGTTTATTCTTTTTGAAATCAACTATACAAAATAAACAGAAATATATATAATTCTGTAAGGAAGTTTAAGAGCTTCTTCAATCGCCAAAATGTCAAGTCTGCACCTTTGCTACCTCATATATGGGAAATTAAAAAAAAAAAAAAATGCCATCTAATTGGTCAGAAAAGGTCAACTAGTCCTATAAATTTGTCAGACTAAGATAACTTGTAATCAAGGCTTAAGGGTTCTAAGGGTCAATCAAGGTTACGCGCGGTTTTTGGTACCTCATTTGTGGGAAACTTACAAAAAATTTATACCATCCGAAAGGTTTCTGAGTCGTGATAAAAGGTCTACTATTTTCAGTTATTGGTCTAAAGTTGGTTTAAAATTCGTTTCAAAGTCACAAAAAAAACTTTTAGCACCTCATTTCATAAAAAAAAATGTATGAGTGACCAATTAATGAAAAAGCTGACCTTTAATGACCACGAAGTGGCCTTTCAAATCGCATACTTTTTTTTTAGAATCCCAAATGAGGTGCCAAAAATTTTATTTGTAACCTTGAAACGAACTTTAAAAATTCCTAAACAGAAATCTATGGCTGACCAATAATTACTAAAAATCAGAGGTCGAAAATAAAACTCAACCTTTTGAAAAATCTTAAAAATCTCGCTTGCCTGCCGAGATTTTTAAAAATGGTCACTTAATAACTATTTAACTTAAAAAAGCACTTTTTTCGGTTTCTCTCAGTGAGAAACTTTTATTTTGATTTTTGTAGGTTTCGGTTAACCACTGACCACTTATCGCTGAGAGAAAAAAATAAATCTCATTTGGAGATTTTCATTTTGTTTTGTTGATTGAAAAGCTCTGGTTTTGGTTTTTCAAAGAATTGTTTGGTCATTCATTGTTTAATACTCTTCAATAAAAGTTAAGTGACACCATTGTATATCCAATCTATAATATTCTCATGAAACACGATTTTGTAGGTAGATATTTGGTCGATAGGTTCGCTGTGATCGCCTTACCGAGATCCCTTAACAAAAATTAGTATTACATTTGCACGCATAGAGGCCACGAGCTTTTTTTCTTTATGAGAATACTATAGAATTTATATACAATGGTGACACGCGTCAATGAGGGTAGTGGTCAAAATCTCGCAACTTTAAATCGCGCAAGTCGAAATACAACGTCACCGATGATGATGGACACAATAACGACAACAACGACTGCACAATGGTGATAGTGACGATTTCTTGGCGTCATCTCGCCGATTGCGTTTACACGTAGTTTTGTGTATTGTTCTCCCATGGCATACGCCTCGCCATCGCCATGGCCGTTTACAAGTTGTTTTTTTCATTTGTAGCCATCGTGTTCATATCTTCTGCATTTAAGTACACGTACACGATTTTTTCTCGCTTATGGTAATAATTTCATCTCGCTATAGGTCTTATTTGAAAAATTAGCTTAAAGAGATCTTTTAAGGTTAGTCAACAGTTTTCTTGAACGATTGTGCGTTGGCTGGCCAACGGGTTCTCATCTGGATTTTTAATTCTCCTTTGTGGTATCTGTGCCACTCACGCAACTACGTTGACGCACTTAGGGTATGTATGTTAAGTCGGCAGTAAGGGGCCAGTTGCCATTTTTAACAGTTTTCTTTTGCCAGTCAGGCACCGTTATCAGAAGCTTGAAAAATATAGCTTAGATGAAACTCTAATTGCTATAATTGTCGGACTTTGGTAGCATAAAAACGACACCACAGGGAGACGATGATTAGGCGTGAACAATGACAAAAACCACGTGTAAATGTCACGGCGTTACTATAGCGAGACTATTGCGAGAAATCCACGATATAGGTAGCCGTGTAAATGAAACATAAAACCACGTTTGGAATTTTTATCTACGGTTTTAGCTTATTGTAACCTATTTGAAAAGTAATTTAAAAAAAAGAGTTTTCGCGAGACTATAGCGAGACCAAATCGAAATGATGGAAAACGTTATAAATGATAAAAACCACGTGTAAATATCACGGCGAGACCAAAGCGAAACCATAGCGAGAAAACCACGACACCGATTGCCATGTAAACGGACAAGGCTGGACAAAAGCTAGATTAACACAATGACGATGAAACAAAAAACCATGTTTGAAATTTTAACCACGTTTTTAGCTTATTGTAACCTTTTTGAAAAAAAAAATAGTTTTGAAAAAAAAAAGTTTTGCGAGACCAAAGCGAGATGATGGAAAACCATTCTAAATGCCAAAAACCACGAGTAAATAATTCGGCGAGACCGAACCGAGACCACCATAGCGAGAAAACCATGAACCAGATAGCCGTGTAAACAGGCACGGTGAGACAAAAGCGATACTAACACAATAACCACAATCGCACTGAAAGCCACGTTTAGATGGTATCTGCGGCGTCGTTATCGTATTAACTCTTCTCTTATAAATGTTGATGACGATTTGAGTCTACTGAGTTCTGAATTATCTGAAATATTTCAAAAGATTTTATATCTACTTTTTCTTAGAGAGAAAATACTATTTTCGATTTATTTTCCATGGAAACAGTTTTAGGTCTATTGTTTTCCTTTATTTTTTAGAAAAAAAGTCAACAGATAACGGTTATTCTGGAAGTTAAATGATCCCACCAAAAGCCCTAAAAAATTAATATAAATAAAATGCACGACTGGGTCGCACGTACTTGCTCTTATGTTCAAGACACTGCGAGTTTAAGAAAATTGTATATACAAACATGGAAATTATGAGAGAAAAATGTAGAGAAGCATGAAATACGACATTTAAATTAGCTAAAATAATTCTTTTGACAGTTTGAGGTGAAAAAAAGTATGCCATCTTAATTCATGATGGAATATGATTGTATGGGAAAAAAATTTTAAAATCGTTGGAGCGGTTTTTTTTTAATTAATTTTTTTATATATAAAATTCTTAAAACATTTTTAAGAACAAATTTTGGTATGCAAGTTTAGACTATACATATATTTATGTGTATATAAAAACAAAATTTGAAAAAAAACTTTCAACCCGTTTTTGAGATATCGAATTTTCAAAAAAAAAGTTTGAAACTTTTTTAAAAATCAAAAAACTTTTTTTTTTTTAAATTTTGATATGCAATATTATTTAATCTTATCTGAAATTTGTATATACAAAAATTCATTTAAATCCGCTAAGCTGATAACGAGAAAACTCAAAATAAAAAAATACGTTCTATGACAGGTACTACTAATAGTTGCTATATGTAAAATTTTATAATTTTTAATGGTATATCGTACTAATTTTAGTATATGAAAAAAGTTTAATCAAAATCGTAGGAGTCGTTTTCAAGCAAAAAAATATTTTCCTTTGCGGTTTTTTCACTTTTGTATGGAAGGTACCGTTATTTTTTCATAAATGTTAAATTTTTTCTAAAAATATTTTAGAGAGTACTAAAAAAGTCTTAAATATCGAGTTTCAAAAAAATCTATGACGCCGTTTTCGAAATATTTGATTTTCCAAAAAAAATTTGAAATATTTTTTAAAAATCCAAAAAATATTTTTTCAAAAATTTTGGTACACAAAACTATTAACATTTTTTGGAAGCTTCTGTATAAAAAAATCTTTGAAATTAGTCATACCATTTTGAAGAAAATCAAAAATTAAAAAAATGGTTCCTTGGGAAGTACCATTAATAACCATTTTTGAAAAATGGTTTTCCACCCAAAGAAAGCCTTTACTAAAATAAATTAATTGAATTTTTTTTAAGAAAAGTTGTCGAGCCGTTTTTGAGAAAAATACGATTATGTAAATTTGCCAGAAGAAAAATGTATGGCAGGTACCGTTATTTTTGGTTCTAAAAAAAAAAATGAAAAAAACGTCGGCAGAATCACCAAAAACCACTATGTACCAAGTTTGAAGAAAATCGATCGAGCCGCTTAAGCTGTAGACGAACAGACAGACAGACAGACAGAGTTGTGCCACCCACTTTTTTGATGTTCTCTATCACCGTAATATCATGTTTGATTGTTATCTCCAATTTTTTTTTTTGCACGAATCCAAAACTTGCCTTATAGTACCCATAATCGCAAATAAAAAATAAATCTCAGACCGAGACCAAAATGAAAAATATCTCTCAGTGAGAAACCAATTGAAAATAAAGGTCAACTGTTATTTTCGATCTCTGCTTAAAATAGTTGATCTTTTATCACGACCTATAGAGATCTTTCGGATGGTATACATTTTATACAAATTTCCCACAAATGAGGTGGCAAGAATTGGGCATGACCTTGCGTGACCTTTAGAAACTTTGAAGCCTTGATTACAAGCTGTCTACAGCTGACCAATTTATAGGACTAGTTGAGCTTTTCTGACCAATTAGATGGTATTTTCTTTTTTCAAATTTCCCATATACATACATATGAGCCCACATCTGCCTGATGGTTTTTTTTACCTTCTATGTTAAGCCTCAACCTTCAGTTATCTTCGTTGAAATTGAATTTTATTTGTCTTAATTTGCACTCTCAAAAAAAACTCATCGTGCTCTGTTAAACAATTTTCATATTTTAAAGATTGTATCAATTTCAAGAAAAAAAAAATATTTTAATTTTAATTCTAGCTTCGTTGTTCGGTTAGAACGAGTACTTTAAGAAAAGTAAGTAAAACCTTCTTCCAAGTACACGTCTAAAAAAAAGTAAAAATACTTATCAAACACTTAACCTCTGTTATGTTCATTAAGCTATGTATCATTTAAAAAAAATCTCAGCATTCTAATTTTCAAAACTGTTCATGATCCTCTTTTTTATCTTCTTACTGATATCATCGAAGGTTAATATGGTTATGGTATCTTTTTCACCCTATTCTATAGTTTTTTTCCCAGAAGTTTCTGGCAACTTACTTTGGGATTCGCTAATAGTAGGTATACTTTTGCTGCCATTTTGATTAAAGCTTGTATGAAATTCATAAAGCCGTCTTTAAATTTGTTAATAAACACAACACATTGGAGTTGGTACAAGTTTCTTCTTCAACAGAATGTTATTCAATCTTTCAACAATTTTCTCTGATCGAAAATAAGGTTTTATTTTTCTAACTCGAAACATTTTTAAAACTAAAAATATAATAAAATACGTATATATTTTTATATATTTTTTTTTCTTTTAAAAATAAAATTAATTTTAATATTTTTTTTTTCTTTCTACTTACAGTTTCGCTTCTTCCCTCCAGCAGTGATGTACCAGTGGACAAACCCTAAATTCTGAAATTATTAAAAGAAAAAAAAAAATTTAACTTTGTTGTCCCCAATTTATATATTAAAAAAAAAATAATTTCATTATAAACATTTAATAAAACAAAATATTCAAATCAAGTTTATATATTCTTCCATATAAAATTGTTTAGAATTATGCATCATGTGGAAAAAAAGATTGCTACACAAAAAGAAATGAAAAATACATATAAACAAGTGTCTTAGAATTCGTGATTCAATGTTTGTTTTTTTCGTTTAAAACTTGCACAAAATATTATAAAATTTGGTTTTTTCATTTAATTTTGTTTTGTACACTTTTTTCATTATTCTGTATTCATAGGTATACAAATTTATATTGAGTTTTTTTATGATAATTTTTTTTGTTGCATTTCAAAATTTTTAAATAATGTTTCCTCTTTTTGGCCTATCATATAACCATTATTATTAACTTAACTTACTGTAATAATAATTATTATTATCTAAAGTTGTTTCTTTTTTTTTCTTAGATTGTTTGAAGTATATTAAATCATTTATTATTGTAAATATACATAAATGTATGTATATTCATATATGTATATTGCGTGTATTCTATTATAAAAATAATAATTTGAATTCAAATAAATAATTTATTTGTATAAACATTAAACTATTTGCATTAAAAAACACAGTTGTAGGAATCTTTCACGATTTTTAAAATTTACAAATAATTTCCGTTCAAATAGAATTGAAACTTTCGTTAATATTTTTTACCATTTGTATTTACAAACCAAAACCAATCATCATACCATAAAATGGACCATAACTTTTTTTTTTGATAGTGGTATCATTTTGTATTCATTCTTAAAAGGTATAGCCTTATTAAACATGTATCTTATGATTAGGTTGCACCAATAGACTTCCACCTTCCCCCCTCCCCTTCTCACCACCTCTTCAAATGCATCTACACAAAAAGCCAATTCGATAATTTTGTCCACAAGTTTTTACTAGCGAGGGCCTTACGACTATTTGACAAGTTTTCCTTGTGTAAATTTCCTCTACCAAAGCCTTTCCAGGTCCTTGATTAAACTTGACAAAAAATTGCCATTTTTCCAGGTGGGTTTTTATATTTCATGAAATAATTCACAGGAGGCCTATTCTAGCCAGCGCTGCAGATCGCTTTTAATTGCGGTTGCGGATTTGTATTTTCGTCGGCTTGGAGTGAAAAGCAGCTAACTCCTATTTTGCATTTTTTTTACAAAAAATTATTTAAATAAAAATGTTCGCATTATTTGAATGAAACCAAAATTACGTTAATTATTTTTCAGCACTCGTTTTTGCTAAATTCGCTGAAATTGAAAATATTTGATAGATTTTTGTATTTTTAATCAATTTTTGAAGTTGTCTATAATCACAAAAAAAATGTGGAGTTAGCCGCTTTACACTCTAAGCCGACGTTTTCTTATTCTTAAAAGCGATTCGGTTTACATTCGACCTTATATGAAAAACGAAAGGGATTTCCAACTAAATTTTATTCTCCCCGTACCAAGTCCAGGCGGAGCAAAGCAAAATGTAAAAAATACCAACAAAAATTGACTTTTCATCAAGACCAAGAAACAAAAGAGACCAAGCAATTATAAACTATTTGAGTGTGTTATTCAATGGGGAATGAGAAGCAGAGTTTTTTACCGAATATTTTTATGTTTTTGAAACTAAGACACATAAACGCAAAATGGGTGCATGATTTTAAGGTTTTTTTTAATGCTGAATCCAATAATATTAAAACGTGCCAGTTTATTTTGTTTTATTTTGTTAAATGTACTTTTTATTTCATTTCAATTCAAAAAAGTATCTAACTAATGCAAAACTGTGAAAAAAATCCACTGGAATTGCGGTTTTCTTGTCATTTTGATGACAACTTCGCATTGTTTAGGAACACCACAATTTGTTCCTTTACCTGGTTTGTAAGACTTTGAAGTTTTGGTGAGGAAAAACGGTTCGATGAATCAATTTGAAAATTTACAAGAATATTGATGATTTAAAAGTCTATAAATTTGCATACCAACGCAAGCCATGCAATCAATATTTGCATAGAAAAAAAAAATTTACGAAAAGACCACAAAACGTCGGTTTTTAGTACTTTTTTTTTAAACTAACGGTGAACGGTAAAAAAAATAATTTCTACAAAATCAGAAAAAAATCTTGTAAAACGCTTTTTCAAATTTCCAAAACTGTCTTTGAATTTTTTATAACGTCATTATTTGCTGAGATATTGGTAATCAAGGCTAAAAGTACCTATCTTTTTTCATTCAAAGTCAGATAAACCATGTCAAAAAAAATCGTACGAAAACAACAAAAAAACTGAATTGAAGCTGAATAAACAAGGTATCTGATCATGACATTTAATTGACTCAAAAAAATGTATCCATAGAAATGAGGACCTTAAAAAAAATAAAAACAAAATAATTTTGTTGTCTCGTCTCATTTTTTGCAATAACGCAATAACGGTACTTCAAAAAAATTTGTTTGCAAACAAATCTCGAAACAAAAAATATAAAGCTGTAAAATGCTTTTTATTTCAACTCAATACGACCACTCGTCACAAAGATACAGCTCTTCAAAAAACGCTAACAAAAATTGAAAAAAAAATGTGTTCCTTTAATATTGTTGACTAGTGTATTTTTGTAGACTCCTTTGATTCTTGTTGCTTATGACAAGTGGAATATGTGGACCAAGTTTCGTGTCAATGCTGATGGAATTTGGTAATATTTTGCTTGTTTCACTAAAAATTCATTCATCATTTATGAAAAGGGCTATAACTTTTTTTAAGATGCTTGTATCGAGTTCATTCTGATTTAATAAGACTGTGCATTAGAAAATACCCTTAAAACATGTGTCATATACTTTTATTATTTCAAGATAAATATTTAAGTTTGTTAATCTCCTCCTCAGCACTTTGAAAGTGGCTTTTTAAAAAAACCGAAGTAGGTTTTCAACAGTGGCGTAGGGAGCACTTTGGGGGCCCCGTATCAAACATTTTTTAGGGGCCCCCTTTTTCCTAACAGGGGCTCAGCCTTAGATATAAACTTGTTTTACTTGCATCGGCATATTAGATTAGTTCAAATTGATATTTGATTTTGCACGGTAAAAGGGACAAGAAACTGTTTTTATAAATATGTATCTCGAAAACCGTTAATTTGTTCAAAAGATTTAAATACAAGCTCATGAAATTATACAAAAGAAAGATTATATCTAACACTTTTTTGTACGAGAAAACAAATTTTGAGTGTTGAAAAGATATCAACAATAATTTTGTAACGTTTGTGCACGTTTTTTCCCAAAATCTGTTGCTCTATAATGAAATAGTTTAATAATCTTTCTTGTGTAGAGTTCTTTGAGCTTATTTAAACCAGCTTGATTTTTGAAAAAAGTTACAGTTTTCTAGATATGTTTCCAAAAATATTTGTTTGTCACTTTACGGTCAAAATCAAAAGTCAAATTTTGAAACGCTATAACTTTTGGACCATAATGATAGCTTTATTATTAAGATAATAAAACTGTATGAAAGTTTCTGGTTCCTCAATTGTTCGTTGTAAAATGAAATGTAAATGAGTTATTAGAAAACATATGCACAACTCACTCCCTCTTTTGATAAAATAGTCTTTTCCTTACCTCTTCCACCAAAAACTTTATTTTATAATAAGGAGATGAACCCGAATACGACTTGTACAAAAAATGTTATCCATCGAAAAATGAAGTTTTGATAAGTTTTTTCAACTTAACTGGTCATGAAGGTAAAGAAAAACGGAGTTCTCCATCGAAGTTCAGTTTTATAAGAATTATTTCCTTATTTTACCATTTTTTCGTCTAACTCTCCTGGGCCCTGACCAGCAAATTCTGTGTTTTTTTACTCCTAGGGTCGCCCTGAACTCCCCCTGAAGGAGATAAAGGTTTCTTGCTGGGGCGAACAGGGGTAAAGAATAAATCGTCTGAGTGACATGAGCTCCAAAGCATTTTTTACTTTAATAATAACAAATAGAAATAGAAAATGGAAGCTGTGGTTTGTTTCTATTAATTTGTATAGAAAATGTTGATTCTTGCTTATTTCACAATTGAGAATCCTTTGGTGTTTTTTGACAATTCTCTAGGTTAACTTGAACGAGCGAACCTATTAAAATTGTGTATCGAATGCATCTCAATGAAAACTTTCTTACAAACGTCAAGTACTCTGAATCTCGGGGGCCCCGTATCATTGATACGGCTGATACCGCGGTAGCTACGCTACTGGTTTTCAATCAACTGTGGATGTAATGTAGTAGATTGTAAAATTCTGCGTCGTCACCATCTTTAAATTTTATTAATAAAAATATTTTTTAACTTTTCTTGGCTTTTCAAATTTTGTTTCCAAAACAACTTCTCTCCACCCCCTTCGTGCAAGGGGAGGGGTGGGAGAAAAACAATAATGTGGTCCTATGGTTTCAAGGGTGCTGAATCTAACGGGAGTTCTCGGGTCATCGTCCGACCATTGTATATACACTATAGTATACTCATGCAACATGATTTTGTAGGTTGACAAAAATTAGCATTACATTTGGACACGAGATGGCCACGAGCTTTTTGGCTTCATGAGAATACTATAGTTTTCGATCTATTAAGCAACATTTTGGGATTGTGGCAACCCTTCTCTTGTCCTTCTGACGGTGTTGCCACCTTGGCTTGATCGTCAAATAATCGCCATTTTTTTCACGCATTATTCAACAGGGAATTTTACGAATCTGTCAATTTCAAGAGTGACAGCTTTCATTGAGGCGGAAGTGTCAAATTCCAAAGTGCAAAGCAAAAAAAAAAACAATTCCACAGCTAATTTCGATATGATATATTCGCCATAGTGTTGAGTTTGACGTTTGTAAATGAACGGGAGAGTGATATATTGCTATTTGTTAAAAAGCTCTTTTGTTATATGCAATCGTCCTGACGGCCTAAAAATGAAATGAATGTATTACAAAAATTCCAGCATCCTACAGGATTTTTTTTTTTAATTTTTTTCAAATATGTATATGTAGGTTAACCGTAGGCTATTTTGTTGGTTGACAGAATTTATATTGAATTTATGACGCCCCCAAATCAACCTAATTGATTTTCATAAAACTACTACACCATACCAGACTACTACATACATAGGTACATAGGTACCTACACCAGACAAATAAAGACGAATAGACAATCCCTTATTATTTTTTAATAAAGCTGTCTGCATTTTCGTATGAACTTACTATCTACTCCTGATGGATGATATACCCACTTCTCAAATAATAACAAATCAGCTACATCCCTAGGAATCCTTTTATATGTATATGTTTTTATGTACGACAATAAGGGCATTTATTTGAGACAATGTTTTATTAAAAGGTCGTCCATTACATCTTTTGCATATTTAAAGAAAATCCTTACAAGATTCAACATCAAGTCTGTGAATACCCAACTTTATGTACGTATAATTTTCTTCATGTCCTCTATAGTGACTTAGGCAATGTCTAATTAAATTTGCCCTATAGTTTATCAGGGGTTGTTGTATCTTTAGCCTTTCTGTCAATTTTGTTTTATTTTGTTTTATCTTGATGGGAAGATTAAAATCCCTAACCAGATGAAAGCTTAAAATGAATTCACCCTCATAATACGTCTATATTTACAACATTTTTTTTTTATTATTACCTACACCTATCTATACATCTTTCTTATTTGAAACAACCACAAAAAAGGACGAAAATTAGATAATTCAAATAAAGAAAGCCCAGAAAACCCTTAGGAATAAAGATTAACACACAAATACCTACTCGTTCATATAACTATAAAAGGTCAAAAGGTAAGTAAAATTCAATGAATGCAATAAGGCTTTCCTTTTTCTGTTCCATCAAAGGAGAGAGAAGACTTAAGGACCCATCAAACTACACAAACACAATAAAAAAAGGTCCTTCAAAGTAATGCGTTATATTACAATATGTATGTTAATAAACCGAACAAAAAAAAAATCAAGAATCATGTCCTCAATATCTGACCATCTCCTTTATCACATATGGATATATGGGAGACCAAAACATTAATCTTTTGTAAGGTAATTATACCCACCCCCCTTTTGTAACACAATTTTATCCATATAAATGTGTGTCCTCTGGAAAGCCATCATGGCTCTTCGTGTAGATAATCTCCAATTTAAAATCATCTTCCCCAAAGGTTCTGTTCAAAAGGTTTAATTTTACCAAAAAACATTCCATGGCCAATACAAAAAAGCTTCTCTAAAAAAGAATAAAAGAAAATTTCATCAACCCTTCATAATTAACTTAAACTGCTGGTTGGCCAGCCCTGCAGCAAAATTCTTTCTAAACTTTCCTTTTAAAACAACAAAAAATATATCTACAAACTGAGTTCCCATTCCTATAGTGTTAGCGGCTTCTCGTACTATTCTGTCAAAATGTCCTTTTTTTAAACATTTACAAGGATACACAAAGGCGTGGGTGGTGGCACATATATGCATATGTGATTCAAGCGGCAGCGACGAGCTTGCTATAAGCACACATTCAGTTTAAAAACTGTCTTGTTTAATATGAACCTTCCATCCACTTGGCCCCTATCGACTTTTACAACAATAGAATACGGGACAAGAGGACATAAAGGGGTTCACGAGGTTATGTTGCTTATTGTTCTATACCTTACAGCACCGCACTCTTACATAGATATTTGCCTTTTCTCTTTATATTTAATGTCGTGTCCTTTTAAAAAATTGTTTTCTTTTTATGTTTCCAATTAAAAAAAAAAGAAATAGCTTTGCCACTTGGTGACCCAAGTGGGGGTCAACAATACACTAGCCTACATTCTTTTTTTGTTGTTGTTGAATTGTTGTTGTTCACAGGAACTTGCAAGGCTCTTCACATAACCACTGCTTCTATTTTTAAAATTGTTATTTTGTAAAGTTACATACATGCATGGCATACGAGGATAGGATAGGACAGAACAACATACAAAGTGAATCTCTATGATAGTTTTTAGGAACAAAAAAGCATAGATAGTGGCGCCTGGCGTACGGCGGTGACAACGGCAGTGGATAAAAGGTGACCTCAATCTTGACTGCTGCATAATGTCCCTGAAACTAGTCTCACGCTTATGGACCTAATTTTAATTTATTTCACTTGCAATGCGCTAAATGGAATCCAAAATTTATTTTATGAGCTCAGTGTCAGTATGTAGTGAACAGTGGGACAAAGGTGTTTATTTTTAAGGAGCTACTACAACAGCGCACTCAGAATATATGTCGTTAAGGGGCGTGGTGAGCAGACTCATTCAAAAATTATTATAAAGTAATAGTAAATTAGACTTTCACTTCGAAAATATTCCGACAAAGCAAAATTTTACTGGAGAGCTTTGTTTTGATGTCTTAAGTATTTCCTTAAAAGTTGCGTACATTTCGGCCGGGCTAAATTTTTTATTGATTTTTTTATATTTTATACTGTAAAAGGCACAAACTACAGTTTTTCTCAGCAAATGTAACTAGCAAGTAGAAAATGAAAAGTTACATATCACTTATCACATCACTTTTTACATCACTTATTACTTATAACTTATCACTTGTCACTTATCACTTATCTCTTTTCACTTTCCACTTTTCACTTATCACTAATCACTTTTTGCTTTCTACTTTACACATTTCACTAATCACTTATCACTCTTCACTTTTCACTTATCACTATTCACTATTGTGATAAATCACTCACAAAATTATTTGTTAGTTAAACGTGAGTTTTTTGTATGTTATTGTTTTTTTTCTGTTATCTACATTTCTTTTTTTTTTGTTGTCTTATTAATGCACATTTTAATATGGGCAACAAAATAAATGAAGTGCGTGGTAGGTAGAATTTATCATTACTTTTTTTATAATCTCAATGGGACAAAAGCAATCATTATACCTAAATGGTGTTTTTTTTAGATGTGTGGTTTTCAATCTGGCAATACTTTTTTCGGAGTTGGTCTTTTTGACAGCTGTCACTTGATTTATGCTCAGTTTGGTTTGCCATTTCATAATAAAAAGACTTACTTCTGAACAACGTTTGCAAATCGTGCAAATTTATTACCAAAATAATGGTTCGGTTCGCGCACTGCGATGAAAAATCACGAAAGATAAATCAGGCAATAATGTTACAGTCATGGTTAGTATAGAGCCGTGATTTGGTTCCAACAAGATGGAGCTACATGCCATACAGCCAACAAAACAATCAACAATGCGTTATTGCTGACATACGGCCCCAATCTCGACTTGAAAAAATTGGGCCTCTCGGCTGGAATTTATTCGAGCCAGCCAAGGCAGCCACTTGCCCGAAATCATTTTTTAACCATAATGGCGAACACTGATCTTTATAATAAAACTACCTTCTTGGCCATAACATTAAATTATATGCGTTTTATTTCTTCTTGAAAACCACACGTATAAAAAAACATCCTTTATATATTTTTCAGATAATGTAAATTAATTCCGAAGACTTTTGGGAATTACTATGCAAAATATAACGATACCTACCTTGCATAAAAATAAAAAAAAATCGTTAAGGAAAATATTTCTTTTCTTATGTAGGTGTGCTAAAAACAGTGCAATCTACTACAAAATTAAAAATATTTACTCTTAGCATAACTAGTAATACATACAGTAGACGCTCGATATAGTTAAAAGTGCCTCTACACTATCCCACAAAGTATTAACACATGTCAGAATAAAGTGGGAAGAAATTTCATACGACAGCCAAATTTGTGTGATGTAACTGACTTTCATATTTTCCTTCCACACTTGCATCAAAAATTAGTTTCACCATAACCTCAAACGCCCAAGTGGGATAGAAAGTGTGATGGTTTTAGAACCGATCCTAAATATTTTCAAGTATTAACACATGTCAAATCGTGTCGGATGCGCTGTCAAGCTGTGTGTGATGAAATTTCATATTTTGTTTCCACACTATTATACATGATTTCTTCACACTTTTTTGACATGTGTTAATACTCAGTGGGATAGTGTGGAATGGCTATAAGTAATAAAAACCAGGCCTATTCACTGTTTCGGAATTGTTCACTTTTTCGAGCGGGAGTTTTCTAAGACTTTCTAAAGGCAAATTTGATCCAAAATACACATTTCGTCCCATGTGAATGTTTTTAATTTAAATAAAGCACAAAACAAGGCTTTTCACTCAGGTTTAAACAAAAAACAGAAACAATTCCTCAGAGCTCTCAAGCTATATATGTATAGGTAATGCTTGCGCGAAATTTTTATACAAAAAACGTTTTTATATAAAATTTTGTGTGTTCACTATTGCGCAAAGCTCACTATTTCGAGATTCACTAAATCGAGCGTCTACTGTATTACTAGTTATGCTAAGAGTACCTACTTACCTCTCATATAACTTTTTTTCTCTATTCATAGTTTGTTCACTATCGTTTGAACGGAGTTACATTTTTTTTACATGCAAATTTCAAATACGATAAGATAATATAGTACAGGTAAAATATGGGTAAAATAGGGTAAATAAAACAAAAAAAATTGGTACCACCATGAAACTTGGTGAAAACGTTTCATGTACTATGAATCTTTTGATTCCTTATTCTATTAGTTAATAGCTCATTTTAACCAAGTCTTATGGGGGAACAATTTTTGTCACAGGTTTTATGGTAATAATCTCACCAGTACCGCAACTCCCCAAAAAAAACACCCTTTAACCACAGATATTTGTATAGACACTTCTTATTATTACTTTTCACGACAAATGAACCATTTATATCATGTTCCATCGACGAACCACCATTTTCAACTAGTTTTCGGTAATATTTGACTTTTATACTGAAAATATAGTCATCCTAACATAAAAATGACAATTACTTTTTTCACGGAGGTCGTATCGACTTGGTTTTGGTGTCATTTGATTCAGCATTTAAAACTACCTTGAAAACATGTGTCATTAAGTTGTACCAAGATAAATTTTTCCGTTAGATACACCTCAACTTACGCCCCTCCCCCCCTCAAAAAAACACCCTTCCATATGAAATATTTTTATAGACGTTTGATTCTTTATTCTCACAGTACATGAAACGTTTTCACCAAATTTCATGGTGGTACCATTTTTACTTGCGATTATAGGTACTATAAGGCAAGTTTTGGATTCGTGCAAAAAAAAAATTTTGAGAACAATCAAACATGATATTACGATGATAGAGAACACCAAATTCTGTCTGTCTGTCTGTTCGTCTACAGCCTAAACGGCTCGATTGATTTTCTTCAAACTTGGTACATAGTGGTTTTTGGTGATTCTACCGACACATTTTTTTATTTTTTTTTTAAACCAAAAATAACGGTACCTGCCGTACAATTTTTTTTAGCAATTTAACATAATCGTATTTTTCTCGAAAACGGCTCGACAACTTTTCTTAAAAAAAATTCAATAAATTTATTTTAGTAATGGCTTCCTTTGGGTGGAAAACCATTTTTCAAAAATGGTTATTAATGGTACCTCCCAAAGAACCATTTTTATTTTCTTCAAAACGGTATAACTGATTTCAATTATTTTAACATTGAAAATGTTTATAGGGTCGTTTTGAGTAAATTATGGTGTTACTAAAATGAATAAAGTGAACAAGTGTGTATATGAGATGAACGATGGCGTATAAGGGGGATAAGATCGAATTTTTGGTGGTGTTACTAAAATGAATAAATTGAACAATGGTAATATGAGATGAACGCTGGCGTATATGGGGGATAAGATCGAATTTTTGGTGGTGTTACCATTCATTTTGGAATGAACAAATATGTATAGAAGATGATTGCAGGCGGATAGGGAGGGTACGGTTGAATTTTTGGTTGGTGTTTCTAAAATGAACAATATAAGTTTTAACTATACATATTACTATAATTATAAAATGCAAGAGCTAGTGCAGTCAGCACTCAGCAGTAAATTGTGCTTCTAAAACTAAATCTAAGCGTTGGAAATTTTTTGAAAATGTTTATGATAGGAAAATAATGTAGAGGTGCAATATGACGTTTTTTAAAATATGGTTTTATGTGAAATGGTCGAACAAAAAAAGAAAACAAATGAGAAGTGCCAGAGTAATATTTTTTTTTGTTTATCGATGGTTAAGTTTAATATAACAATTTTGTACATATATTTTGCAATTCCAAAAAATCTACAAAGTGAGATATTATTGGTTGTAAGTTCAAAGTTCTAAAAAAGATGGCTCACAAATGCTACACATCAGAGTTAAGGCTGATTGTACTAAATTGTATAGTTTAAGAAAGATAATAAATAACAAATTGTTTCGTTTCAGGAAATTTTGATACCTAGTATTTTTTTATATTTTATATATTTTATATAATTTTTGTTGATCGATTTTTCGCAGTTATTATTTTTTATCTTTTAAATGGTTGCATTTAAAAATCTCAAATTCATACCGGAGATAGATTATATAGATTCACATATAACATGTAAAATTTGATTTTTTAATCGTACCTAAGCCGAGATAATAACATATTTCTGTTCATTTACATATCACCTACTAACTCTTTAATCTGTGCACCTAGACAATTAGTTTTTGTTTTATTAGCAGCTTGAATAACTGACAATTATTTTGATATATCATACGTTGCGATACGTTCAATATAAGCTTCACAAATCGAAAATACAATTAATTAAAAAGTGGTACTAAATCTTTAATCAATATTCCTAAAATTCATCGTCGTCGATTTGCAAGTTTTTGTGCGGACAAACAGCCCAAATAAACAGAGCACAAAAATATAATCCCATAGTTCATTGAAGATTTCTTTCTATCTCTGCCAGGGTTGCAAAAGTCGATAAGATTGTACTTTTTTCGATACACTCCACTTTGCTAAAGTACTCCACTTTTGCATTCAACGAAAAAGATAAAGTAAATTAAAAAGAAAATCATCTGACCTCATAAAATGTATACTGTGAACCGAGGCTGACATCGATATAACAGAAGAAATAAAAATGATTAATACAGTTTGTTCGAGAAAATGGCATCTACAAAATACCGGTTTCAACAATCTCGCAATTAAAAATCGAAAACATTAAATTTATAAAATTTAAATCTCGCAAAATCGAAGGGTATTGCAACAAATTCCTACAGTTTTGTTATAAAAGTTTCGCATATGTAAGTATGTATGTACCTTATATGTTAATTAACATAAACAGCTAAGTTGTTTTTTAATTATTTGGATATAGAAATATTACATACGTTCATACAACAGCAAATGTGGACAAAATATTATCAAATCAAATCAAAAAGTACAATTCGATACACTTTCCTTTTATATTTTGATACATTGCTGAAACACGATTTCATCCCTGATATCTGTCTAGTAGTTTATTATAAGAGACTGTTCATTTCAGTGTTCAGTGCTCAGTCTGTCTTCAGTTGCAAGGATGCCTTGGAGTTGGGAGGTTTGTTTGCGCTGCTTGCCGGTAAATATTTTTTTTTATTAATAGTATAGAATGCGATGTGCGTGAAAGGTAAGTAGGATAGAATGCATGTGGGATGTTTAGTTTTCAGGTAGGTTCGTTAGGATATTTGTTGGGGGTTTTTTGTTTGTTTATTATTTTACTGTTGTGTTTTGTTTAGCTATGATTAGATGGATTAACGAAGAAAATGAAAAATATGAAATAAGAATACCTACAAGAGGGAATACAAATATAGGTCAATAAAATCACAAAACTAAAACATAAAAAAGTTATAATTTTTAACTTCCCATTGGAAGTTATTGTAAATGGTCCGATTTGTCAAAATAAAAATTTTAACATATCTTCACGTTTCGCTCCCTAGAATCGGATTCCATTTTTGTAGAGAGATGTCTGTGTGTGTTCGTACGTTCCTTCGCTTTTTTTGTTCACCGTATCTCAAGGACGAATTAAGATATCGACTTCGGATGGATTTTATTGTATACACAGTAGTTTCATTACAAGCAGAAAGGACCTTTCAATAAATTCAAGAAGCAGTTCAAATTTCCTTAGTCTCAGATATCTCGAGAACAAATCGACTTCAGGTTAATTTTATTCTACGCAAATTGACGTAATAAGGAATTGATTAAAATATAGAAGTATATCAACTTATAGTTTTTTTTTTAATAAAAAAATGTAGATGAAAATTGTTGAAAAAAGTTGTTTGGCTCGAATATCTTGACAACAAACAATGATATTGGCTTCGAGGTTATTTTATTTTATACGCTAGTTTATAGATACAAATTGATAAAATTTTAAAAAATATTGAATTAATAGTTTTTTTTAAGCGAAAAACTGCAAGCAATTCTACACACCAATTATTAAAAAATTGGTTTTTGCCTCAAAAATCTTGAGAACAGATAATGACATGACATCGGGTTAATTTAAGTCCACACACTAGCTTAGAATTGATAATTGATAGGATTTATAAAAAAATTCAACAAAAAGTTTTTTTTTAAGTGAAAAAGAACTACAAGATAGGTACTTCACCAAAAATTGTGGAAAATATTTTTTCATCTCAAATATTTTGAGAACAAACAATGATATTGACTTCAGGCTAATTTTATTCTTTAAATGAGTTTATAATAAATGATTGATAAAATTTGTAAAAATATTCAACAAATAATTATTTTTATCGAAAAAACTACAAGAAACTTAACAAAATTGTAGAAAATTTTTGTTCGTCCCAAATATCTTGAGAACAAACAATGATATTAGCTTTTGGGTATTTTTTTCTATAAATAAGGATTTGTAAAAATATCCCATAACCAGTTTTTTAAGCAAAAAAACTACAAAAAACCTTACCAAAAAATTTTGAATTGTTTTTAGTCTCGAATATGTTAGGAACAAATAATCATATTGGTTTCGGGCTTCTATATATGTATGTACTAGATTATAATTGACAATCGGTAGGTTTTGTATAATAATTCAACAAACTGTTTTTTTTTTAATGCAAAAAAAAAAAATACAAAAACTATACCAAAAATTGTTGAATACAAAAAAATAACATTGGACCTCTAGCTTCCGGGGCACCACAAATTGGAAGTTACTAGTGTGGGTCACAACCAGCCTCTTTTTGAAAATGCAATAAAGGACCGTATTGCAAGAGTCTCTTCAAAACAGACTGGTTGATTAGACTAAAAGTCGATTTATCGTTATTGCTAATTTGTATTAGTAAATATTTTCCTATTTGATAGAAATTTTAAGTCCATCAAGAATTTTTGGTTGACTTTTGTCTTGCCGAATTTTTTCGAAAAGACTCGTAATAAACCCCAAAATTAAAAAAAAAAACTACAAAGGGCATAAGAAAAATAGAATTTTTCTGACACGTACCAAACAGCAGCGTTGAAAATTCGTTTGTAGGCATATATTTGAGGGAAAATCAAATATAAGTTAGCGTTGCCTACCACAATTAAACAGTTACACGAGTTAGGAAAAATCTATCCAAATACAGACCGAAATAAACAAGCAATAGGTGTAGAAATTTTTAATTTTTGTTTGGTGCTACCACAAAGCTAAATCAAAAAGAAAAAAGTAAGGTACCGCACGAAGTAAATGAAAAATATAAGATTAGAAGACAAGCGGGAAAATAATTTATGTGGGTCAATAAAATAACAAAAAGAAAACACCTCTTTTGTATATTTGAAAATGAAACAAAATTAAAAAAACTACAGTGGGAATAAGAGAAGACAAATTTTGGGGAGAGGTAACAACTACCAATATTAAATATTTGTTTTTTGGAAAATATAATTTTATTTAGTGTTACAAAAAACGTGATTTTGGAAAACGAAAAACGAATACAGGACGAAATAGGAAAAAAAAGTAGTTATACATATGCTAACATCATTTTGCGCTTAGGGAAGAATCAAAATTTGGTTGAAGATAAAACGGAGGGAAAATAAATGTATGTATTAAGCAATTAAGAGCTCCGATTTTTGTTGGATTAACGGCTTAAAAATTATCCTTCCTTAATTATTTTTAAAGCTGAAGAAAAAAAAACAATTTGGTGTAACTAAGCGCAAGTAAAGATGGAAGTGCGAATAAAGTTTGTTTAACAAATTTTTAGTTTTCTTAGTTCAATATAATGTTTGGATTGGTCTTCATAAAAAAGATGAACTAAATTGATATGTATGTATAAATTGGTAAAGATAAAATTTAAAAGAGAAAAAAGATTGTATAAATTATAAAGATTAAGGATTTATCTAGCATTAGCAAGTCATTTTCAATGTCCCCATCGTTACTCAAGGAGTGAAATCTGTAAATTTTTTTTATACAGAAGCTTCCAAAAAAAATAAATAGTTTTGTGTACCAAAATTTTTGAAAAAATATGTTTTGGATTTAAAAAAAAATTTCAAAACTTTTTTTGGAAAATCAAATATTTTGAAAACGACAAGATCGATTTTTATGAAACTTGATACTTGAGAGTTTTTAAGTACTCTCTAAAATATTTTTAGAAAAAATTTTACATTTATGAAAAAATAACGGTACCTTCCATACAAAAGTTAAAAAACCGCAAAGGAAAATATTTTTTGTCTCAAAAAACACTCCTACGATTTTGATTAAACTTTTTCTATATACTAAAATTAGTACGATCTACTACCAAAAATTATAAAATTTTACAATTAGCAACTATTAATACCTAGTACCTGTCATAGAACGTATTTTTTTATTTTGAATTTTCTCGTTATCAGCTAAATGGATTTAGATGAATTTTCTTATATAAGAATTTCAGATAAAATTAAATAATATTGCATATCAAAACTTTCAAAAAAAAAGTTTTTGAATTTTTAAAAAAAGTTTCAAATTTTTTTTTTGAAAACTCGATATCTCAAAAACGGGTTGACAATTTTTTTTCAAATTTTGTTTTTATATACACATAAATATATATTTAAGATTTGCATTCCAAAATTTGTTCTTAAAAATATTTTAAGAATTTAATATATAAAAAACTAATTATTTAAAAAACCGCTCCAACGATTTAAAATTTTTTTTCCCATACAATCATATTACATCATGAATTAAGATGGTATACTTTTTTTGTCACCTAAAACTGTCAAAAGAGTTGTTTTAGCTAATTTAAGTGTCGTATTTCATGCTTCTCTACATTTTTCTCTCATAATTTCCATGTTTGTATATAGAATTTTCTTAAACCCACAGTGTGTTCCACATAAGAGCAAGTACGTGCGACCCAGTCGTGCATTTTATTTTTTTTATTCGAAGGCCTTTCTGTACTATTTTACTTGTACTAATATTGCATCCAAAAATTTTTAAAGAAGAAAAATTTAATTTTTAAAAAAATTTTCAATTTTTTTTTGAACATTCGATATCTTCAAAACGGGTTAACAATTTTTTTCTTTTAAAATGCTTTAAGAATTCAATATATAAAAAAAATATTTTCTTTAAAAAACTTCTCCAACGATTTAAATTTTTTTCTAGAATTATAAACAAACAAAAAATTATTAAAATCTGTTGACAGTGTCAGAAAACCGAAAATCATATAAATGGTTCTATGGAAAATACCATTAATAGCCACCTTTTTATCGCTTATAACCTGGACATGATTCACAATGGTAAATAGCCATTTGGCGGTCAGAGAGAAAACTTGTATTTTGGTAATTGAAGTAAACCTCGATAGAAACCTAGATCCCATGTTGTGTTTGTAATAAATTTCGAAAAATGGTTTTGAATGGGAAAGACATTTTTGATGAAAAATGGACTTTGTTAATTAGCTAAGATAGACGTGTTGTGGAGTAACTTTTTTCTCAAGTATATTAAGGTCAGAAGTTTAAGGGAAATCGACCCAGCCGTATTGGCTATCACTGAAGGACAAGAGACTGATAGACAGAATTGAGAGACCTATGTACATTAGAGTGGTCTTTAAACAAAAGGTCATCCCGGATGGGCCCAAACCACCTCTAAATGGAGAAAAAAATTCCCTAATTTTTTCAGATTTTTATATTCATCCCCTATAGTCGCTGTAGGGGTAAATTAAATTTCCCCCTTTTTTTGCATACTAGAAAATTCGCGTAAGATCTGCCAAAAAAAATTAAGAGCATGTACATATGTGGGAGCTAGACAAGAAAAAAATCCTATGGGAGGGGGGTAATATCTCCCCCCGCTTGGACGGGAGGGGTAATTTAATAAAATATTTGCATAAAATAGAAAAAAATAATTAAAAAACAACGGCAATACTTACAGTAATGTTTTAAAGCCTTTTGAAAAGCCAGAAGCCCATTCTTACGGCTTTTTTTTTAATTAAGTTTTTTTGATGAACAGTTTTGGCAAAAAATTGTCTCAAACTCAACATTTTGATGAAAAAGCCATCAAAAAGCGAATTTAAAAAAAAGGGGAAATTTAATTTACCCCTACAGCGACTATCATCATCATCGTGTCCTGTAACCCCGGCTGGGGCATAGGGCGTCAACAAAACGTCTCCATCCTTCACGGTCTGCTGCAAGGTACTTTAGCTGTGGCCACGTCTTTCTCTGGGATTCTGCTTCCGCTAAGACAGTTGATTTCCATGTTGTTCTTGGTCTTCCAACCCGCCGTGCACCCTGAGGATTCCATTCAAAGGACTGCTTTGCAATTTCATTGTTTGGTTTCCTCAGTGTGTGACCAATCCAACGCCATTTACGCTTTCTTATGTCGACGTCCAGCCGCTCTTGACTTGTCCTGCGCCACAATTCCTCATTTGATATTATTTGTGGCCAGCGAATCTTTAGGATGTGGCGAAGACAGCGATTCACAAAAGCCTGCAATTTCTTCGAAATGATAGACGTGACTTTCCAGGTTTCACAAGCATATAACAGCACGGATTTGACATTGGATTCGAAGAATCTCAACTTAGTGCGTAAGGAGATTTGACTTGATTTCCAGATTGGGGACAGAGTACCGAAGGCAGCACGAGCTTTATTTATTCTACTTTTAACGTCCAGATCCGTACCACCGTTTGCAGAGACAATACTGCCAAGGTAGTTGAACTGTTCCACTACTTCAACTGGCGTCTCCTGTAGAATAATACGCTGCTGTGTGGAGCGGCCTGTGAGCATTATTTTTGTCTTTTTGCTGTTTATTCTTAGACCACTCGACTCTCCCTTCACTTGCAGTGTTTGGCACATCCCGTTCAGCCCACTGATGTTATTTGCCAGTAGACATATGTCATCGGCATAGTCTAAATGACTGAGCCTTTCGAACGGTCTCCATTGAATGCCCTGTCGCTCTGCTGTACCTACACTGGCCGTCAATACGTCGTCCATCGCCAGCAGGAAGAGAATTGGCGATAGAACATCCCCTTGTCTCACACCCTGTTGCACTAAAAAGGAGTCGGATAGCTGCCCATTGTGCAAAACAAAACACCTTGCGTTGTTGTAGGACTCTTTAATAATGGCAACTATTTTTGGTGGAATTCCTCTACCAAGCAACGATCTCCATATACATTCTCGGTTAACTCGATCAAAGGCTTTCTCAAAATCCACGAACATGAGGTATAGCGGTGATTGAAATTCCATCGACTGCTCGAGGACGATACGCAGGGTGTTGATATGGTCGACACACGATCGACCACTGCGGAAGCCAGCTTGATGCCTCTTGAGTGTAGACTCGATTCTATCCTTTATTCGCTCGAGAATGATGGTTGCCATTAGTTTTGGGAAAACGGACAAAACGGTGATACCACGCCAATTGTTGCAATTCTTTAAGTCACCTTTCTTTGACAACTTAACAATCACACCATCCTTCCAATCCCTGGGATAGCTTTCGTTTTCCCAAATGTTTTTTATCAACGGATGTAAAATACTAGCCGCTGTTACGGGATCGGCTTTCAGGAATTCAGCTGGAATTCCGTCCAGTCCAGCTGCCTTGTTGTTTTTGAGGAGATTTATTGATGTCTGGATTTCCGATTCTGACGGGGGTTCGATGTCAATACCCCTATAGGACCTGCGCATCTCGTTTAGTTGGGGCACTTCAGCACTCTGCTCAACTGAATCCTCATTTAGCAGGGCACAAAAATGGTCCTTCCATCTACGAAGCTGATCCTCAATTGATACCAAAAGTGTGCCATCCACATCCATTACAGGATGATTGGTGTTGCTTTTTTTCCCGATAACATCTTTGGCTATTTGGTACAATTCCCGGATATCTCCTCTTCTGGCAGCGATTTCCGCATTATCTGCGAGTCCATCTACCTTCACCCTCTTGTCACGTCTCACACAGCGATAGACCATCTTATGTGCAATGCGGTACTCTCTTCGCAAGTCAGCCTTTCGTTGAACATCTGCTTCAGCATTTATTTGGATTTTCAACGATTTGCGAAGTTCGATCTTATCCCAGGTGTCTTGGGATATCCAAGAGTCTCTACGTCTCGTTCGCTTGGGTACAGTTTCGGATCCAGCCTCCTTAAAAACACTTTTAATTTCACCCCACATCTCATCAATTGTTGAATTCTGGATTCCGTTTAATGACGAGGCTCTGTCGTTAAGGGTGGTGACATAGTTTCGACATATGTTGGGGTCATTTAAAGCATTCGTAATGAATTTTGAGCTCCTTGCTGCATCCTGCGCTGGTTTTTGTACGGCAGCGGTTCGTAGTTTATATACAGCGACTATAGGGGATGAAAATAAAAATCTGAAAAGTTAAGGGAATTTTGTTTTCTTCATTTAGAGCTGATTTAAGCCCATCTAAATATTTAAAAAAAAAGCCATTACAACGACCACCCTAATGTACATATTAAAATGCCAGGTTTGATCAAAATTTCAAGTTCGATTTTTTTACAAATGTTATGTATAACTTCATAGGTACTTGTCTTAGCGCTTATATTTTGTTTAATTATTGTTTCCAATCTTAGTGGATTATTATCTTGTTCCATGTTTATCCTGATGAAAAGTCCTAAAGTTTTTGAACATATTGCACTACAATGCCGCTCCTATCATTTGTTCCGTCTGCTCGAACCGTGTTTATTTCTTATTAATATGGTTAAGGAGACTCTTAGTGGCTATGAACTGACTAGAAATTTGAACTAAAAGCTTGTTCTTATTTTGCTCATTTCAGGTGCTGTTACTGTCACTTATTATTTAACGTTTAACATTCTCATTTCCAAGTACTTATTGCCGTTTTGCAGTATAGGAAACCTTTTATTTTCACTATTCCCTTCCTAAAAGCAACTACAGCTCCTCTCTAGCACCTTGTGTTATACTGTCTCATATTTTTCATTGCACAAACATGTATATGTAGTAGAACTCAGACCAAATGTGAGCATTAATTGGAGGACAATGCTATATAGAGTGGGGTTTGTTGTATGAGCCCAATTCTTACACCATAACCTCAACCTCTATTTCCACAAGAGCCCAAGAAGAACCTATCAAACAACCGACAAATATACTTCAGGCAAAATGGAAAACGGATTTAATTGAGAACAAGGACACGACTCCAGGCATCAAGGACGACGACGACCGACGGACGTACAACGAACAACGCGAACAGTATGCGATGGCAGCTTAGAGATAGGCAGACAAAAGACGATAGATAGTCCTTTTGTAGGTGGGTGTTAAGGGTGGTTTATAGGATATAGTGAAGGAAGTTCCGTTCAGACACTGAGATTAGATACTTAAATAGATATTAATTAAATTTTAAAATGAGATTTTTTTTTCTTCTTGTTCCACAATGTGTTGGATTGAATTGTTGTTCTAAAATGCCGACTGCTTTCACACGCCAACATTATAACCAGAGGGAAGTTTAGCCTCAAGCTCCATCACCCAATTCTGGGCATATTGCAGAATTTAATTTTCCCATTTGTGGATGGTTGTGGGCTGTGGGGGCTTATAAGAGTATATAAATGAAGACAATGGGAAAATCCAAATGTTGAGTCCTTATTCAAGTAGAAATTGAAAGAAAACATGAAGTGAAAGAAACTTTATCTACTCTATGTGTGGATGCGTATGGTTTGGTGTGAATTGAAGATTATAATAACTAAACAAGGCTGGAATTGGTCACTAGCAGATATCAAGGGAATATATTAGGGCCTCTTTTTACTAAAGCGTTTTGCAATATTTTTTTGTCTTAAAATATTTGTATAGCGTAAAGATAGAGAACTTGAATGAAGTGCTAAAGTCTTCCCAAAATTTCGCTGTATATTATTGTGAATTGTGCATTAAGAATGGAGGTACCAGCTATAAAACAGCTAATGGTTGAATAAAATTTTAGTATTTTGTTCAAACAATCAGCTTATGTAGTGTGGTTGGAAACCCTATGCATATATTTCACGACAATCTCGGGAATTGTGACTATATTCAACACAGTTTTACACTCCATTATTTTTTTCTGAAATTAATGCCATGCCCATCAGAAATGTTTACTTTCAGCAGGACAGCCCACCATCTTTTACTAAATCAATGGTCCTGAGTAAGTAATAGATCTGAATCTAGCTAAAGTCGACATTAACAAAAACATCCGTAGAAATAAAACACAAGTTTCACTTCTTTATGCTTAGATTAGAACATTTTAAACTTAGCTTGAGGTGCTTCTAAGCATTTGCTGGTGAAATTTGTATTTTATTTCTACGGATATCCTTGTTAAAGTCGACTTTAGGCTAGATTCGGATCTATTACTCAGGGCCAATGAATTTAAGTGGTTGTTCCCTATAGACACAAACATTTTTAACCCCTCGTTGAAACCACGGGCGTCGAAAAAAAATTGCAAGACTTTTGTTCCTAGAGTCCCTCATACTCATATTTTGGCTATGCAATAACCCCCAAAACTTGCAGCCGGCTCTTTTGGTCTATGTCTCCTTTTTTTTCTATTTTTCTATATGTAGATAATCCGGACGTGGCTGCTCTGCATTTCTCATAGAATCTATACCAACTTTTGAGACTAAAATGAAGTGTTGAATTTTTTTTTCAAGAATAAAAGTACTTTTCTCTCAGGCCTTAAATATGTTTTAAATCTCTTTGTAATTGTTTTTTTTTTTCTTCTTTTATTGAGTTGATAAAAAGAGTTTATTAGAAAATGATAATATTTATGGGCCTTTCGTTTTAAGAAAATTTTATTTTTTCCTACTTGAATTTGAATTTTAAGTTTGAAACAAATAAAGACCATTTGGTGTTGCACGGTGACGTACGAGTACATGCAAGAACGTATAAAATTTCTTCAATAGCAATTGAAAGATTTTTAAAGCCTGTTCTCACTTAGTGTTTATCTATGTAAAGTCTTTGGTACTTAGGCCAAAATTCCGATATATCAGAAACTAAAATGCACAACTGGGTCACACGAACTTGTTCTTGGGTTCAAGTATTTTAGAATTTCAAAAATTATAGTTTATTTAAAAAAATGAATATTATGAGAGAAAAATTTTGGTAACGGTAAAATTAACAGCGACAAAAACTATTCTTTCCATATTCCAAAATGCCGTTCTGTCCCTTCTTTTTCTACAGGTGTTCCCTTCAATATACTAGGACAGAGTAGAAAAGCAATGGTCCATCAGCCATAAGTCCATATCCCAGTATCTTGAAGAAACAGGATAATCGATGTAACAAGCTCTTAGTGAAAGAGCAGGCAAGTATCCTACAAAATAACAGACGGGCGGTCTGTGTTTAAATGTAACCAAAAATATAAGAAGAGCAGATTACAGTTGATTCCCGAATGCCCTTATAACTTATAGACAGGTGGTGTCTGTTCAAAGTGGTTGACATTTGGTCCCCGTCTGCTAGATGTTCTTCTTTTTGAAAATTGGCTTAGTGCCCGACATAATATTGACTTTATTACTCTAGATGAAATGTTATCGCGACGTATCCCTTATTTCCCGAATCTAACAAAAACTAACCGAAGTAGTTTCATTTTATCGAGGAGTAGAACATAATTTCCAAATTACGTTTTCGCGTTTTAAGTTATTTGTTATTGGTCTTCTCTATTTTCGTCGCTGAAGTTCTCATTTTACTTTCGGGTTTTACTCCAGTCAAAGTAGAGTTTAACCTGGGAATGAGAGATAATAAGCTGGAAAATCGTATACACCTTCATTTTGACTTGACGTTCTAAAAGTTGTCTGAAAACTCTCATAAAATTTCGTGTCCGGAACGTAAGTTATTCAAGACCAAACTTCACAGAAATCGCGTTTTCGCGGTTATCTCGGTTTCTATAGTTCCAATGATGTTAACATCCATTACCAAAATTGTAGAGCATACAATTTTCGGCAAGTTGTCTTCAAATTATTTTTGAGTGTGACCAACCGTTTTTGTGATAGATAGCGGTGAGCGCGGAGAGCTCAGCTATACATACTGTAATGCAAGGTCAAACGTGAATCTCGGTGAATAATACCTGGTATAAGGTTATTTAAAAAATAATTTTTATTATAAAATTTTTAAAACATTTCTTAAGAAAAATTATTGTATGCCAGTTTTTATTTTTTATTAATATGCAGATAAAAATTAAATTTCCAAACAAAAATATTAACCCGTTTAAAAAAAAATATAGTTTGATTTTTTTTTCTAATACAAAAAATATTTGTTGGAAATTTTGCTATGCCATTTTATTTATATTTTTTTTAAAAGCTTATTAGAAGTTTATTGATTATATAAGAAATTTATCATCAGCCAATAATGAAATAATTCAAAACCAAAAATAAGCATTCTAGAGGAGGTACTGGTTAATAGTTGTTAAGTGTTATTATTTTTAATTTAAAGTAGATTGTTTTAATTTTAGCACACTAATTTTTTTTAATCAATTGTATCATTATTTTTGCATTAAAGAAAAATATTTTTTTTAAATATTTTAAAAAGTGTCAAAAAACCATTAAATATCCAGTTTCAAAATAATCGCCTGGGTCTTTTTCGAAATACACTACTCAACAATATTAAAGGAACAAATTTTTTTTCAATTTTTGTTAGCGTTTTTTGAAGAGCTGTATCTTTGTGACGAGTGGTCGTATTGAGTTGAAATAAAAAGCATTTTACAGCTTTATGTTTTTTGTTTCGAGATTTGTTTGCAAACAAATTTTTTTGAAGTACCGTTATTGCGTTATTGCAAAAAATGAGACGAGACAACTAAGTTATTTTTTTTTTTATTTTTTTTGAATGTCCTCATTTCTATGGATAATTTTTTTTGAGTCAATTAAATATCATGATCAGATACCTTGTTTATTCAGCTTCAATTCAGTTTTTTTGTTGTTGTCGTACGATTTTTTTTGACATGGTTTATCTGACTTTGAATGAAAAAAGATACTTTTAGCCTTGATTACCAATATCTCAGCAAATAATGACGTTATAAAAATTTCGAAGACAGTTTTGGAAATTTGAAAAAGCGTTTTACAAGATTTTTTTATGATTTTGTAGAAATTATTTTTTTTTACCGTTCACCGTTAGTTTAAAAAAAGTACTAAAAACTGACGTTTTGTGGTCTTTTCGTAAATCTTTTTTTTTTCGTTGCAAATATTGATTGCATGGCTTGCGTTGGTATGCAAATTTATAGACTTTTAAATCATCAATATTCTTGTAAATTTTCAAATTGATTCATCGAACAGTTTTTCCTCACCAAAACTTCAAAGTCTTACAAACCAGGTAAAGGAACAAATTGTGTTATTCCTAAACAGTGCGTAGTCGTCATCAAAATGACAAGAAAACTGTAATTCCAGTGGATTTTTTTCACAGTTTTGCATTAGTTAGATATTTTTTTAAATTGAAATGAAATAAAAAGTACATTTTTCCAAAAAAAAAAAAATAATTTCAAAAATTTTTCAAACAAAAAAACTTGATTTTTTTTTAAATTTTTTTTTTGGAAAAATGTACTTTTTATTTCATTTCAATTTAAAAAAATATCTAACTAATGCAAAACTTTGAAAAAAAAACCACTGGAATTACAGTTTTCTTGTCATTTTGATGACGACTATGCACTGTTTAGGAATAACACAATTTGTTCCTTTACCTGGTTTGTAAGACTTTGAAGTTTTGGTGAGGAAAAACTGTTCGATGAATCAATTTGAAAATTTACAAGAATATTGATGATTTAAAAGTCTATAAATTTGCATACCAACGCAAGCCATGCAATCAATATTTGCATCGAAAAAAAAAATATTTACGAAAAGACCACAAAACGTCAGTTTTTAGTACTTTTTTAAACTAACGGTGAACGGTAAAAAAAAATAATTTCTACAAAATCATAAAAAAATCTTGTAAAACGCTTTTTCAAATTTCCAAAACTGTCTTTGATATTTTTATAACGTCATTATTTGCTGAGATATTGGTAATCAAGGCTAAAAGTATCTTTTTTCATTCAAAGTCAGATAAACCATGTCAAAAAAAATCGTACGACAACAACAAAAAAACTGAATTGAAGCTGAATAAACAAGGTATCTGATCATGACATTTAATTGACTCAAAAAAAATTATCCATAGAAATGAGGACCTTCAAAAAAAATAAAAAAAAATAATTTAGTTGTCTCGTCTCATTTTTTGCAATAACGCAATAACGGTACTTCAAAAAAATTTGTTTGCAAACAAATTTCGAAACAAAAAACATAAAGCTGTAAAATGCTTTTTATTTCAACTCAATACGACCACTCGTCACAAAGATACAGCTCTTCAAAAAACGCTAACAAAAATTGAAAAAAAATTTGTTCCTTTAATATTGTTGAGTAGTGTATGTATTGAGTTTTCAAAACAAAAAAATTAAAATTATTTTAAAATCAAAAAATTGTGTCTTGGACATTTTGGTGCAAAATTTTTGAAATTGATATTTTTGAGAGCTCCTGCATTGGATCGATTACTCACCGTTTTCAAGAAAGTCGAAAATCAAAAGAATGGTTCTAAAGGAGGTACCTAATATTAGTAACAAATTTTTGAAAAATGGGTTTCCACCCAAAGGTTGCCTTGTCTAAAAGGAATTTATTAAATTATTTATGAAACGTTTTAGGGCCGTTTTTGAGAGACTAGTATCTTGTAATATTTTCTAAAAACATCGTGTAGCAGATACGGTTATTTTTGGCTAAGAAAAGTGAGAATTATGGGAAATGGGGAATAACTAAAAAGTTAAATGTATATGTTTGAAGAAAATTGACCCAGCCGCTAAGGCTGCAGCCGAACAGACAGACAGATGGAATTGTGAGATTCATTTTTTTGGTCTTCCCTATCATCGTTATGACAAATGACGAAAGGGGTTAAAATTAAGTTTTTTCTTAATTTCTCCAAAACTATCAGTTTTTTTTCAATCTGACAATACTTTTTGCGGAGTTGGTCTTTTTGATAGCTGTCACTTGATTTATGCTCAGTTTGGTTTGCCATTTCATAATGAATATAGACTTATTCCTGAACAATGTTCGCAAATTGTGTGAGTTTATTATCAAAATAATGGTTCGGTTCGCGCATTGCACGCTGCGTCCAATATTCGGTCGACATAATCGCCCAGCAGAGTCGGTAATTCGAGCAACAATGGATCGGTTTCGCACCACGTTTATTCTAGTGGATAATGCTCATCCTCAGAGACGCCGTACAGTGCGCACCAAAGACGCAATTGCTGCTGAGGAGCAGAGTATCGAAGAAGACCCGAATGAGTCTATCTGCCATTGGTAGTCGAAAATCGGGCCTCTCAGCTGGAATTTATTCATAATGGCAAACCCTTATCTTTTTAATAAAGCTAAATTCTTGGCCATAACATCAAATTATGTGCATTTTATTTCTTCTTGAAAACCACACGTCTAAAAAAACACTTCATGGTGGAGCAAATTTTGTCAAAACATTTAGTTTAAATTTGATTAATCGATGGGCAAATATTTTGTACGATTTGTGTTTGGCTACATCTACTCATTATAAAACCAAGTTTTTGGGGTGTCCGGAGTAAGGGGAAGGCCACCATCTTGAAAAAGAAAGTGATTTGGTTTTAACTCAACAACTTGATGTAATTTCATTTCACTACAAAATCATGAGACAATAACAATTAGTCAATAAAATTATTTAAAAAATTAGCTTATAAAATTCTGTAGGTTAATTAGTCTTGAAGTTATAGCGTGTCAAAGTTACAATTTTGATTTTGTAATATAAAAGGGATTAATTATAGTTATTTGTAAATATCTCAACAAATATAATTTTTTGCAAAAAATTAATAAATTTTATTTATTTCTCATAAAATTCTACACCAAAAAAAATTAAGACCCTTTTTTTCGTAGGACCAACAGATTTTGAGAAGAACGTGCACAAACCCACTTACCTACTTTGCCCAAGTAAGATGAGGAACACAATTTCTTAGCAGTAAAAAGCTCTTATTATAACGTTTCTGCACGTTTTTCTCAAAATCTGTTGATTCTACGAAAAAAAGTTTCATAATCTTTTTTGGATTGTTAGCGGTTTTTTCCTTTCCAATTATGGCATTGACATCCCCGAGCAAAATTTTTGCTCGGACAGACTCCATATGTTTTATTCAGAAGGTCATAAAACTCATCTTTTACAGAACTTTCAGCTTCATTTTGTGGGGCTTGGTGTTAGCATATGTTTAAATTATACTTCAAGGCTACCCAGGAATCAATTGAAAACTGTTTGGTCACTTCCAAACGAAGCACATAATTTTGCCCATTCTAACAGATGGTTCCCATAGAGGTTTTTTCAACATTTTTTTTTCTGTTGGCAAATCACGCGTGACTAGTATGCTGTCAATACTGTTTAAAAATCATCATATAAGGTCTTAAGCTAGAAAAAAATAGACTGCCTTCGAAAAAATAACTACTCAGCGGTAGGTACATTTCTGACTTATAAAAAACATCACTGAGCAAAATTGCTGTATTTGGACTGAAGAACAACCCGAACAGATCCACACAAAACATCGGTTTTGTGTCGTATATTCCTTCAACTGCAGTCTTCAGCTATCATGCATCGCTTTTTCATAATACTGGATCTACATATTCAAATATCAAACTAAATTCACTTAATAGATTTTCCATACGGAATAATTATGCTATTTTATAAAATGTACACTAAGGCGTATACGTATTATTTTTGTCTTGAAAATATTAAAACTCAAATTTATTTTGAAATTAAAATTGACAATTTTTCGACAGTTCAGAAATTCGAAATCTTCTATCCGATGATTTCAAATGCAATTCAAATGAACATGCACCTCAACTGTCAAATTTATTAAAAAGCTTTCTTTAACCTTTTAATTATAACTTTTGCTCTAATTTTTGATTTATTTTTTAATTTAACTCGATTTTCGGAAGCTCAAGTCATTAATAATTTATTCACTTGTCCCATATTAGCACATAAACCAATAACCGGAACTCATAAAAATTCTGGTTGTGTTTTGACAAAAAAAAAATCAAAAAATATTCTCTTGATGAAACATAATACAAACACTTTTTATCCACCCTTATGTTTGTATATATGTTGGTGAGGCCGTAAATCCTTTTTATTAAATCAACTTTTCCATCTGTCAGCACTGCCAGTTGCCAAACTAAATAACATTTTGTTTAATCGTATTTCCAAGCATGGGCTAACCGCTTGCTGCTGCATCAGTTCTGTTCGGCTGCAGAGCATCCACACAGAGCTTCACATGGTTCATGATAAATGCAACATTGGGTGAAGTGTGTGTGCTATATGCTCTATAGATTGTGATGGTATCCTCCAACAAAGAACTTCAATTAAATCAAATTAAACATTTGCAAAAGTTCCGTCCGTTTTATTCATCGTCGACGCCACACGCCATGCCGCGATGCTGATTCATTCGTGCACTTGCATCCAATTTAACGCTCGATTCAAAGCCTACATAGTACACTCGGAATTCATAAAATCATCACATATCCTCATCGGGGATTTTATATGATAGTGTTGGCCTCCTGTATGTGCATGTGTGCGGCAGTAGTTTTGCACTCCCTAAACACACATATTGAATAAAGTGTTCTTTTTGCTGTGCTCTTTTGAACGGACGCCAAGCGTGAAGGTGCACGATGCCGCTGTGCGCGTGGTGTACTCTTGAGGGGTTGACAGAGGGCTTCGTTTTTTCTCCATAGACCCCAATCAACCATCAGCTTCCACGATGGTTTATATAACTTTCCGCATTTGACTTTTCTATTAACAGGTAAAAGCAAATAGGAAAAACCTTCATGTTCGTCCTTTTTTTCTCTTAACCAGATTCACCTTCTATTCTAAAAGTTCCTCACGGTGGACTATCTCTGGTGTATGACACGGTGACGCGACGTACGCTTATAAATTTTTAAATTACATTACACGTTGGATTCATATACAAATTCTCATAGCCCCCTGTCCTCCACCATCATGCTCCCATCCCTCTCATCTTTTATCCTTTTTCACTATACTTTTTTTGTGAATAAAATGTTCAATCCTGTTACTAGGACTCACTTGGAAAGTCCCTCTTTCTCTCATCAGGGAAAATGTATGGTTTCCTAGAAAATAGAAGTAGCATAACGATGGTTCATTCATAAATGAATAGAAAAAGAGCGAGTATAGGTGAAAGCAAAAGGTAGATTCTGTGTGTGTTCACATAGTGGAAGCCGGGATGAGAACAAAGAAGCTTTACACAAAAAAAAGGGAAAAACAAAAATGTTGGAACTATTGCAATTGGATGCTCTTCATTCTGAGGCTTGATATGTGCTTGTTCCTTTTGTTTGGGACCATCATGCATGCTCTATACTGTGTACATTTCCGCCATCCGCTACTGTTGCAAAGAGCAAACGCAGTATTATTACATGACACGAGGCCGAAAATCCATTACTGTGATTTTTTTTTTTTTACAGTCTGTCTTGAAATATTTTATACTTTTTATGATTTATTATTTTTAGTCACGTGCATCGCTATTATAATTTTGCCATAAAATAGAGTCCAATCGTAGAAAGTCATAATTCAAATTTTAGACTTTACAGCTATATTGAATTTGTAATAAAAAACTCAATTTGACTTTATTACACACCAACATACATCTTTTGTTTTATGAATCTATGCATATTTCCTTATGTTCTTTTTTACTAGCTTTTAACAATATTTTTATTTTGTTGATATCACACTTGATACTTGTCGTTTTTCTACAACAAGTTACCAAATAACTCTGTGACGTACTAAAAATATTCAACAAAGTGATACTTAAATATTAAGTATGGTCATATTTTTTTAAATCTATTTTAAAAAAAGCTATTTCTGACTTTTGCCTGTTCATAAAAAGAGAATATCACCACCAGTAACTTGGTTTTGCAGAAAATATCTATGAGACATTGTTAAGAAATGTAAACAAATTGTATAAATGAATTGTTTTTCAAGAATCAAGACTAATCAAGAGTTGTGAAGCGATAAATTTAAAGGTGCTATCCTTCAATAAAACCGCGGTAACATACTCGTACAAAATGAATTTGTATCAATACAGAAGGAAACAAAACTGACGTGGGTCAAATCAAATAAATTTCTTTATTTCAGGGTTAAAAAATTGTGCTCGTTCCAAAGCTTTCTTCGTGACTTTCCGCAAAAGTTCTTGAGGTATCCTTTGGGTTTCTTCTCGACTGATGTTAATAATAGGAATATGATCTCTGGATTATTATGATTATGTTTTAGCATATAGCATATGTGCAGTGACGTGCGGCACTCGAACGAACTGGGTAGACAGTTATAAATTGAATTCATTATTTTACTTCTTATCCAGTCAAAAATAAAAACGAGGTCCAAAATACAGCGTATTTCTCTTTGAAATCAAACGTTAAGACTTCACACAAGACTTCGCAAACGTGTATAAAAAACATGGCTTTCAATAACGAACAAAAAAAACAAGAAACCCATAAAACTATGAAAATAATAGAACATTTGATTCTCGTGCCATTTCTTACAGCTTCGCAATAAGGCAATAACGGTACCTTAAAATAAATATGTATTTGTAAAACAATTTCAAAACAAGAAGAAACAAACAGTTTCAAAATGCTTTTTGTTTCGACTCAATACGATAACTAATCACAGAGATACAGCTCTTCAAAACACATCATCATCATCATCATCGTGTCCTGTAACCTCGACTGGGACGTCAAGTTCCTTAAGAAACACACGGATAAAATTATTATTACCTTAATTTTTTTGTCAGTACTGTACTTCTGCGAAAGAGTCCAGCCTTCCTACCTATTGCATTTTTTAGGGTTGACCTACTGGCCACTGGACGGTGAACAAACGATCAACAAAAAAATAATAATCCGAAAGATAAATGAGAAAACACAAAATAATCCTCCTCTTTAATCAACTCAAAAATAAAAAATGATAAAGTTTTTCTCCTCACTTAACAGTCAACAAAAAAGTTTCGAATTCACTTCAAAATTCAAAGCAAAATAAGCAATTAGACAGATTCGATTCTGTCTACTTGTTAACCACATAGAAATTATCCCTGAGCAACATAACCCGCTGATTTTATTTTCATATAATTTAGGTAGAACGAAAGACTCTGTCTTCGTTTTCAGTCGGGCTTTCCCGAAGCACGCAGAGTGCAGGCTGAGCCATAGCGAAGCTATAGTGTGCGTAGTGTATAGTTTGAGTATTGAGATTTTGTGCTTTGTGGTTGTTGGTAGAGGTCAAATTAATTAATGAAATAAAAATAGGTGTGGAAAATGCTAGTGTGTTAATAGTAAGGAATAAATGTTATGATTTATGTTTGGTAAATTATAGGTGTTGACAATTTAAGATAGGTTATGGATGTTAGGGACACAATGCAATGAATATAGTTTTCTTGATTGTAACTTGTAGGTTTCTTTTTTTTCTCTCTCTTTACGGTAGGGTAGACACTGTCTAAAACGTCTTATTGACGCACCGTCACTGCATTTGTGTACGTGTATGCATTGTATGCATATTACACAAACAAGTATATGATATAATATCATAATGGTAACAGTTACAATGAATAATGTTAGTTATTAAGTTAAGTAAAAGATGTACGGCAGTCTGAAACTACATACTCAATAAAGAACATCACAATGTATACTCTGATGTTGTGGTAAAATTTACCACAACAAGTTCCACCAACTTATTTGATTCATTTTTTCCACTTACTTCCTTACTTAAGGTGGCGCTACAGTCCGGGGTGGACCAGGGCCACAACCAACAAGCTTCTTCCAGCAGGCTCGGTTTCTAGTTAGCTGTCTCCAGTTTCACACACCTAGTTGGTTGAGGTCCTCTTCCACTTGCGTGCGCCACCTTTTACGCTGTCCACCTCTACTGCGTTGTCCCACGGGGTTGGATTCAAAGACTTTCCGGGCCGGAGCATTGGTGTCTTTTTGCTCTAGGTGACCCAGCCATCTTAGTCGTTGGCTTGGTCGGTGTCGCTGTACAGCCCATACAGTTTGTTGTTGAATCTTCTTCTTCATTCCTCATCTATGCAGACGGGACCAAAAATCACCCGGAGAATTTTCCTCTCATAACAGCCTTCACGTTCTCATCCACCGTTAGCAGTGTCCATGTCTCTACATCATACATCAGGACCGGGATGATAAGCGTCTTATACAGGAACAGTTTAGTTGCTCGAGAGAGGATTTTGCTTCTCAATTGCCTTCTTAGCCCGAAGAAACAGCGATTGGCAAGAGTAATTCTTCGTTTGATCTTAGCAGTGGTATCGCGGATCCCTATGTAGACAAAGCATCTCTGACCACCTCAAAATTATAGCTGTCTATAGTGACGTTCTGTCCGAGATGTCAATATTGGGTGTCAGCATATATTTTGTTTTGCTTTCATTCACCGTCTAACCCATCTTCTTGGCTTCCTTCTCAACACTCACGAAAGCACCGCTGACATCATGCTTTGTTCGTCTGATTATGTCAATGTCGTCAGCGAAAACGAAAAATTGGATGGACTTTTGAAAGATTGTACCTCTAGTGTTGACGTCAGAGTTTTGCACTATTTTTACAAGAACAATGTTGAAAAAGTCGCATGACAGCGCGTCGCCTTGCCTAAAGCACCTTGGTGGAGCAGCGTGCATTCTCAATCGTCATCCTGCACAAACGGACGAGATCTGCCCAACAGCGACTATTTGGTCGATGGTGGACTTCCCTGGCTTAAGGCCACTCTGATATGGACCTATCAGGTTGTTGACGAATGGATTCAGTCGTTCACAAAGTATGGCAGAGAAGATCTTGTAGGCGATATTAAGAAGACTAATGCCTCTGTAATTGGTGCAATCTAGAGGATCGCCTTTCTTGAGGATCAGGAAAATAATGCTGAAGTTCCATCATTCATCGGAACAATTCATCACCAGCCACTTTGAATAGCTCAGCCGCAAGGCCATCAGCTCCAGCTGCTTTATTGGACTTAAGTTTAGAGCTATCTTCACTTCGTCGAGATCGGATGGACGAAATTGTTGGGCCTACTCGTCCAGGTAGAATGGTGCAATCTGCATGGTAGTGGAGTTTGATTCGTCATCACCGATATACAATTTTCTGAAATGATTTTTCCATATCCTCAGCACCGACTGCGATTACACCACGATGTTTCCCTGATCGTCCTTGCAGGCTTCGGTTCGGGCCTTGTAACCTTGGGAGGTTTTTTACTTTTGGGTATAACTTCCGATTTTCATTTCTGCAATGGCATCCCTCTAATTCTTCGATCGCGCGCTGCTCAGGCTCTTTCTTTTTCCTTCTTAGAAGCTTGTGTTCCTCTCTCCTCTTCTGCTCGTAGAGGTCGCGAGCAGCTCTGGTCCTTCTATGCAGCACCGCTTTGTATGCCTGTTGTTTGGCTGCATGTACTTGCCAGCGTTCTTTGTCGAGCCAGGGGTTTTGCTGTGGTGGTCGTGCAAGGCCCAGCAGATCAGAGGCGGCTTCCTGGCAGTTTTTACACTGGTTCTCGATGTTTGCAGTTGGCGGCAAAGGACTATAGTTAAGAGCGGGCAAGAGACTCGATTGGAACAGGACCTTGCGATTCCTTGCGACTGTAGCCATCTGACGTTGAACTTCCTCCCTCACAGTATTTCCCTGCTTTGGCTTTGGTCTGGATATCCGTAGCATTACATTGGCTTAAACGAGGTAGTGGTCTGAGTAAACGTTGGCTCCTAGGAACGTTCGGACATTCTTGATACTGGAGGAGTGCGTTGCGTCGATCGCAATGTGGTCAATCTGGTTGGCTGTTGATTGACCAGGAATTCGCCATGTCCGCTTATGTATATCGAGATGGGGGAAATGCGTACTAGCTACCACAACGTTTCGCTCAGCAGCAAAGTCGATTAGCCTGAGTCCGTTATCGGAGGTGGTGTCGTGCAGGCTATATATCTTCCGATTGTGCCACCAAAGACGTCTTCTTTTCCTAGCTTGGCATTAAAATCACCCAAGACAATTTTAATGTCATAGCTAGGGCATTGCTCATATGTCTTGTCCAGGAGCTCGTAGAACTCGTCCTTGGTGTCGTCATCTTTCTCCTCTGTGGGGGCATGCGCACATATGAGGCTGATGTTGGCAAACTTAGCCTTAATGCGAATTGTCATGAGGCTTTCGTTCACATAGTTGAAACTCAAGACTTCTTGCCTAAGTCTGCCTCTAACAACAAATCCACATTCAAAAAGACGCTGCCCTTGTGGTCGGTAACAGTCACCGTAGTAGATATCGCAGTCTTTCAGTTTTCTTTTGCCCGGCCCATCCCATCGCAATTCTTGGATGGCGGTGATGTCTGCTTTGTAGCAGTCTAGTTCTTCCGCTAAATGTTCAGCTGCACGTGGTCTTTTGAGAGACAGAATATTCCACGTGCAGATCCGAAGTATGTTGTCCTTATTTCGTATGCTTGGTTCGTCAACAGTAAATCCGTATCCGGGGCTTGTTGTTGCTTCGCAACTAAATAGCTTTACGTGGCCGGGATGTCACCCCAACGGCACGACCCCCAACCTGGAGGACCGGACCCTAACAATATAACTCCAAGGGCGGGGAGCCGGATAAACCGCTCCTTATAGGCCTGAGCTCTGAATATGTCATAGTAGCCAGTGTAAGGTGTTCACTAAGTAGTTCAGCCTAACTGGAACTGTAGACGCCACCGTTGATTCCATCTTAAGAATTCTTCCGCTACCGCCTGGATAAAGGAGAAGTGCCTTAGTGGGAACACTCCTTCCCCCTCCCTCGATTGCTGGCCCCTAAAAACATCCACAAGGATTGGAACCCCATCTTTAGTTAAAGGTACCGATGATGTTCACCACTTAGAGGTGAGAGTAGGAGTTGATAGACAGAGGTTCGCTTTGAAAAAAAGCTTGTGGACGCTTGTGTCCTCTTGAATGCAGCGTGTCTACCCTTTGAACCTCGCTAACGCAAATCACCTTTTTTGCAAAAAAAAAGGCAATTTATTAAACCCCTTAAGCGACTAGGGGATGAAAATGGAAAGTCTGGAAAAATTTGGGAATTTATTTTTCTCCATTTTGAGCTGATTTAGAGGCCCATCCAAGATGACTTTTTCTTAACGACCACCCTTATGTACATATCGCCATTAAAAAAATCAATAAATTACTTTTAGTAGAGAAAACTTAGAGTGGATAACCATTTTTCACAAAATGGTTGTTAATGATACCCGCAGAACCATTTTTTTTATGAAATGCCTATGATATATATTATTTAAAATACTAAGCTTTTGAACATAAGAGCCAACGTGCGATCCAGTCATGCATTTTATTTTAATTTCTATAACGATATATTCAACTCATATTCAATGAGTTACATGAGCAAGTTTTTAATGTTGCAAGTATGGAATCTACTCAAATGATTTAAAGAGCAGTGACCAGTGATACAATTTTAAGCCTTAAAATTAGTGTTTCTTTTTAATTATTCGAAATGAAGAAAATGAAGTGTGGTGTCTTGATTTGTATAGATCTGTATAAAGTCTATGCAATCTTTCAACTGGCTTAGGAACATACAAAATATATACCGGATTGTCATTTGATAAAAAAATATTTAAATCAACATTAATATCTCAAAGCCTTACAAAACGTAAAAAAACACGAGCAAACCTTGATGCCTTTTGTAATTTTATGAACTTTCTTTCAACCATGTCAAAAATACTCTTATTTACGGACGGTGTGTCTCGTGTTCTTTTTCATATTCTACTTCAATCGCATACCTTAACATATTTTCATTTCTATCCATTTGTACGGTCAAACATACAATCAACTGTACAAATAAAAAAAATATACGTTCTCATCAAAAGTATTGGTAAGGTGCAACGATGCGTTAAATTTTCAAATGTTCCTGCCAAAATGTCAATTTGACTTCGTCCTTGTTGGACACACTGAACATCACTTTGGAATTTTCTATTTTTTTTGTTTTATTTTGTATTCTTTTTTTTTATAGATGACTCTTGTTGCTGGGCTTGCACCATATACACCAACACAAAAAAAAAACATCTATACCCCACCTCATCCCATTCAGGAGTAAGCTGCGATTTTATTATACAGTTTCAGAAATGTATGTTTTTTTTTATTGTCTTTCTATTTTAACTCAGTAAAAAAGAAAAGAAAAATGATACAAAAAGGATATGCCAGTTGGTGTTACGTAATCTACATCTACATAGTAGGATGTTTTTTTGTGTATTTGCTCTATAGGTACAGCTTTTAGCTTTAATATTCATCATCCAACTCCCTCAAAAATAGAAAAAAAAAGACAAGGAGAGTCAGAAGGAAGACCGGGTGGGCGCGCCAGGATAAATAGACAAAAAAAATAAACAGGAAACAAACATACAAAACAGGAAATTTCGCGATTTCACGATGAATATTTCGTGGCGCTTCTTTGCTTCTCCACCGTCGCGTCGCGTCCGTCGCCTCTACATATCTTCGTCCTTCGTTATTCCTCTTGAATGTTTAATTGCATTTCGTTCGTTTGGTGGCATGGCGCAGTCCGGGCGCACTTCTAGTTGAATCCCATACAAACCCTGAATAGTTGAAGTGGATCTAGATATCAAAAGACGGGAAGGACGACGATGACGATTACGACGACGACGAAGGAGTCGTCAGTGATTTTTCTAAGATGAAATCTCTCGTTTGCGCTATCAGTTTCCCCTTGAGCGCACACAAGTTATTATGCTTACATTTTTCACTGTGATTCTTTTTCAATTACACCGGCTCGCAAGCACTCAGCCCTGGAACTGGAACCGGAACCGGAAACGTTGTGTACGCGAGGGAAGTTGATGGTGTTGCATTCAAAAGGATAAACTATTCGGTTCTTTTCATGCAGGAATAATAAGGAAAAATAAAAGTGAGAAAAAAAAAACAAAACAAAAAAAACTGCGGAAGAGTCAACATCCTCTGAGGAGGATTTTTTTTTTATCGTATCGTAGACTATCTCTGACCATCAGCGATTCGAATAAAATGAAAAAGCACAAACTGTCTTTTCTCAGAAACTGTAATATTACATAGTGCAGCATAGTGTACTTAATAGCCGACAGGATGAAGATTTAAGGACTACCGACAAGGCAATATCTTCTTTTTTGCTAGGGTATAGCAGTAGTCTCCTGGGTTTTCTTATTCTATGGGTGTGAAAATCCCTTTAAGCTCCCGTGCACATACTTTGTTCTTCGATCTGTTTATTGTTTGCATTGTTTTGTTTTTGTTTATTTTTAATTCCAATTTTTAAATCCTTTTGAATTAAAAAAAAAAAGAAAACATCAACAACATAGCTCGTTTATGGAAGACAAAAAAAATAACAGAGTTTAATGGAGGTGTTTTTAAATGGAGAAAGTATACACATTGGTATGCAATTAAAAGTTCAGCCTCCTGAATGTTGCCTGGCTAAGCTGTGTAACACGATAATGGAGGAATAAGGATATAGGATTTGTATATTTTTTGTTGTTGTTTTCATACTTTCAATAGCAATTTTTGGTTTAAGAGCAATGAAACGGTGTGAATTTGTGGGCTGCAGGAAGTTCAGGAAAGAAATGTAAAAAACGAAAATAAAAGTTTATTATAAAAACCAAACTAAGTAATGGCTTTCAGTTTTATGAAAAGTGCGCATATTTTATCTGATGGTAGATTATATAGGCTTGATGTTATATAAAAGGTGATTCCATTTATGTATTAACTTTTGGGTAGAATAATTTAAAAGTTTGATTGTCCAATATAGATGTATGTAAGTATAAATTTTGTATACTCCTTAAAAGTACGTAAGCAATGATTTAGGCAGAGGGAATAAGGCAAAAATTAAATTTAAATAAAAAAGCACGGAGGTGGTACATAACGCCGTCGCCGACAAGAAGGTGACGTTTTGATTTTATTCACACACCAACCAACCGATTTTCCAACACTGACTGGAAAGATTATTGGAATGTCCGATGGCAGCGTTCAGTGCTGCAGAAAAGTAGTTCAGTTCTTCTCGACGCTCAAGACTATAACTAAAACGTTTGTTGTGTTATTCACATCGGTAACACAGTTTTTCTCCGCATTTAAGTTAAGCGCTGAATTAACTCTTCGTTTAAATTAGCCCGAAGAGGTTGTCTACTACTTGCGTGAATAACTTTGTAATCGATAAATCGCATGCAAATGGCACTTCTCTTGGTTCAGCTTAGCCCCAATCTTATGCAAACGTCACTTTTGCTACGAGCTGTCACCTGTCAACGCGTTGACACATATAATTTTAGTGTCTACTACACGCCGGTTACACCGACGCTTTTAAGTCAAGCGCCGAGAATTTTGTGCGTTTAGCTTTACATGCCGGCTCCAAGTGTCACCCAATTATCTTAAAATCAACTTTTTCTGGATGAGTAAAAATTCATCACAAATTTGTGACTTCTTAGAGTTTTTTTTAAATCCATCGACATCGTAGCCATCTGTCAATGGAATATGACAGTTGATGGCTTGAAATATTGGGAATAAACTATATTTTGACAGAAAAGGTATATTTTGATCCAAATGTCACCCAAATGCCTCTTAATCACCTTTGTCTGGAGCATTAAAAATTCATCAAGTATTTCAAATTTCTTAGAGGTTTTTTAATCCATTAACATCGTAGCCATCCATCAATGGAATTTGACAGTTGATGTCTTGATGGATAAGGGCCGAACTATATTTTGACATAAAAAGTGTATTATAATTTTTCGGAGCAGTAAAAACTGAAAATTTCATATTTTTTTCTGAGCATTTTTAATCAATCCAAATTTTATTGTTTTTAAATTTGGATCAAATTAGTTCGAGTGATTGAAATAATCGAATCATTTTGGTGATTGATTCTTGAACGATTTTCTAGAATTTTGCCAACTAGTCGATAGTGTTATTAGCACTCGAGTTTCGAGTGCTGGACGTACTAGTTGTATTTAATGTTAGTTTTGTTGAGACTTGGTTTTCAGTTAACCTCACATACTTTAAGGCCCATTTTTTCATTGTGAGCTAATCCTTGGCTCGGCGTTTAACTTGAGTTATCTTCAGAAATATGTTTTTCAGTCAATTTGAATGCTAATTTAAATTTTGAGTTTTCTCACCCAATTAAGTGAGTTAACTCATCCATCCGTTGTGGTGACACGCCATTTATATTACTGGGGAGTGCTAGGACGCCATATGGCCCTAGGCTCAATGAAAGAAAAATCCCTATGCACACCTCCGCGTGGTAGAGGGTGGGTAACGCTAACGTGCTGGGAGACCAATTGGATGCCGGGATAAGCAGACAACCCAGCGATGCTTGTCAGGGCATAAACTTGTCCTTGGGATGGTTAAAAGCCCCCTTAAGGCGGATGAACTGCAGGTGGCAGTTAACGGCATGATAGTCTGGTGGCGGAGGAGCTTTTTTTTGTTAAAAGGCCAACGGCAGCAGCAGGTAGCGTCTGTAACCCATATTGGGCAGCTATACAAAAGGCGTCTGTTTTCCCATAGTGGGCAGCCTCGAGCAGTTATGTGCTTGACCATACAAAAGGCGGGTGTGCCTGTCAAATCTCTCACAAATATAGTGACCGAGGAAGAAAAAACCGCGTTCTACACTCATCTTAACTCGGTTTATAGTAGTGTTCCGAGAGCCAACATCATAGCCGTTATGGGAGACCTTAATGCCCAAGTCGGTTCAGACAATTACGGACTAGAACGCGTGATGGGAAGAAATGGCTTGGGGTCACGGAATGAAAATGGTGACTTATTGCCTGTCGACTTTTGTAACGCGAATCGTCTTGTGATAGGTGGGACTGTATTTAAGCATAAGACGTGCAACAAAATTACCTGGGTGCGTCCAGATGGTCAAACCGAAAACCAAATTGATCATATCATGATTCAGCAGCGATGGAGGAAGTCTATGTGTGATGTCCGGAGTCTAAGAAATGCCGATGTGGGAAGCGACCACCATTTGGTTCTAATGGGTCTCAAACTACGAAACGCTGCCGTACAAATACCAGCGCAGGATGCAGCAAGGATTTATTTATTACTTATGCTTTAAATGACCCCAACATATGTCGAAACTATGTCACCACCCTTAACGACAGAGCCTCGTCATTAAACGGAATCCAGCATTCAACAATTGATTAGATGTGGGGTGAAATTAAAAGTGTTTTTATGAAGGCTGGATCCGAAACTGCACCCAAGCGAACGAGACGTAGAGACTCTTGGATATCCCAAGACACCTGGGATAAAATCGAACTTCGCAAATCGTTGAAAATCCAAATAAATGCCGAAGCAGTTGTTCAACGAAAGGCTGACTTGCGAAGAGCGTACCGCATTGCACATAAGATGGTCTATCGTTGTGTGAGACGTAACAAGAGGGTGAGGTTAGATGGACTCGCAGATAATGCGGAAATCGCTGCCAGAAGAGGAGATATCCGGGAATTGTACTAAATAGCCAAAGATGTTATTTTTACACTTCAGATTCTTAGTTGTAGTGAGCTTAGAGCAAGCTGCCACCTACAATCAGAGGCTCATCATAAGTGCATGTGTTAGTGGTTAGTAAAAAAAGGCAATCTAACACATGCATAATAATATACTTAAAAATACACAAAATTAAACAAAAAAAATCTATATACCTACATACATAATTAAACAATACACAAGATATTTAAGTCATAGTTACAAGAAGTTAAAACAATCACGACCGTGGAGCACTGGTTCGAAATACTTTCTTTAATCCCATCTTACTTATGTTAAAATCAACAGAGGAGCCGTTTAAATTAAAAATCTTGCACATGCGGTTAAGAGGCTCATTTATACCGTAGTTAGTTCTATGGAAATTAACGTGTAAAAGTTCAAATCTTTGCAGATGGTGCGATCCTCCGCGGTAATTTATGCCAATACAGGCTAACAAATCAGGAGCATCAATTTGACCATTTATAAGTTGGTGAAGAAATATTAGATCATTATTAATCCGCCTTTGATATAAGGTTTGAACCTGCAGTAGCTGGATCCTGTGTTCATATGATGGAAGGTTGAATGGATCAGCCCAAGGAAGACCTTTCAGAGCAAAGCGTATGAATTTATGTTGTATTGATTCAATACGAGTTTTATGAATTTCATAAAAGGGAGACCATACTTGAGAAGCGTATTCTAGATGAGGTCGTACATAACAATTATACAAAGAAAGAGTGGCGTACGGATCGTCAAATTCCTTAGCCCAACGTTTTATAAACCCAAGCATAGAGTTTGCTTTATTAACAATGAAGTTAATGTGTTCAGTGAATTCTAAATTGGAACTAAAATTAACACCTAAGTCCTTGAAACTAAAGACTCGACAGAGTTTGTGTTGTGAAATAGAATAATTAAAAGCATTTGCAAGTCGCTTTCTTGAGAAAGTAATTGTTTGACATTTGGCAGGGTTAAGAGAAAGACCGTTTTTATCACACCAAGTAGCGAAACTGTCAACATCGGCTTGCAAAAGAAAGTGGTCTTGGTTAGCCTTTATCGTCTTAAAAATTTTCATATCATCAGCAAATATAAGAATATCACTTGAACGTATACAAGAAACAACATCATTTATAGCAAGAATAAATAGATATGGGCCTAGATGACTTCCCTGGAGCACACCGGAGTGAGCCTTGAATGAGTTTGAAAGGCAGTTTCTAAATTTTACCTGGTAGGATCTATTTTCAAGGTATGATTTTATCCAGGTGATAAAAAATGTTGGAAATCCTAAAGATTTTAGCTTGAAGATAATAATGTTGTGACTAAGTTGGTCGAACGCTTTAGAGAAATCAGTATATATACAATCCATTTCATTTCCATTTTCTAACGCGTTAGAACATTTATGTAAGAATGTAAGGAGGTTTGTTACTGTTGATTTTCTTGTCACAAACCCATGCTGTTCATAAATTAAATTCTTGGTATGGAATGCTAAAGTCTCACACACAACTTGTTCAAAGAGCTTTGGAATACATGACAGGATATAGGCCTTTAATTCGAAATATCAGTTTTATCACCTTTTTTAAAAACTGGAGTTAGAAATGAAGTTTTCCATAAACAAGGAAATTTCCCTGATTTAATCGCAAACTCTACACTTTTTCAATAATATTGGGGGGATTCCATCTGGACCAGAAGAGAAAACATCATTTAACGATGAGAGAAATTCTAAAACAGTACTCTGTTGCACAGCGAAATTATTACAATTCGTTTGGGCATAGGAGTGTACATTTCTGAAATAATCTTCATCAATATCAATAAGGTTGTCCACAAAAGAGTTACGAAAATTATTCGCAAAGGCGTTGCAAATATCAATAGTTTCTTTTAACACACAATTTTCATATATGAAATTTGTGGGGTAGCCATCTGAGTTTTTCTTCGAGTTTACAAACTTCCAAAATGCTTTCGGGTCTTCTTTAAGGGATCTTCCCATTTCGCATACATGATTAGTGTATAGAGACTTTAAAAGAGATTTAAATTCTTCGAAAAGGGCAATGTAAGAGTTATCGGGAAAAAAAGCAACACCAATCATCCTGTAATGGATGTGGATGGCACACTTTTGGTATCAATTGAGGATCAGCTTCGTAGATGGAAGGACCATTTTTGTGCCCTACTAAATGAGGATTCAGTTGAGCAGAGTGCTGAAGTGCCCAAACTAAACGAGATGCGCAGGTCCTTTAGGGGTATTGACATCGAACCCCCGTCAGAATCGGAAATCCAGACATCAATAAATCTCCTCAAAAACAACAAGGCAGCTGGACTGGACGGAATACCAGCTGAATTCCTGAAAGCCGATCCTGTAACAGCGGCTAGTATTTTACATCCGTTGATACAAAGCATTTGGGAAAACGAAAGCTATCCCAGGGATTGGAAGGATGGTGTGATTGTTAAGTTTCCAAAGAAAGGTGACTTAAAGAATTGCAACAATTGGCGTGGTATCACCGTTTTCTCCGTTTTCCCAAAACTAATGGCAACCATCATTCTCGAGCGAATAAAGGATAGAATCGAGTCTATGTACACTCAAGAGGCATCAAGCTGGCTTCCGCAGTGGTCGATCGTGAGTCGACCATATCAACAACCTGCGTATATCGTCCTCGAGCAGTCGATGGAATTTCAATCACCGTTTTACCTCATGTTCGTGGATTTTGAGAAAGCCTTTGATCGAGTTAACCGAGAATGTATATGGAGATCGTTGCTTGGTAGATGAACTCCGCCAAAAATTGTTGCCATTGTTAAAGAGTCCTACAACAACGCAAGGTGTTTTGTTTTGCACAATGGGCTGCTATCCGACTCCTTCGTAGTGCAACAGGGTGTGAGACAAGCGGATGTTCTATCGCCAATATTCTCTTCCTGCTGGCTATGGACCAGTGTTGGTACAGCTGAGCGACAGGGCATTCAATGGAGACCGTTCGAAAGGCTCAGTCATTTAGACTATGCTGATGACATATGTCTACTGGCAAATAACATCAGTGGCCTGAACGGGATGTGCCAAACACTGCAAGTGAAGGGAAAATCGAGTGGTCTAAGAATAAACAGCAAAAAGACAAAAATAATGCTCCCAGGCCGCTCCACACAGCAGCGTATTATTCTACAGGAGACGCCAGTTGAAGTAGTGGAACAGTTTAACTACCTTGGAAGTATTGTTTCTGCCAACGGTGGTACGGATCTGGACGTTAAAAGTAGAATAAGTAAAGCTCGTGTTACCTTCGGTACCCTGTCCCCAATCCAGTCAAATCTCCTTGCGCACTAAGTTGAGATTCTTCGAATCCAATGTCAAATCCATGCTGTTATATGCTTGTGAAACCTGGAAAGTCACGTCTATTATTTGGAAGAAATTGCAGGCTTTTGTGAATCGCTGTCTTCGCCACATCCTAAAGATTCGCTGGCCACAAAAAATATCAAATGAGGAATTGTGGCGCAGGACAAGTCAAAAGCGGCTGGACGTCGACATAAGAAAGCGTTAATGGTGTTGGATTGGTCACACACTGAGGAAACCAAACGATCAAATTGTAAAGCAGTCATTTGAATGGGTGCACGGCGGGTTGGAAGATCAAGAAAAACATGGAAATCAACTGTCTTAGCGGAAGCAGAATCCCAGAGAAAGACGTGGCCACAGCTAAAGTACCTTGCAGCAGACCGTGAAGGATGGAGACGTTTTGTTGACGCCCTATGCCCCAGCCGGGGTTACAGGACACGATGATGATACTTTTCGCCTTAAAGTAGGCTATTCCTTAAATTCTCGATATTAACTTAAAGAGATAAAATACATCCCCTATCAAGTCCATTACTCCACTAAGGAATAGAAAGTATAGACTTCCCCCTTGTACAGCACAATCAAAATTGATATTTCATTAACAACGACAAAATTGAAGAACAAAGGTATATTCGAAACAAATTGTTATTTTACCACTATAGTCAATCCAGCTTAACTTCTATACCTTCCTTGTTAATCCTTAAATGTTTGGCTTTGTTCTTCTTCATACAGAAACATGCCATGCATCAATATTTGTTGTTATTTAAATCCAAAACTCAAATAAAAGATTAATTCGAAGCTAGAGCACTATAGAACAATAATAAACTCTTGAGGGAACACAAATTGTTTCCAAAAGAAAATCATCAAGAAGATCACAATATTTACACAAAAAACTTCATCTTCTATAAGAAGACTTACTACATTTTATATATTCATCTTGTATACTCCATAATTACCGGAAGTTGCATAAATCTTGATGCACAATTTCAATAAACAACCTTAAGATGGTAGCTATAGCGTCTATCTATACATATGTAGTGTATCTCACTCACTCAATCTGCTTGGCAAATTGCTTCCCAGTTAGCACTTTTCTTGTTCTTGTAAATATTTGAGTTGAAACTTTTCACTCTAAGACTTGCCCTTCTATATGAAGTTTTCTTCTTTTGGTGGTTTTTCATGCTAATAGAGTAATTAGATGCTCCGGTGGTGGTGGTGATGGTTTCTATTGCTGCTGGAGCTGGTGGTGATATACGTTAATAACCCAAAAACCAACTTATGAACAAAACAAGATAAGAAAAATCTACGAAGAAAGTTCTAATTTAGCGAGAAAACTTTCAACACAGATTGCTTATAAAGCGAAAGGCTTCGCTAGGAAGAGGACTAAAAGAAAATAGCTCAAGAACATTAAATACCACATAACCAAAGGAGAGACAAAAAAAAAAAAACAATTTTTGCTCTCGACACCCACCACAACCACAAGGAAAACGTCTTGATTCATCTTCGTATATCGTATGCATGTGCATAAAAGCAAAGACGCGGAAGAATGTCGTGGAAAAAGTTTTTTAATATAAGAAAGAAATTCCCTCGGGTTATTCTATATGCTACATGAAATGTTCATAACGAATTATTTGGAAAAAAAAAACTCACTCCCGTTTTAAGTTGGTAAAGACATTGGATGTAGAATGAAGTTAAAATAGTGTATTAGCTTTGTAGGCGAAACTCAAAGTTATTTTTGAGAATACTAAACCTCCCAGATTTATCTAATGTTCGTGGAATGACATTGCTCCGGCAGAGAGATTGTGGTGGTTTTTTTACGCGAGTTTTATCATCACAAAATCAAAAACTTTCAAAAACACTGAAGCTTGAAAACTGAGTCACAATACATGAGACCCCAGTGAGTTGAAGCTCTTATTTTGATTGATTAAAGCACAATCGTACAATGTTTAGGGTCAAATAATTTTCAGGCCAAGGAAATATTTTCTCTGATGGTCGTGGAGAAGGTTGTATGCACATGCAGGGAGTTTTTTGACCGACGAAATTTCAAAAAATGCAAAATAAAATCCCTAAAAAGGCAAAAAAGGCTTATTTACTTATACTTAAGGTGGCGCTACAGTCCGGGGTGGACCAGGGCCTCAACCAACAAGCTTCTTCCAGCCGGCTCGGTTTCTAGCTAGCTGTCTCCTGTTTCACACGCCAAGTTGGTTGAGGTCCTCTTCCACTTGTGTGCGCCACCTTTTACGCTGTCCACCTCTACTGCGCTGTCCCACGGGGTTGGATTCAAAGACTTTACGGGCCGGAGCATTGGTGTCCATTCGTTCTAGATGACCCAGCCATCTCAGTCGTTGGCTTTTCACTTTTGTGGCTAAGTCGGTGTCGCTGTACAGCCGATACAGTTCGTTGTTGTATCTTCTTCTCCATTCCCCATCTATGCAGACGGGACCGAAAATCGCCCGAAGAATTTTCCTCTCAAAACAGCCTAATGCCTTCTCATCCACCGTTAACAGTGTCCATGCCTCTGCACCATACATCAGGACCGGGATGATTAGCGCCTTATACAGGGACAGTTTGGTGGCTCGAGAGAGGGCTTTGCTTCTCAATTACCTCCTTAGCCCAAAGAAACAGCGATTGGCAAGTGAGTAATTCTTCGTTTGATCTCAGCAGTGGATTCGTTCGCTGAGTTTATAGTGGATCCTAGGTAGACAAAGTCCCTGACCACCTCAAAATTATAGCTGTCTAACGTCACTTTCTGTCCGAAATGTCGTCGGTGTTGGGTGTCCTTTCTTGTTGACAGCATATATTTCGTTTTGCTTTCATTCACCGTTAAACCCATCTTCTTGGCTTCGTTCTCAATATACTCACGAAATCACCACTGACATAACGCTTAGATCGTCCGATCGTCAATGTCGTCAGCGTAAGCGAGTAATTAGACGGACTTTTGAAAGATTGTGTCTCTAGTGTTGACGTGAGAGTTATCTGCACTATTCTTTCAAGAACGATGCTGAAGAAGTCGCATGACAGCGCGTCTCCTTGTCTAAATACTTTTTTGACATTTAATGTGTCGGTGAGGTCTTTGCCGACCTTGATGAAGCAGCGTGCACTCTCCATCGTCATTCTGCACAAACAGATCAATTTGGGAGGGATGCGAAAACTAAACATTGCTCTGTCTCTATAGACGCTGTCATACGCGGCTTTGAAATCGATTAAAAAGTGGTGGTTAGCGATTTGAAACTCCTGGGTTATTACCAAGATCTTCCGTGGTGCGAATATAAGGTCGACGGTAGACTTTTCTGGCCTTAAGCCACACTGATTTGAATCTATCAGGCTGTTGACGATTGGCATCAGGCATTCACAGAATATGGCAGAGAAGTTCTTGTAGGTGATGTTAAAGAGATGAGAAATGATGCCTCTGTAGTTGGTGCTGTCCAGAGGATCACCTTTCTTTAGGATAGGGTAAACAATGCTGGGGCTCCATTCACCGGGCAAGCTTTCCTCCGAACGATATTTTGCAGATGTACATGAGCTGGGGCATGCTGCTAACCAATTCATCGCCAGCCGTTTAGAATAACTCAGCCACAAGGCCATCAGCTCCAGCAGCTTAATTGGACTTAAGTTTCAATATAGCTTTTCTCACTCCGTTGACATTGGGCGGATGGTCTATAAGTTCGTCCAGGTTGAAGGGTGCAATATGCACGGCACCGGATTTCGGTTCATCATCGCCGTTATATAATTAGTAAAAATGATTTTTCCATATCCTCACCACCACCCTGATCATTCTTGCAGGCTTTGGTTCGGGCCTTGTAAACCTGGAAGTTTCTTTTTACTTTTCCGTAAAACTTCCGAGCTTCATTCCTTCACTGGCATCCCTCTATTTCCTCTATAGCACGCTTCTCATGCTATATCTTTTTTGTTTCTGAGAAGCCGGGATGTTCAAAGGGTAGACACGGTACATTCCAGAGGATAATATTGTCCACAAGAATTTTTTCAAAGCCAACTTCTGCTCTCACCTCCCCGTGGTGAACATCGGGTGCCTACTACCTTTAACAGAAGATGTGATTCTAATTCCTGTGGATGGTTTTAGGCGGTAGCAAACGAGAGAGGGGGGAGGAGTGCTCCCACTAAGGTGATAGTGGAAGAATTCTCCAGATGGAATCAACGGTGGTGTCTTCAGTTCCAGTAAGGTTGAACTACTTGGTGAACCGCTTATATGATATATTCGTAGCTCAGGCTTATAAGGAGCGGTTTATCCGGCTCCCTACCCTTGGAGTTGTGCGTTGGGTCAACTTCTCTACCATGGACGACAAAAATAGTTCCGAAACAACAACAAGCCTCAGATATGGATGATTTTAGTATTGACAACCTCAGCAAACGAAACAAGGACAATGAATGTCCGGACCTTAGACAAACCACGTGCAGCCGAATAATGAGTGGAGATCCTGGATAGGCTAAGGGCTGCAATGGGATGGAGAGGGCATACGAAGGATGAAGTTGTATGACATCTACTTCGGTGAGTGCTGCAAGGAGCAAGGTCAGCGGCTCTTTGGTTGTGTTTTCGTAGTAAGGGGTAGACATAAGCAAGAAGTCTTGGGCTCCAGAAATGTAAGCGAGCGCCTGATCACTATTCGCATCGAAGCTAAATTCAAAAAAATCACTTTGATATGTGCTCACGCCCCAACGGACGGAAGACAAAGATGACTCAATCATAAAAAAAGGCTGGAGGGGCTTGTTGGTTTATGCCGTAGTCCACTCTGGAATGTGAGCGCCATCTTAAGTAAAGTAAAGTGAGTAAGTTCTGAGAAACCGGTTTGACTTTCTCCTCGTAGAGCTCACGAGCATCTCAGGTCCTTCTATGCAGCGCCGCCTTGTATGCCTGTTGTTTGGCTGCTTGCACTTGCCGGGATTTTCGTCGAACCAGGGGTTTCACTGCGGTGGTCGTGCGAGGCCCAGCACGTTAGAGGCGGCATCTGCAATGGCTTTCTGGCAATTCTTCCACAGGTTCTCGATGCTTCAAGTTGGCTGCATATGACTATTAAGAGAGCGTGTGAGAGTCGGTTGGAAAAGCTTCGACCAACGTCGAACTACCTCGCAGTGTTTTCCTGTTCTAGCTTGGGTCTGGATATCTGTAGCATTATCTTGGCTTCAACGAGGTAGTGGTCCGAGTTACCGTTGGCTCCTCGGAACCTTCTGACATCCTTGATACTGGAGAAGTTGCCAGTTGATTGAATTGAATTTATTGATTGAATTCGTAATATCCACTTGTGTGTATCGAGATGTGTTTTTTTTTTACAAAAGTGCTCCTCCTCCCTAAATGGTAGGAGATTGACACATTTTTAAGCTTAATGCTGCATTTTGACTCGTTATTTTACTTCTGGTGTTATGCTAATGCTTCTGGTATCATTTTAAAACCTTTTCAATTATGTCGCTCATAAATTTAAAGACCCACTAATAAATCAGAAAAACAACCTTCACCGCGGGTAGTAGGCTCTGAATCTAGGATAAGGAATGAAAGTGTGCCATTGTTGGTTAACCGAGCGTAAGAAATGCGACATGCTATGGCCTCATTGTCCGAAGGATTTATTTGTGTGTCTACTAGCAGCAGCAGTAGTAGTAGATAGGTATCGCCAAACAAGGGAAATAACGAGGACGAGTAAAGTTATTTTTCCTGCTGATCCAGAAGAGAGAAATCTACAATGAGTGTTCACATAAACGAACATTAATCGTTTACCACCTGAGCAAACATACACAATAATATTGGGGAGGATTCAAGGTTTGTGGGCAGTAAAGTTATTTTTTTTCAATTTTCTTTTTTTTTGTTGGAAGGAAAGGGAAGCAATCGTGGCAAAATGTACACGAATTTGTTGAAGTCGTGGGTGGGTGGGTGTGTTAAGAATCATATCTTGTCGCAAGGATTAACTTAAGTTTAGTTTAAATTCAATATGAATTTAACTTTATACAGAAGACTTATACATTTAAGGCTATTTAAAGTAAGCTTACAGTGAAGCATCAAATTTAAGCACGTTTTTTGTTATTCGTGGGGAAGTGAGGGCTTTTCTGAAATTTCATATTACATAACACTAAGGTAGGCACGTATTCTCAATGCCTTGTTTTAATATTTTTATATTTTTCATTGAGTTCTTATGAAGCTCTTACAAGTCCTTTTTCTTTGTTGGGGAAAAGGCATGAGAAAAAAAATCTGTCACCTTTTAGTTAAGGCTATGCCTTAACGTGTTTTCACAAAATCCCCTCATACATATTCATGAAGTTCAAAGCTTACCATCTCGGAGGTGATGCCATGCTTAATATTGACTAAACACCCGAGGATGCGGTGCGGGCTAACTAACTTCGAGAAACAAAAACAATACAAATCAACATTTACCATAGTCCCCATACACACATTACTGTATATAAATAGGCCTGTTTTAGTGTTTAATTACTGCCGTGTCGCGTCGACATAACGACACGACACAGGGCGGTTATAAAGAATGGATTTTTGTGAGGCAATATTTTTTCATCTATAAAACCCGTCACTTATTTTGAAGGTTGGTTGCAAATATTTATGTAAATAACTTTTTTTTTTGAGGGCGGGAGGGGATGTATAGTATGGGTTCAGATTTTATGTGAACACTTTCCTTGAAGAAATTGTGGAAGGTTAACACCATCTATTGGCATAGTCAGGTGAGAGTGAATAAATTAAGGACTAAAATGTGATTTAAATATTGGATGTGGAGTGAAGAGCTTACAAATAATTGTTGATGATAAAAATACAATAAATAAAGGGTTATCCCGTCAGAGGTATATCATTTTAAATTGCAAGAAAATTTTGAAATTTTGACACTCAACCGCCGCGCCGTTACTGCGACGTGAGTTTTAAAAAGTAAAACTGTGAGGTTATTAATGATGTATCGGTGAAAACATGCATCGCTGATTGGAGGTTGTAGATAATGATTTTGTTCACAAAATTGATGTCACATGTTGCAGCTCGATGAAAACCAGGGCCTAGTGACTTACAACTCTCAACCATTCCTGTGTGCATGTTTTTGGCAGGAATGGAGGGATCCTACAACCGGACGGCTAGATGAGAAGCATTTATTCATGACAAGAATACTCTTGGAGGATTGGTTAGTTCCTTGCAAGAGGCAGTTCCTCGGAAAAAACTTTTCTGTTTTTAGGTGGCAGTTGCTGGGAATCGAACCCAGACCTTCGGCAGGACACTTCAACCCACTAACCATTATGCCATTAGGTACTTACATGTTGCATTGCAAGTTGAATGTTGAATATTGAATGTTGAATGTTCAATGTTGAGTGTTGAAATGTTGAATGTTGAAATGTTGAATATTGAATGTTGAATGTTGAATGTAGATTGTTGAATGATGAATGTTGAATGTTGGATTTTGAATGTTAAGCAGCGTCCACACAATGCCGATCTACATTGTTGGTTAGCATTGTTAATCAACATACTACTGTGAGTCTGAGTCCGCGTTGACTGTCATTAGTGTAAAACAATTTTTATATTTTAATTTTAATAATTTTTGTATGTTGTTTTGCATAAAAAGTCAAGGCAAATGCAGTGAAGATAAACACGCACATACTTTTGTTCTATTGAACAACTCTGTTGATTGCTATCCATTTGAATCGGGTTGCATTCGGGTTGGGTCAACAAATGTTGATTGGCATTGTTGATCATCACGTCTGCACTTACTCAACATTGTTGATCAACGATGTTGATTTAAATTATTATGATTTAAAAGTTGCATGTTGCATGTTGCATGTTGCATGTTGCATGTTGCATGTTGCATGTTGCATGTTGCATGTTGCATGTTGCATGTTGCATGTTGCATGTTGCATGTTGCATGTTGAATGTTGCATGTTTTATGTTGAATGTCAGATATTACTTGTTGCCTGTTGCGTGTTGTTAGTTGCATGTCAATGTTACATGTTGTTACTCCCATCATGTTTCCTGTCCATATTCGGTCCATCACAAATCCATCTCCGGTCCGATCTTTAAACCACCTCCAGTCGGTCTCCGAACCTTCTCCTGTTTCCTCTACAATACGTCTCCGATCCGGTCTTGAATCTTGAATCCATTTCCAATTCCTGCCCCATATCACCGATCTGTGTCGTGTCCAATCAGTCTCCAAACCATTCGTGGTCCGTCTTGGATTCAATCCGTCTCCAAGCTGATCTCTAATATATTCAAATCCACTTTCAATCAACTCCACTCCAATATATCTCTTTTCCGTGTCCAGTCCATCTTAATTCGGTCCATCTATGATCCATCTCCGGCCGGTCTGTGATCCACCTCCGCTCAGTCTGCGATCATTCTCCGGTCCCTCTCCACTACGTCTCCGATCCGTTCTTTAATCCATCTACAATCCACTTTCAATCCGCTCCGATCTATCTCCGTTCCGTACCCAATCCATCTCCGATCCCTCCGTGGCCCGTTTTCGATCTGTCTTCGATCTATATTTTATCCGTGTTCGATCCATTTCTGATCCACTTCCAAACCGTCTCATATCTGTCTTGAATACGTCTCCGGTCCATATCTGATCCGTCTTGGATCCATTTTCAATCCGTCCCCGATTCGTCTTCAATCTTCAAAGTTCAGTTGTTATTGACGGGTTTTGAACATAGAAAATAAAATTTCTATTTTTACATCCTCGTATCGCAATTTTTGTATAGGTACATGTTTCAAAACGTGTCCATTGCCTTAGAGAATTCCTGGGTTGAATTGTTGAAACAGGTGTATAATGTATTTGCATATTACAAACTACAACAACATTGTTTTCATTAAAATCATTAGCTAGCTAAGCTTAAGCTAGTATGTATTGAAAATCAACTTTAACAGTCTCGCAAAAACACAGAAAAATAACAAATTCAATATACCAAACTACTGATGACCACTTAACTATTAAGTAACTTTCTCTAGATACACCATCACGCCACGTAGTTTTTTTTCGCATTAGATTTAATTTTCCCGCCCCAACCCTAGAGACATACAAGACTTATGCACTCACAAAACCAAAAGAAAAAATAAAAGAAAAAGAAAATTAAGTAAAAACTTAATGCATAGCGAATGTATCTACAACGAGAGAGGTATAAAAGTATCTACACCGGATCAACTTAGTAGTACCTATACACATGTTAACTTCTCAAAGCTCCCGCTAAACAACAACTTGAATGTTCTGCATCAGTGTCCTGTGGTTTCCTTTTTTCTTGACTCTGATGTCGACACAACACAAAAAAAGAAAGTACTCACGAAGAGAAACTTTTGGATCATCCGTTTACTTTTCATTTTGTATAGTTATTTTTTTTGTCCTGGCAAGACTTTTTTCACTTATATTTTTTTTTCAATTGGTCACCACAGAAAAATAAAATTAAAGATCACATCTCTAGGGCAACATAGTAAAATAAGTTTACATACACAAAAAAAGGAAAACCAATGGGGTAGAAAGTTTGAGTTTGTAAAACTCTTTAAGAACACAACAAAGCAACCACATGTTAAGACTGGGAAGTTGGATTAAAGTTCATATATTGAAGTTGATTTTTTTTTGTTTTTGGTTCAAAGGACTTCTTTTATTGTTCATTTTTTATCCTTTCTGCGTATTTTGTATGCTATGGTGGAATTAGTTAGGAACTGCGACAAAAGCACCCTTCCTTCGCTTCCGGACAAAATACTTTCTATAGATAGGTAGGTACCTATTCCCTTCGGTCTGTGAAAATATCACTAAATTTGCATTTCAATATTTTTTTTAAGGATTAACTTTAACGATTACCTATGCAAAGTATATGAATGGAGTTTCAGAACACGGAAAGTAGATCTTGTGAAAGTAACAAAACTCCTTTACAAATTACATAATATTTCTGACACTTTTGCACTCTTTTTTTTTTTGAAAGAAAAAAGATGAGCCTTATCCCGGTGTTATTTTTCAATGTTGAACATCTCCAACAACTTTGTGAAGACATTTTCTTTTGGAATTTGTTTCAAGTTTAAATATTTGCTTATAGTTTTTCAATTTATACATAAATAGCGACATTTTTGTACAGTGGAGTGATGTAGATTTAGATTTGAAAAAAAAAAAATTAAACTTGAAAAGTGTTTTTTTTTTTTAATTACTTGAGGATTAAATAGAAACTGATATTTTTCAGAGAGAGAAGATGGAAAAATTAGATCCATAATCTCGATCACCATCAACAAAAAAACTACAGAAGCATTTTTTGTACGTGGACTTATGATTTTTCGGTGAGTGGCAAGCTTGGAGTTTTAGCCCTAACAAAAACATTTTACCAATCGTGAAAATCTCATTTTTCTCGAGAACCGGTATACCGGATGTAAAAATAAACCAATTTTAAAATTTTAAATGTTGGACAACTTTTTTCACCCCCAAAAATGTTAATTTGGGTACTTTTTTTGGGAGTTTTAGTTATTGAAGACCAGAAAAGACCGAAAATTGACTACAAAGGATTTCTTGGAGAGGAAAAAAGATATCTATCAATTGGAAAAACTTTAACTGAATTATGAAGATTACCACTATCAGTAATTGTAACAAATTTTGTTGAAAAAATTTACCTGGGTACGTTGTGGCATAACCGTTAGTGAAACAAATTTTGTTTTTTTTTTCAGTTTCAAACGGAAATATCCAACTGGAAAAACTCAAGTTTATTAAATTAATAACTTTCGAAAGATGACATTCTGTTTTATGTAAAAAAAAAAAAATCAAAACTAAATATACGTAAATATCTTCAGCAAAAACTATGAAAAGCTGCTTTAGCCATATAAAAAAAAAAAAAAAAAACTGGCCCCCACAGTTCTGTTTAACAGCGACTGAGAATTTTAAACTGATCCAAACAATGAGCATAAAAAATGTGCAACTAAATTAATGTTCAAATTAACTACAAATAGGGCTGACAAGGTCACGATCAGGGTTGCCATAACTCGAAGCACTTGTAACCCAATTCAAAAAATTTTGTAGCCCAAAATCGCTCCCTTAATGTAGCCCAAAAACTAACCCAATCTCATAGAACACAATAATATCAAATTGAGCTCCTTTTTTCATGTTCTTGTCGCGAATTAAGGAAAAAGATAATAATAAAATTTAAGTATTCTCTCGGTATCGGTATCCAGCTCCCGATCCATGAAGCGTCTCTGCCTGAGATATTGTGGTCTTCCATTGGTTGCGGTCCCTCGCACGCTCCCTCCAGTCGTCGAGACGAAGCGCTCTTGCGTCTCTGACCGCCTGATCCCTATAGCGGAAATTCAGTCTTCCTGTGCCGAGATTCAGCTATTTCAACGAGTGAGATGAGATGACCCGCCTTACTCGCCGACTCATCTCACTTCACTCGCAAAAGTGATTCAGCTATTCAAGTGAAATGAGTAAGTTCGAATTGAGCTTCGAGCATGAGACAAAGAATAAATATAAAAGAGCTAAATTCTACCTCCTTGTCACACTCGTTACGCAAATGAAATGAAATAACAAATACAACAATGTAAACATTGGAATCTTTAATAATGGAGTATCTTTTGTTTCAATAATTTTTTTTTGTCGTGATTAAAGTTTAATGTGAGTTTTCACCCTTGATAAAAAAAAAGTTTAATAAGGTCGAAAGTGAATAGAATATTATTTTATTTAATATACATATGTATGTGCATATGATAATAAATTCGATTTAAGAATCAGTAAAGGGTAGTTGTTTTTATCTACGTTGTTGTTTTTTTTCGATTCCTATCCATGAATAGGAATTCTTGAGAAAAGCACACATACATATCCAAAACTGGAAAATTACCAACACATACACCAAGTCACTGCGGAAATATTTGGCGAGAAATCTGACATTTCATTTCACTCGCTCACTCACTCACTTTTGCTAGCTGAATCGATTTTCGACGAAAAGTGACTCATCTCACTCACTCCCTGCGGTTTCGAATTAGCTGAATCTCGACACTGGTCGTCTCGAACCTGGGGGCTGGGAGTAGAAGATTTTCTTGGCTGGAGCGTTTTTTGTCCATTCGCTCGATGTGGCTGAGCCAGTGTAGCCGACGTGTTTTGGCTCCTTGGACTACATCCATATATTGAATCTTCTCCTCCAATCGCCCTCTTCGCATATACATAGGACCAAATATCTGCCGAAGAATTTTTCTCTCGAAAGTGCCCAGTATCAATTCCCCTTTTTTACTTCGTCCAGCACTCGGCGCCGCCGCACAGTGGGTTGGGTAGTGGAAAAAAATCGAAAAACAAATGTTTACTTTCTTGCTTCCAAATAAGCCAAATTGAAGCTAACAATCCCGAGAACATTATCCAAAAGGTTTTTTATGATAAAGCTTAGCCACCAGCTATAAGCGCAGCTCTGAATGTCACCTTAACTGGCTAACTCAAAATAAGAGAAAACTATAGAGAGAAGCAATATGCGTCGCGCTCAAGATTAATAAAGAATAACAAATTGAGTTTTAATTTTTTCATGATCTCTGATAAGTACAGTTATTCTCACGTTTTTTTTTATTTCGTTAACTGCAAGTTGTAGGGTCTTAAATCAAGGTTAAAATCAAGGTTATTATTACGTAGAGAGTGCTTAATTTGAATTAACCTATTTTTTGCGTGTCATTACTTGTTGCAAAAAAATATTTTTGAAAATAAAGACAAGATTAAGATCTTTTAAAAAAAGTAAGATTCATCTGCCTTTACCTGCCTTTTTCCTTAATACAACCTATTATTTTCATGCATTTTTAACAGAATGTGTTCAAATAGAGAGATTTTTGAGGTATAGATGTCTGCTCCATCAATCAAAGTTCGAAATCTTTTGCAGTTTATGTTAAGAAAATTTAATGTAGAAGGTATTTTGGAGCTTGAAGATGACATTAAATTAAAAGGTCACCTTTCCCAGTGCTCAAACATTAATAAACGCTGGCAAAAGAGCAAAGGGACGAAAAGTATTTTTTTTTTGAAAAAAACAAAGACTGGCTTGGCCAACCACATATTTTTCCCGTGAACATTGAGTGTCTTCAGAATATGTCCAAAAATCAGGCTTCGGAAAATAAACGTGGTAGGCCAAGAAAAATGTTTGAAGCGTGTTGCAGCAAAACAAAGAGGCAAAAAGTTGATGATTTGATAAGAACAAGGTCCTTGGAAGAAATAAAAAATATTTAGTTTTTGATGCAGATTTATCCTCATCAAATGAGGAAAGTTAAGTATTTATATTTTTTTAGTGTTTAAGGATTCTGTTTAAGAAGTTAAAAAATATATATTCATATTAAATGAATAAAAGCACTTTGAACATGTTTTTTCATTTTTTTCCTCGATGCCCATACATTCAACACACTGTACGCCGTAGAGTAGAACTGTTAGCATTTTGTATAGCGTGCACTTTGTCTTTCGAGAAACGAGTTTTGAACCCATTTGTTTGGCCAAACCGAAGTAGCAGCGGTTCGCTACGGTAATTCTTCATCGGATTTCTACTAAGGTGTCGTTCGTGGAATTGATGTTTGTTCCGAGGTAGGTGAACTCCTTGACTACCTCGAAATTACTGCTACCAACAGTGACGTTTTGTTCTAGGCGATGAACTGATGAGGTTTTGTGTGTTGATAGCATATACTTTGTTTTGTCCTCATTCACTTCAAGACCAACGCGTTTCGCCTGTTCATCAACAGCTGTGAAGCTTCAAGTACAGCTCTCTTGGAGCGGCCGCTGATGTCGATGTAGTCCGCATAGCCAAGCCCAGTTGAGAAGACCTGTTGAAGATAGCGCCTTCCATGTTAACACAAACTCTTGCGCACTATCTGCTCCAGGACTAGGTTGAAGAATTCACGTGATAGCTTATCTCCTTGTCTGAAACCTGTACATCACGTCTGGAATAACTCGGATGAGCTGTTGCCCATTTGCACGTTGCACCGTGTATTTTGTAACGTCATGCGGCATAGCTGGATCCCAATTTCCGACATCGCCAATGGCCAATAGAAGCTCTTGGCGACTTATGCTATCTTTTCCTGCTAGTTCGTATTTCGTTAGAGCATTTTCGAGAAAAAAATTACTAGTGTTGTAACAACCGAGATTTACTGTAAATTTCGATCCAACAAATATTGTATCGGTATGGTTTTGTCTTGGTCTCGTTTCTGTCTCCGATAGACCGATACCGATACCAAATTGCAAAGACGAGAATCTCGCAAATCAAAATCTCGCAAAATTTAAAATTAATCTCGTGCGAGATTTTCTTTTGCGAGATTTTGATTAGAAAAATGTATTATACTGCGTTTTCATTAGAGCCGAAATGAGGTAGTTTCGCAAATTAAAAAAAAAATTGTTTTCATTTAAATTTTCTAATTTCGTTTGACAGCCCTGGTGAACTGAATGAATTTGGTTTGACAATTCACATAACTAAAAAAAGCAAACTAGAAATTAATTATAGTTTATAGCAACTAAAAAGTCTTTTTACCAATTAATTCAACACAAATAGAGCAATACCATCATCAACATTCCCAAAAACTCAAAAGTAAGTTTTTCAAAGCAAAGAAAAAGATGGCTATTTTAAGGCTTACAAAATATCTGTTCATTGTACCTAGTAACAGCTTTCATTCTTTTCAGCCTAGCTCCTGAAAAGAAACAGTCTTCTTGAATGAATACTACATCTATCCAAATCAAGGACATATCGAAAATTAAATTAAAAAACAGTGCCTTAATTTTGCGCAGTCCTCCAATTCATCGACTCCATATTTTCTATGGACCGTATGCTTAAATTTCGAAACCAAAGTGAGTGAAAAAGCCGATTCATCTGCAGAAAAACTTAAAAATCTGGCTTCAGAAACCAATATGATTAAGTTATTTATATCACCAATAAATAAAAATACATATTGCCCAAAAAAATTATCTATTCGTCAATGTTTTTCATATACGTATCTGTTTCCTATATTCCATAATATTATTAGTATTTTACTTCTCATTCAGGTTGCCCAGAAATCAAGAGCAGTGATGGTTTGTTTTTTTTTGTTTTCCTTCAAAATTTGACATTTGAAATCAAAAGTTTTCGGTTTTGATTCAATCGAATTCAATTAAGTGTGTTTGATTTGTTCATTCCTAATTTCCAACCTAATTTCGTGCAAATTTGGTTGAAATTATCTCATTTCGAAATTTGAATTTGTATGGGAAATGAGGTAATTTGGAATCTAATTTGGAAATTTTCAACGAAATTACCTCATTTTGAAAACGTAATATTAGCTTGGAAAGAAAAAATTATGCAAAATATCTTGGAAAACATATTTTTGGTAAAAACCGTGTCCGATTCGTTGCTGTGAGAATTTAATTTGCTAGATTTTAAATTTGAGAAGATTTTTGATTTCGAGATTTACATGCAAGATTGTTTAAAGTAAGATTTTTCTAATTGCGAGATTATGAAAAACAAGATTTTTAATTTGTTAGATATCGTTTGTCGAGATTTAAAAAAATCAAAATCTACTTATTGGAGTTTTTGGTTTTCGGTAAATCGTACCGCTCCTGGATTTTCTGAACCCTAAATACCTTTGTTTGCGTAGGCGACGATAGAAATGCGCTCCATAAAAAATAGAAGATTCTTTGAGCAAAATTGTCTTCAATATCGAGCTGCTCTAAAGACCACATAAGAAGCGGAAGTGATGCGGGTGGTCATTTTGCTTCTGTTGCTAAGCCACATGGACGTTGTAAGTTAATAAGTCAAGATCTCTAGGTATATTTAATTTTTCTAATGCTAGTAGAATACATTGTCAGTTCTAGAGACATCTGTGAAGTTAGCAGTGACTCTTTCACCTAGGCAAATAGGACTTTGACAGGAATTTTCATTTCTTTTGCATTTTTGTTTGGCAAAATAAAGGTGATATCCTTACAATGAAGCTAGTTTAGGTACATCGTGCATCTCAGGAACCGAGGCTGCTAGGAGTTTTCCAGTAAGGCTCCAAATTTGTTTTGTTTTTTATTTTAACGATAGGGTGGGTTCCAAATTTGACGTCCTTAATTTGAAAAAATTCACAAAATTGACTTCACTGTAACTTCACAGTTGACCAGAATATCTTTTTTTTCAAATTCAAAATATTCTTAAAATGCAAAAACAAATGAAAATTTAACACCATACTACAAGTTCCTAGCATGATTGGTTCCAGAGATAAACGATGTGACCTGGTAACTTCACGGTGAAGTTAGAAGTTCAAGTTTTGCCTGTTTAGCAACGAACACTTTCGTCAACACAGCGTGTAATTTGCAAGGAATTCTTAATTATTTTCCAACAATATTTAACGGGCATATTATTTATTCTGGATTTAAATTAATTTTAAATTCAATAATTAAATCCGTATTGTTTAAATTCAAATATTTATATTTTTGCTCATTTATTACAAAAGCATTAAAACTGATGGATTTAAAATGTTTTGAATTTAAGTTCGGATTTAACGAGTGTCTAATATACATAGAATTCGAATTAATTTTTTGATTTAAATTACTTTAAATCTGTACTTAAAGTTTTAATCTGGATTAAATGTGTCAATAATATTGGATGACATAAGTAAGTGTTAATCAATGCATTTCGTCTTTGCGGACAAAAACTACAAAGTTTCTGTACATTTTTGGAGTGCGAAGTATATTATGTCAGTTTCAAAATAGCATATGGTTAAAAAAAAAAGTGTTGGAAGTAGAAGCTGTCCCACTGTGAGTGATAAAACCTACAGCAAAAAGCTGTTATTTGGATTGGATAATGGATCTGCAACCGAAAAGAGAGTGAAAAGGAGATTACGTTCAAAAAAGGATAAATGCATTTAGGATTTTTTATATTTTATTTTCAAATATACACAACAACATTGTCAACATTAATACATATAATCATAAATTTTCACAGCACTCAGATGTTTTTGGACAAAAAATAGTCCCTTCAACTTCATGAGGTGGTATTTTGCATACTTTTTTTTTCTTTAGTAAAGGAAAAGTACCCATGTATCTGTATTTGATAGAAATTTATTTTATACTATAACTGTGAGCAAAAAACTTCTTTTAACAAGGCAGACATACATAATTGGAACCAAGGTGGAAGTATACCTTTTGAAAATGTCAGCTTTCACATTATGAAAGAAAAACGTATGTTGAATTTGGTGGTAATAAGATGAAAGAGATCGTTTTTGGTAAGAATTCATTTATTGACATCCTTTCAAAAGGCTAAAAGTTAAAGCACAGAATTTAAATTTGTTGGTTTAAAATAAAATTGTTCTTGAAAATACTAAAAATGGTGGGAGTTCAAAATGTATAGAGACATAGAGAGGAGTAGAGTTAAAATGTATCTGATTACTACTTTTCAACAGGAAAAATTTCAAAATTTTGAAAAAACAATACTTAAGAAAGATTTTGCTCCACTCATCTATACACAAATGTTGGTGGTCAGCACTCAATACAAAAGGAGAGGTAGTAGGTAGTATGGAGCTTTTTTTTCTATCCGATGGAAATTTGCAAAAGACACTACATCCGTAATGCCGGATTTACACTATTGGAAAACTGCCAGTATAATGACAAAAGCAACAACAAAAGAATGGACAATTTCATTCTTTTTGTCATTATACTGGCAGCTTTCCATTCGTGTAAATTCGGCATAATTCGATGCACTTGCTCTATCGTGGAATATTTATTTCTAAATCCGAGCTGATGGCTTGGAATAAGTCTTCTTTCTTTTATTATTTTGCTAAGCCTTTTCAGTAGCAGTTTTTCAAAATTTTTTGCCATGATTGGTATCGTATAAGCGATATTTGTCTGTAAGATGTTACTTCCGTTGGTGGCTTACCTTGTTTAGGTATGACAATGACTTCTGCAATTTTCCAATGATGTGGCACAAATTGTAATGACTTTTATATTTGAACTATAACGACTCCGAGTAGCAGGCAAGCGGACACAATAGAGCTTACGGTTGCAGTGCAAACATACCCTTAACTAACAACTCTCAAACGAAGAAGCGCCATCTTCCGGATTATAGCAAAAAACCAACTGTCAAATAAATGCTTTAAAAAAGAGGAATTATGAGAAATTTTCCCTACGGAAAGCTCTGGAAGCAGAGACCAGAACCTTCAACTAATTTCAAGAATTTGAAAAACAAGTATAAAAGACACATGTTTGACCGGTAGTGACACAAATTGTTTTTAATCGTGAATGAATAAATTTGTTTGTAATAAAACTGAAAAGTAAAGTTGGTGAATTAGTTTCAGTGGTGAATAATAAATTGTTTTGTTTGTAGTAAGAAAAGTAAAGTGTTTTATTTTGTGAAATAAATAAGTGGACGTTTTGAATAAAGTAAATAAGTTTTATTAACGAACCTCAGAATATATTACATTGGTGTCAAAAGTGGGATAAAACTTATTTTATCCATGCATTCAAATAATTTATTGTGCAGACAGTAATTACGAAAAGTGAACGTCAGTGTCAAAAGTGAAAAAAAGAACAATGGGTAAAACCCTGAATGATCTAAATAAAGTCGAACTTAAGCCAGAACTGAACAACTCATAATTAGTCTGCAAGAAGGTATCGCAGATGCGGAGAAACCCCAGACACGTTGATATTCGACATTGAAATGGAGGAAGAGCAAGAACATTGGGTATGACCAATATGCTGTCTCAGCTGCTCGCCAAATTTGATAGCCAGGAAATCTTTTCGAACGATTCGAACAACAAAGCAAGGAACAGAAGAATATTTTAGAACAACAAAGCCAAGAGCAACGCAATGAGCAAAAGAATATTCTCCAAGAACAAAAGAATCTTCTAGAACAACAAAGTCAAGAACAAAAAAATCTTCAAAATCTTCTCGAAGGTCAGTTAGAGGCCTTTCACAACAGTATTATTGCCCTTGACCAGCGTGTTGACAAACAATTAGCGACAATAGAAGCAAAGTTCGAAGATAAAATCGAATTTATTACAAAGGCATTGGATAAAGTAAGGAAAATGAAAGCTCTAGAAAGTTCTGGTGACTATCCTAAGAGAAAGGAGATGCATCCACCGGCAAGAAACAAGAAACAATTTAACGCAGCCGCAGTAACGAATGGCTGGAATGGAATGAAATATAGCTCTGACGCTTGCCCTTAGAAGAACTGCTGAAACCATACCAACACATAAGAACGGCAACTTCAGTGTTCTTGTTCAGGCTATTAACAAACGCTATGGAGATGGCCATATACAAGAAGTCTTTCGCGTCCAACTCAATACCAGAAAAGAGGAGAAAGTCTGCAGCAGCTCCAAGCAGACATCGAACAGTTGGCGCATCTGGCATATCCAGCTGCTGGAGACGAAATTATCAACCAATTCACAACAAAAGCCTTTGTTCATGGTATATCCATATCAACCTTCAGCGGGCAATTCGAACTGCTGTAAAATGAACGCTTCCTGAAGCATAAGCGTTCGCCCTGACTATGGAAGCAGGAGTGTTCTTTCCAGAGAACTGCATTCCAAAGGAACCAGCGAGATGGACCTGCTCGATACTGGAACTGTAACATGACCGGTCATCTTCAACGCCAGTGCAGATTTCCACCTAGAAGGCTCAACATCGCGAAAGCAGAAACGGTGACAACAACAGTAAGTACTCCTACTCGGCCTGCTTCTCATCCGGGAAACGAGTAAGCACCAAATCAGAAGGGCAGAAGATGGTTTCTGCTATAGATGACCTTAGAACCACCATCACCGTCCAGAGGTCTCGCAGACTAAACGAAATAACAAAAGTCTGACTGTGGAGGCAATATCAAACGGTAAGAAACAAATGGCTACGATCGACACTGGTGCCACTGCCCCACTTGTTCGAAAGGACTTGGTGAAGATGACATGGCTGCATAACACCAACGCCTACCGTCTGAAAACTACAACAGAAGAGCCAGCCAGAGTGTACGGAGAGGTGTTCATCTTACGATTCGTTTGGCAGAACTGGAGCTCTCACATGTGTTTCTGGTAGCAGATATATGTGATGAATGCATTGTTGGAATCGACTTTATGAAAGAGAATGAACCATGGAGTAATCCTCCATATCGGGAAGCAAGCTCTCAAGTACCGAAATGTAGAAACTCCTATGGTCTATGGGAAAAAAAACTCATTAACACTAAGGATGATATTTGCCTGCCACCTTCTTCAGAAGTGTTCGTTTGGACGAAAATAAAAAGTTATTTGGGTAGCCATCGATAACTAATACCAACCAAAACATCATCCCAAGGAAGACCTTTGTGGAGCCAAGAACCAACAAGATGTCCGTACGGATACTCAACATCAAACCGTACAAGTCAAGCTTAGAAAAGGAGAAGTTGTTGGAAAATGTGAATCCGTATCCGCAATAACTAAAACTACAGAAGTTGACACACATAAATCCTTGGACCCCTGGAAAGTGAACTATATGAAGTCAAACATTCTCAAGTCTTCAAAATAAAGTGAACATCAGCTTAGAGTTGCTGGACGCCTCCTTTACGAGTAGGCACGCTGATATACTCTCTTCACCCAATGGGCAGTATGGTCAAACACAAATGGTGCAGCATCGAATCGACACAGGAGACGCGAGACCTATTCGACAACCAGCAAGACGTCTCCCATTGGCCAAACAAGCTGAAGTTGAAAAGATGATATGGACCATGAAGAAAGATGGGCTTATCGAAAATTCTAAAAACTCCTTTATTTCGACAGGATATTTTCTTATTTTTATTTCTTTCGAGTTCAAAATATTTGGAGTACTTTCTTTTGTAGCCTGTTGCACAGCACTCACAGTAAAATTATTGTCTTACATAGGGAATCTTTAGTGTAAATATGATTTAATTCTAGTATTTTTATTTAATTTTCATGGGTATTGATTATAGGTATTGATGTACGCGAAGAAAAAATAGACCTAAACAAACGAAATATTTAGATTTGTCTTTTATGTTCTGAGAAACTATTTGATCAATTTAATTGAAATTAATTTTATCCCTTACTTTATTTTCATAAGAATGCTTTTGGCTATTTTCTTCAACTAATTAGAATTAGAACGAAAAAAAGACACTACGTCTTCCTAGCACTTGCTGCACTTAAATGTATTATATATGCAGAAATACAAATTAATATATTTACATAATTAAATTAACTGTAATTTATTAATATCCTCATCACCATCAGTTTTAGTTGACAGGCTACAGTTCTAATTTTGGCTTATCCTTTAAATAAACATAGCATGACATTAATTATATAAATTCAAAAATAGCATCTATTAATCTCTCCGGAGGAGGTATCAACCAACTATAATCTTGGAGATATTCTTGATAGTATGATAATATGAAAATTAAATATGATCATGACTATCATTAATGATGCTATACCCTTGCATCATTGTCCTTGACATACGTTTACACACGACTAGTATGAATATGTCAGTATATGTAGAATAAGGATGACAATGACATCAGGATGTTACGTATAATGGCTTCCGATTATTTCCGAAATTAATCTAAGCCAAAGATATCTTCGGAATAATTTATTGTCATCGATTGTGTGTGTTTGTGTTCGTACATAATATTGTCTCCTCTTTCATAATGTCCACATCGCACACTGACAATGATGATTAGCGTTGATGGCACAATAGACAAACACTCCTCAATGGTGACAATAATGATTACCTAAGGACATATACACGCCAATGCATGCATGGCATTCCCAATAGCCATATTGATGGGGGTATATATAGCTGTAATAATTGATTGTTTGTTGTTGGTAATTGTGTGTGTGTTTGTTAAAATTCCGAAAGGCATTCACATCAAAGTTAATGATTTGATATTGCATTAATTTCAAGCAAGTGGATCTATGTAACTTGGTATTACTCTGTCCGTCCTACGGAGATGTCAGGATATAATGCCCTGTTGGTCGTTGGTCCTTGGAGGCATATCATGCTGATTGCTGACAAACACATTCAATTAAAACCGCAATGTGTGAAGGAGCTTTCGGTTGAGAGTTTGCGGATGCGGAGTGGAAAGGTGTATGACACATTTGGTAATTATGATTAGACAGCTTAGTAATCAAAAACATCCCGAACTGTGGGTGTTGAGGGAAATAGTTGGTCAGCCATAGTTTTTTTTTTTTTCTTATACCGAGAGTTAATAAAAACAATTTAATTTAATGCTTCAAATATAGTTTTAATTAATTTTACTTATTACTAAACTTATCATACTAATCATTATTGAAGTTAACGCAGTAGAGGTTGAAAGCATACTGACTGCTATCACCAGCCTTATGACATTTATTCAGAGAGTTAAAAATAGTATGCATAATTTAGACAAGTCTCTTAAACTTGGTTTTAGATATACAACACTCCTCCCCTTCTAAAATGTCATCGTCTTCTATGCCGAAGCCTTTCGTTTGGTGTGAATCTAACCGGTGGTTTTCGTTTACGATGAGAGCGTCGCTGTATCACATCAGTAGCGGGCTTTAGAATGCTCTTTGGTTCCGATGGTAGTGATGTGGAAGCTTCGGAGTTCTGGCAAAGGCTAGCCAGTCGATTTGCTTCATCAAATTCGATTGATCCAATCATTTTTCTAATTTGATTTTGATGTCTTCTAGTTGAACTAGTAGCTGTCTTAACTTCAAACATCTTCTTTCCAACTTTAGCGATTATTTTAGCCGGGACCCACCTCTCGAGAAATTTTTAATATATACTTCCTCCCCCATATGAAACTTTGAATTTATGGCCGGCAAAACAGGTTTGTCTTCTCGTGGAGCAAGCTGTGAAAGCAACGTGCGGGGTTGCCTAGCGTGTAAGAGCTCTGCTGGCGAATTCCCCGTTGAGTTTGGTAGGCTCCTGTAAGACGAAAGAAAGCTTAATAAAGAGTTTCGTTCACTATTACCTTCACGATAAAGCTTCTTCATAGCGGACTTAAAAGTCCGGACCATCCTCTCCGCCTCCCCATTTGAGGACGGGTGGAAAGGTGCAGAGCGAAGATGAGCTATGCTGTTATCAGTGCAAAATTTATGAAACTCCTCTGAAGTAAACTGAGGACCGTTATCAGACACTAGCACCTCTGGTAGTCCCTTTATGGCGAAAATATTTTCTAAAGCTATTATTGTTGCACTAGTTGTTGTTTGCGGCATCTCAACAATAAAAGGAAAGTTTGAAAATGCGTCCACGCAAACGAGATACATGTTCTTCATGAAAGGACCGGCGAAGTCAATATGTATTCGCTCCCAGGGTTTTGTTGGGGACGGCCAGCCAAAAAAACTCTTGACGAGGACTAGAGCTATTTTCCAAACAAGTAGCACAGCTGCGGATTTGATTTTCAATCTGCTTGTCAATCCCAGGCCACCAGCAGTGACGGCGAGCCAGCTGCTTAGTTCTCACTATTCCCCAATGATTTGAATGTAGCATCGAAAGAACTTTTTTTCTTAGCTTCTCTGGAATTATAACTCGTGACATGTTTGATTGTTCCAAAAGCACACCCTTGTGTTGCACTATTGCAAATCGCCTATCAAAAAATGGTTTTAACTCAGCTTTGAGTTTATTGAAAAAATCAGGCCATCCTTCTTGTACCAATTTGAGAACTTCTTTCAAAACAGGATCTTTGGCGGTTTCCTTTATCAAAATGTTGGCAATCACTGGGAAATCAGCAATCTCTTCCTCTAAATCCACTGCCATCTGAAAGCAGTTTTCCTCGTATTTATCAAATTCAACATCAGGCCCTGAAGGTAAACGTGATAGTCCATCAGCATTTCCGTGAAGATGCGTTGACTTATACTTAATCGTATAAGTATAGCCCATTAAAATTATAGCCCAACGTTGCAGCAGGTGTGCTGTCATTGTCGGAAGTTGTTTGCATGGATTAAAGATTGATGTAAGTAGTTTATGATCAGTGACCAGCTCAAAAACTCGACCATAAACATATTGATGGAACTTCTGGACTCCAAAAATTATAGAGAGCGCCTCCTTTTCTATCTGGCTGTACTTCAGCTGTTGTGCATTTAACGTTTTAGAAGCATGAGCTATTGATGGGCGTTCAGATCCATCTGCATATCGATGAAAAAGAACCGCACCAATTCCATGAGATGAGGCATCGGTAGCTAAAATAAGCGGCAAATCTTCTACAAAATGAGCCAGGCCAGTAGCTTTGACAACTCCAGCTTTGAGTTTATCAAAAGCGTCTTGATGACAGCTGTTCCAAACGAATCGAACATTTTGCTTTCTAAGCTCATTAAGTGGAGCTGAAATTTGAGACCAATTGTTAATAAATTTACCGTAGTAATTAACTTTTCCGAGAAAAGCCTGTAGCAGCTTAAGATCTGTTGGTGGGGTCATCTTTTGGATAGCTTCAACCTTTTTTTCTGAGGGCTTTATTCCGCCTGCATCGATCATGTGTCCTAAATATTCCACTTTTTCCTGTGCAAACACACACTTTTTTATGTAACATCGAATTCCATAGGATGCTAAGCGTCTAAGAAGCTCTATTACTGTCTCTAGGTGCTCTTCATTGTTTCTTCCTGTGCAAATATAGTCGTCTAAAAACAGAGCACAATTTTTCATACCTTTTATAATCTGGTCCATGAGCTGCTGGAACATTTCAGGAGCACATGCAACTCCAAAAGGAACCCGCTGAAACTCTAACAAACCAAAGGGCGTGTTAATTACTAAGTAGGATTTAGACACTTCCTCCAGTGGTATCTGTAAATAAGCTTCACTTAAATCGATTACAGTATAAAACTCACCACCTTTCAAATTGTGGAATATTTCTTCTGGGCGTGGAAGTGGATAGCTGCTCACTTCTAGTTGAGGGTTTATAGTCATCTTAAAATACCCACAAATACGAACACCCCCAGAGGTTTTATTCAGAGGAACAATTGGAGATGCCCATCTACTTGTTTCAACAGGTTTCAGAATTCCTACTTCAACCATCCTGTCTAATTCACGTTTGACACTGTCCATTTGTGCGAATGGTATTGGGCGTGACTTAAAAAAATTTGGAACGGTATTTGGTTTAACGTGCAACTTTGCAGTGAACTTGCTGCAACACCCAATTCCATCTTGAAAAACCCCCGGGAATTGCTTGCACACCTCACTTATTTTAGTTCTTAAATCCTCTATATCACTTAAAGTCTTAGCGTATAAAACTTGGTCTGCACAATTTACCTTAAGCCCTAAGACATCGAACCAGTCCATACCAAGAATATTTCCACCTTCATGTGTGTCGATAACCAATGGCTGTAAATTATGCTCCCGACCTTGAAACTGTACTTTTACCTCAGCTTTACCGCATGTACCTGCATGGTGTTGTCACCTTTAATAGCTAAAACTGACTTTTGTGTGGACTCGTAAGTCTCTGCAATTTTAATTACATCATCGAGACTTGGATTGGATTTCTGGAGTGCAGCGGAGTGCACTGCATCATGTGGTGTGTGAAGTACTATTATGTCGTGAATTAAATTATCCACAAACGGTTTTTTACAGCTTTCCTTATCACACACAAACTCACAATCACGTGCCGCCCCGTGGACCTTACCATTCACCGTATGTTTGCCTTTCTTTCATATACGTAACTGGAAAAATGCATAACGGGCCGCTAAAACATGCGTTTTTTCCGAAAAATGTTCCGTAAGCTTTTTTATTAAATTCTCAAATGTTTCGTTCTCTACATTCGAATCAGAAAATAAATTCCTTACTAGCTCATAGAGATCATGGACCTGACCACGATAAGAAAAATGCTTTCTTCTGAGAGTCCGCCACAACATTATAAGCTTGGAAATGTTGCTCCAGCTGGTCAACACATGATTTCCAGGACTGCTTACGCTTATCAAAAGCTGGAAACACCGGAATATGCACTTGAGCTTGCACCAAAAATCGCGCGTGACCTTGGGCGACCTTGAGAAAGTTTAAGCCTTGATTAAAAATTATCTAGGGCTGAATAATTTCTGGGACCAGTTGACCTTTGATGGGATATTTTTTTATCAAATTTCCCTCATATGCGGTGCCAAAGGTCCAGAGCCCAGAAAAATGGACTTTGGACAAGACTCAAACACTTGCACCGAGGCGACGGTTTACTGACCCACACAATTTGGAGATTAGCACGCTGAAGTCGTGGATCAGGAACATCAACCAACTAATAAAAGAAAACTCTCGGTTGTCATTTAATTTCTATTGCGATGACAAAATTTGGGCCGTTAATTCAAGCGACCCATGTATGTTTCCGCAAAATAACAAGATATTTAGATGAAATGATCAGAACGATCGTGTCTTTAGCTTCGGAGAACGACAGAGAACAGAGACGTACTTCTGAAAGCAGGAATTGATACAGAGGACGACGTCCACTTTACTGTCAAAGATCCGCAGGAGAAAGTGGAGCCTGTGGAGGCTGCTTTCCAGCAGATGTATACAAGGTGAATGCGTGCATTCACCCGAACCATGATCTGGAAAACAGAGCCTTGCTCCACCACTTTCCACATTCGGAATGACATTACGCAATAAAGATCATTTAGCAATTGTCATAATCACCGAGGGAAATGGGCCAAGTTTCCTGATAATTACGAAAGCGGATCTTACGCTCATCTTCGATTTATTAAAGAAGAAGAAGTCAGCTGGATTCGATGGATTATCCAAAGTTGTACTTCAACACTTAACACAAAAATCGGCAGAAATTTATGCCACACTGTTTAACATCGCTCTGAATAAAGCATGTTATCCAGTGCGGTGTTCCTGAAAAAGGAAAATGACAACTCCAATCTGGCGAATCTCCGGTCGATAAGCCTTCTTCCAAGTATCAGCAAGGTATTCGAAAAAATTACTAACAGAGCTCTGTCTAAGTGGTTAGAGTACAATAATATCTAGCGGTCAGCTCGCCGCTTCTGTTCAGCACTTACACCAGTGATCTGATAAGTAGTCTAACTAAGGCAATTGTGAATGCCGACGATCTAATGGCTCACTGAAGAGCTCCAAAAGTCGAGGTTTTCAGAATTCTTTTGCAGCGTCACTTCAAGAAGATTCAGTGATATAACGATGACTTGAAGTTGAAAATCACCTTTCAAAAATCAGAAACTATCTTGTTTAGGATTCCATTGCATGCAGCCACAAGGGATACGAGAAAGAACTGGAGAAAGCTAGTGAAGTGATAGTAGACCCGAATGGACATCCACTGGAGAATATAAGTGTAGTGAACTACCTTGGCATCTGGATGGATCAGTATTTGTATGTCGACAGATATACTTAAATAGTATAACTGCCCTGACCCGGGCTAGGGGAGCTTTTGTACTGATGAAACGGTTGTATTATAGCAGCCAGCAGCGGCTCGACAGCAGGGTGATGGCGATTTGCTACATGGCCCTCATCCGGCCGATGATTGCTTAAAAGAATGGATGTCCGGTTTGGTTCAACGTTGCCCCATCTCAAATTGAAAAGATTTGGGTGTTTGCGAGGCAGTGTCTTAGATGCTACTAAGCTAAGCCAATACTCTCAAATCTCCATGTTTTCAATAAAAACATTTAAATGATAAGAAACCTGTTGTTTTAGCGACATCCTGCATCCAAGACATTGCCATTACACATAAAGAAAACAGTTAGAACTTTTCATGTGCTCTAACATATCTTCCAAAGAATACAAAAAGTAATGGAAAATAAATATGAACTAATTTTAAACACCGTATTACGAGTATAATTAAATTTTTAATTTTTCTTGTATGTTTTTAATGTAAATTATTTTGTAAGGTAGGTAATTATAATTACATCACGTATTAGTGTAGATTTCAAAATAAAACCATAGACCTATGTAGATATGATACATGTACCTATACCTTAACTGTTAGCTTCAAGTTTTTTCCAATCTACTAGGTTGCTATAGTGGGTATGAGAAAACTCCCAGGGTGTCTAATTATTATCTTCGTCAGATAACTTTTCAAAGTTTTTTTACTTTTTAAAACAAAGTCCCTAGGTCGGTACCTACTTGAATTAGTTTGAAATAAAGTTAACTCATCATCATCATCATATTTCACACTCTAAGAAGATAACATTTTTATTTTGGTGGGTAAATGTGAAAAAAAAACATAAACGAGTCTCATTAATATATAATTGAGTCGAGTGCACATTATAACAACGACCTCCTGTAGACAAATTTATTTTTTTTCTTTGCTCAAATCAAAACCAAACTATTTGACTTCTTAAAATTTGTGAAATCCAATCTCCAAGTACCTGGAGGATTGAAAACTTTTCAAAGTGAAAATTATCCACCACTCTCCTTGTGTTCATATTCCATTGCATTATCGCTCCCATACAAAACCACTATCCATCTTCCACAATATACTTAGATGAAAGAACATTGAATAGTGGAGCAGGGGACGTGGGTGTAGGGGAAGTGGGTTGTCTTACAAAATAGATAGCATACTCTCGACATGGGTTTTTCTTTCTTTCAATTTTTGCATAATTTCCCATATTCATCCTGCCTGATAGGAAAATGTTTTATATTTTTTTATTTAAGATAGATTAAAGGTAATTTATGGATTCGTAAGAAAATAAAATAAAATATTCCATTGAGGTATTCTGGGTAAAAAGTTACCTGATTTTCAGCTTACTTTAATAAGGAACAATTACACTCAAATTCCAAGGTTTTATTATTGAATATGTTTGTTTGGGGCATAAGAATGCTTAAAACTGCAAATGCTACTTAATAGACCCGAGTATTTCTGAGAGAATGGTCACACTGACCACTTTTCAGTATGTTTGGTACACCTCGAAAACTAAGCCGAATTTTACAATTTAACACCAAAAACTTTTTGTCTAATGAGTACCTATGACTCTACCAGTTTTGAATACAAAAGACTTTTTTTGAACTTGTCATATACAAGCCTTAAGCTAATACTTTATTTTTTAAGTATGTCTTGAGCCTATGTGTATAAGCTATATTCAAAATTACCCAAATAGTGGAAATCCCACCCTTTGACATAAATGAAAGTATGTTCCCTAAAAGTGGCAACACTGATATTTTCACCGAAGGTGCTAATTACTCAACACCTACCTTTTAAGTCGTCAACCGTTGTTTATCCACGTTTGGCATCTGGAAGACGATTCCGCAACTTTTAACATGTTCAAATTACTAAAAATTACAAAAAAATTGGTCTCAACTTTTGACATAATATAAGTACCTACCTACATAATGTTTCTCAAAAGTGGCAACACTGAAAGTTCACCCATTTTACCCAAAAGAGCAACTACTCAAAACCTTTCTTTTAAGACATCAACCGTTATTTTTCCAACACATGTTTGATGTCCGGAGACGTTTCAGCAACTTTCTAAAGGGAAGTCCCACATTCTGACTTTAAAAAAAGTGTGTTCCTGAAAAGTGGCAACATTGAAACTTTAATCGAAGGTGCGTCTACTTAACATTAATTTTTTAAAATATTAGTTTTTATTTCCCAACACACGTTTGTCATCTGGATTCCACAACTTTTTTCATGTTCAAAATATAAAAATTATCAAACAAATGGAGGTTCCACCCGTTGACATTAAAAGGGTTACTGAAAAGTGATAACACTTCATTCATTCATTCCTTTAAAACATAAATCCTTATTTTGATCATGGGCATTTTCCAAGTACTTTACGAGTTTTGATTTAATAAACCATTTTCCACCGACCTGGCGCCCAAGTTTCGAAGATGGCGTCCAGGAAACAGGATTACAACAATGACTCCCAAGCTAAATTAGATTCTTTGCATGTCAAAAATAAATAACAAATATAAAAGTAAGGTTTTCTCTTACAAAAAGTGCAGGGATTTTGGTTTCCTGATTGGACTACAAATGGGGCACCCTTTTTCAAAATGGCGTCCAAGCGACAGGATTACAAAACTAACTCCCAAACTTTATTTTATTCTTATTATGTAAGGAATGAATTCCAGTAAGAAAAAAGGTCCTCCTAGAAAATAAGGCAAATGTTTTTAAGGTAGTTTTGAATCCTGAATCAAACGACCCAAAAACCAAGCTAATACGGCCTCCGTGAAGAAAGGAATTGTCATTGTTATGTAAGGATGACGATATTTTCAGTATAAAATTAAATATTACCTAAAACCAATTCAAGATATAATAAAAGTCCGTTGATGAAACTTGGCATCAATGATTCATTTATGATGAAAACCAACAACCAAAAGAGTCCAAAAAATATTTATTGTAAAAAGGGTTTTTTTTCTGACAAAAATGGTGCGTTCATAAAACTTGGTAAAAGTGTGTTATGAACTAGCAGAATGATGAATCAAAATATTTCGCATAGAAGTGTGATTTTTCTGAAGAGAGGGGCAGTGTGGGGTCATTTTCAAAATTCTTTGAAAACGATGAATCATCGATGAAACTTGAAAGAAACGTTTCATTAACTACGATATTAAAAATCAAAGGAGTTTACAAATATGAATGTGTATTAAACTTTAAGAAAGATGAGACTTTTAATAAAATGTGCATCATAATACCAAATTAATGAAAAGCATGAAAAGATTTTGGTCTAGGAGGTTTTGTTATGTAGCTAAGTCTTTTTATATTCACTAAAACAGCTAAATCCAGCAACCAAGTCATGTTCTTTATTATTTATTATTTTTTTTGTGTTTTTTTTTTCTATAGTAAAACTTCGCGAAAGTTTAACATAAACTTAAGTCTTGCCAATGTTTCATCCACGGAATGCTTCTAGTGGCTTTCTGCTCCATCAACATTCTATGGATATTCATTTTCTATTAGTTAAGGCATTCAACGTGTGTTCACTTTCTTATATGCAAGGGATTTGCAATCAATAGATTTATCGAATCGTGGGATTATCCATCAACGATGATAACGATATGACGGTGGAGTATGTTGAAGGTTGTGGGTAATATATATCTAGTTAGAAAAAAAAACTCAGCGAAAATTGATAGAAGACAGACGACATGAATGATATCTTAGAAAATCCTATCTGATGACTTGACGACGACGACGACCGACACCGCCAACGATAAAGAGGACGAGAGATGAAAAATTATTATCAGTCGTGATTGTAATATCTAAAATAAGGATTATTTTTACAAATAAAAAAAAATAAAAAAGGGAGTTGGAACTAATATGTAATATGTGAATGGCAGGGATATCTATATGGATTATGGAGTATCCTTGTATGCTGTATCAAAGACCGTATAATACCAAGATATTGCATCTAGTGTAAAAATTCGCAGTCAAAGCGCTAGTACTGTGACGACCCCAGTGGTGACCCCATAGATGTGTGAGTGAGAACCCCGTCTATGTATAAGTCTTACAATCGTCGGTGGCGCGGTCGCTGAGTCGTGGGTCTGCGGCGAATAAAGGCTTGCATGTCTGTATGTGTTATGTGAGTTCGAATGTGATACAATACGTGAGAATGTTTCCCTTTCCCCCGACCGACCGCATCTAAAGCTGATTTTTGGTGGTTGGTTGAGATGCAGTATCTTGGTATTATACGGTCTTTGGCTGTATGCACATAAAAGTAGATATGTAAAAGTAACTTTTATAATGGAGAAATTCGATTTTCAAAAAAAAATCCTTTTCATGTAGAAGTATTTAGGTTAACTAGTTCATCCTGTTAAAGTTCCAAGTCAATCCTGATTTTATTTTGTTTCTGCGGATAGGTATCTGATCTAGTAAAAATAATTTATATAACTACGAGTATATTTTTTATAATATATGTATGTATTATCACACACAAAATAAAAAGCATATCCTTAAAAAATCCTGATTGATTTAAAAAACATATCGCATACACTCCCGTTCAATTGAATAGGTTCAAAATTTTTGAGTGCCATTTACCGTTATAACTCCGAACTATGTGGAATAAATGCATTTTTGAAAATGGCATTAGAGAAAGCATCCAATTGAGGAGAGAATAAGAAAACACACAATATCAAACTTACCATCATTACACGTTTTATTATCATTTCTTTAAATTCATATTGAAATCGCAGCACTTTTTTTGGTTTATTTGAATAGGTGCACCGTCTTTATAATCACTTTTGCTTTGAACTAGTTGAAGGTCAGACCTTTTAAAGCTATTTTTGGGCTTTATATCATGGTTTCTTTGATATGACACAAACAAATTGAGAACAAACGTAGAATGGGTGGGGGAAAAGCTCTTTTCGCGGCTGAGTAGGCGCAAATTTATTGTTTTCATGATAAATGGCTAACGGGACATCAAATTTCGGAAAAAACTTACAGAATCTATTTTTTGATCTATAATTATCTGAAAAATAAACAAAAAGATGGTGTCGATATGAAAGGATGCAAATTACCTGCTATCTCCGCAAGTGATAGGCGAAAAAGTCTGAGGGTTGCATCTAATTCGTCGGTTTAAATGGCTAAAACAAGGGAAGAGCTAGGTTCAGTGCCAGTATTTCAGCAGTCGAGAGTATTATTAAAAGTTCAGCATACCGAAAAAGAAGAAAATTAAATGAAAACACACCTAAACGAAGTTAGCAAAAACAAAAAAAAAAAAACAAACCGAACGCAGTTTTGTAAGCTTCATAAGACTTGAAAGAATAAGTGGCGTAAAGTCGTTTTTTCTAATGAAGAAATGATTAAATTCAACGGAATTGATGGATTCAAATTGTATTTCCATGACTGACCGTTTTTGTGTAACTAAACCATAGTCATACTACTAGTTCAAAAATGTGGGGTTAAATTTCTTTTCCTTGAATTCTCAAATCGTAAATTCTTTCAACTAAGCGGTGGTTTATTCTAATTTTGTCTTCTTTTTTGGTATGAAGAACTTTTTATTACACTCTCGACTGAAGAAATACTCGCACTTAACCTAGCTTGTTCCCTTATTTAAGCCATTTAAACCGACAAATAAGATTCAACCCTCAGAATTTTTCGTCTATAGCTTGCGGAGACAGCAGTTTTTTTACATTCTTTTCATATCGACACCATCTTTTTGCTTACTTCTCTGATAAATATAGATCAAAGAATGGATTCTGTAAGTTTCTTCCGAAATTTGATGTCCCGTTAGTCATTTATCATGAAAACAATAAATTTGCGCCCACTCAGCCGCGAAAAGAGCTTTTCCCCCACCCATTCTACGTTTGTTCTCAATTTGTTTGTGTCATATCAAAGAAACCATGATATAAAGCCCAAAAATAGCTTTAAAAGGTCTGACCTTCAACTAGTTCAAATCAAAAGTGATTATAAAGGCGGTGCACCTATTCAAATAAACGAAAAAAAGTGCTACGATTTCAATATGAATTTAAAGAAATGATAACAAAACGTGTAATGATGGTAAGTTTGATATTGTGTGTTTTCTTATTCTCTCCTCAATTGGATGCTTTCTCTAATGCCATTTTCAAAAATTCATTTATTCCACATAGTTCGGAGTTATAACGGTAAATCGCACTCGAAAATTTTGAACCTATTCAATTGAACGGGAGTGTATGCTTTAATAGGTTTTTGAATAGACTAGTGTAGCCCGATAAATCTAGGAATTCAATCAAAGTTAAATGAAGTACAAAATGTTTTGATGCAGTTTTGTTCCAATGATAGATAAGAATATAAAACCACAGTTTTACACCAAAATTTGTTATGGCGTCTAGGGTAAAATGGGGTAAAACTGAAAAAGGGCAAATTCTAAACGGGAGTTTCTAGAATTTTGTTTTGTTTTTTTGTTGATAGATGTTAAAAATATAAGAAAGTAATGTATATATTTTAAAATTCTTAAAAAATTTTTGAAGGAGTTATGATTGTTTAAAAGTTGAAAACAAGAAAATAGTTATTTATAAAATAATTCACCAAACATCAGAAGTTCAACCGATTTTGATTAAATTTCTATTTTTAGAAAGATAATAAGAACAAAAAAAATTAACCATATTTAAGGATATTTTTATGCTCCTTTTTTACAATTTTTCTTGATTTCTTTTAGAAACATGCTTTTTTAGTGTCAATTTTTGACACATTTTTGCCTATATCTTTCTAAGGGGGCGCACAGTGGTCGGAAATCAATATTTAGCGCGAACTAAATAAAAAACTGAATGTCCAAATCACCATGACTAATGTTATCTATTCTACATAGAATACATCCGCGTACCCACTGATGACCTTGGTTTTTTATTAAAGGTCGAAGATGTTACTAAAAGACCCGTTAATTGAACGGTTCAACCAATATTCGCAGCATGGTATGTCAATTTTGAATTGTTTATCATTTGCAATGGGTGTGAAAATTCAAGTTAAAATTATTTTAATAATTTATAACCATGGATAAGGTATATAACGGTTAATATTTTTATAATAAATTTAAGAAGCTGTAAAGTGAGGTCCTAGTTAAAAAGGATTTTTTGGTTATTATTTTTTTAAGTTGGGCATAGAAAAATCGCAAGTGTTTGCAAGTGTTAAGACTGCTCTAATATCGTTAGGGAATCGCTTCTTTTCAAGATAGTACAAAAACAAAGTGCATTTACGTGCTAATTCATCTTTTACAATTCATTTTAGAATCGTCACAAAAGGCCACAATTTTCGAAATTTTTGTCGTACCATGCTTCGAATATTGGTTGCATCGTTCAACTAACGGGTCATTTAATATCATCTTCGACCTTTAATAAAAAACCAAGGTCATCATCGGGTGCGCGGATGTTTTCTACATACGATAGATATCATTGGTCATGGTGATTTGGACTTTCAGTTTTTTATTTAGTTCGCGCTAAATATTGATTCCCGACTACTGTGGGGCGGTCTAAAAACTTCAAATTTTCACAGCACATACATAATGTTGATTTAAATTTTTCAGCAAAATTTTTATTTTTCAAAATACCGTTAAACAGAGATATTTACATTTTACAGTTAGTTTAAAAAACACATCATATGTCTGGAGTTTATGAATATATAAGTTTTGTTTTTTTTTTTTAGTTAAAAAGTTTAATATCTTTTTGTTATTCAAATATATAATACATAACTGTACATGCTGTACAAGCTTCACAAATCGAGTCGAAAATCGAAAAAAATATCATCTTTTTTACTGTCTTTTAAGGGTAATAACCAAAAATAATAATAATAAAAGATTATAACGGTTGATTTTTCGTGAAAATTTTGTCTTTCCAAAACTTAGGTATTTGCATTTAACAGTTAGTTTGAAGACAACTCATAACTCTGGAATGCAGTAGCGTATACAATGAATTTTTTAAAGAATCAACTTCGATGCGGGGGGGGGGGCTTTAGTCCATATAGCCCCCACCCCTCCCTTTGAGTTTCTTAAATCACCTGTGGGGAAGGAATTGGGTCCATATAGCCCCGGGGCCTTTTGTCCATAAAGCCCGGGGGGGGGGCTTTAGTCCATATACCCCCTCCCCCCTGTATACGCTACTGCATTCCAGAGTTATGAGTTGTCTTCAAACTAACTGTTAAATGCAAATACCTAAGTTTTGGAAAGACAAAATTTTCACGAAAAATCAACCGTTATAATCTTTTATTATTATTATTTTTGGTTATTACCCTTAAAAGACAATAAAAAAGGTGATATTTTTTTCGATTTTCTACTCGATTTGTGAAGCTTGTATAGAATGTACAGTTATGTTTTATATATTTGAATAACAAAAAGATATTAAACTTTTTAACTAAAAAAAAAAAACAAAACTTATATATTCATAAACTCCAGACATATGATGTGTTTTTTAAACTAACTGTAAAATGTAAATATCTCTGTTTTACGGTATTTTGAAAAATCAAAATTTTGCTCAAATATTTAAATCAACATTATGTATGTGCTGTGAAAATTTGAAGTTCTTAGACCGCCCCCTTAGAAAGATATAGGCAAAAATGTGTCAAAAATTGACACAAAAAAAGCATGTTTTTTAAAAAAATCAAAAAAAAATTGTAGAAAAGGAGCATCAAAATATCCTTAAATATGGTTTAATTTTTTTTTCTTATTATCTTTCTAAAAATAGAAATTTAATCAAAATCGGTTGAACTTCTGATTTTTGGTGAATTATTTTATAAATAACTATTTTCTTGTTTTCAACTTTTAAACAATCATAACTCCTTCAAAAATTTTTTAAGAATTTTAAAATATATACATAATTTTCTTATATTTTTAACATCTATCAACAAAAAAACAAAACAAAATTCTAGAAACTCCCGTTTAGAATTGGCCCTTTTTCAGTTTTACCCCATTTTACCCTAGACGCCATAACAAATTTTGGTGTAAAACTGTGGTTTTATATTCTTATCTATCATTGGAACAAAACTGCATCAAAACATTTTGTACTTCATTTAACTTTGATATAGTCAAATTTTCTCTAGGATGATCGGGCTAAGTGCAGCGGCTTATTAACATATTTTTACTCGAAAAATAGAAAAATTGTTAACAGCAGTTTAACGATTGAAAATGGTGAAGGGGATTAAAAGGAATGTAAAAAAATCTATTTCCTCTTTTTCACCCTCAAAACCCTGCTGTTAACAATTTTTTTTATAAATGTGTAAAAAGGTGCACTAGACAGAAAAATTATGGGTATGAAGGAATAATTACATGCAAGGGTTTTTATTATTGCATAATGTTTGTTTGGCCCATAAGCATGTTTAAAACCAAAAATGCTACTAGTTTTACCCATGCGTTTCTGAGAGAATGGTCACAGTGGCCCTATTTTCAGAGTTGTACGAATTTCAAAGCTACAAAATATGCATTTTGCATTAAAAAAAAATTGTCAAGCCGTTTTTGAGATATGGAATTAAAAAAAAAATTGAAACTTTTTTTAAAATTCATCAACTTTCTTTTTTGAAAATTTTAAAATTTTTTATTAGCTAATACTAGTAAAATTTATTCTAAAAATATCTTATGGAGTACTAAAAACTCTTAAATTGAAGTTTCAAAAAAATCGGTCACATCGTTTTCGCAATATTTGATTTTCAAAAAAAAAAATTTGAAACATTTCTTAAAAATCAAAAAAAATATTTCTAATTTTCAATTTTAGTACACAAAACTATTTATATTTTTTGGAAGCTTTCGTATGCAAAATCAAAAATTAAAAAATTGGGGAGCCGTTTTTGAGAAAAATACGATTATGTAAAATTGCTAAAAAAAATTGTATGACAGTTACCGTTATTTTTGGTTCTAAGAAAATGAAAAAAAGTGTGGGCATAGTCACCAAAAACCACTATGTACCAAGTTTGAATCTGGCTGTACACGAACAGACAGACAGATCTGTGCCACCCACTTTGTTGGACTGTTATCTAAATTTTTTCTTACACGAACCCAAAACTTGCTTTATAGAACTTATATCGCAAGTAAAAATATGAATGTGATATGAAATATTTTTTGTAATAAAAAAAATTAATAAATTGAAAACTTCTTGCATTTAAAAAAATGCAAATAAAATTTTAACATTTCTTGTATTAAAAAAAAAAATTTAATTTTTTTGTGAAGATCGCCAAACTACGTCAATAATATTTTAGACAAAAAATTTCCATAGATTTTGCTCTAGTAGTTTTCAAATCGTACTGATATTATTTGTATTTAATGCAAGAAATTTTAAATTTTTATAGAATTTTTACTTGCGATATAGGTACTATAAGGCAAGTTTTGAATTCGTGCAAAAAAAAATAAAATGCACGACTGGGTCGCACGTACTTGCTCTTATGTTCAAGACACTGCGAGTTTAAGAAAATTGTATATACAAACATGGAAATTATGAGAGAAAAATGTAGAGAGGCATGAAATACGACATTTAAATTAGCTAAAACAACTCTTTTGACAGTGTGAGGTGAAAAAAAGTATGCCATCTTAATTCATGATGGAATATGATTGTATGGGAAAAAAATTTCAAAATCGTTGGAGCGGTTTTTTTTTAAATAAATTTTTTATATATAAAATTCTTAAAACATTTTTAAGAACAAATTTTGGTATGCAGTTTAAACTATATATTTATGTGTATATAAAAACAAAATTTGAAAAAAATTGTCAACCCGTTTTTGAGATATCGAATTTTCAAAAAAAAATTTGAAACTTTTTTTAAAAATTCAAAAACTTTTTTTTTGAAAACTTTGATATGCAATATTATTTAATCTTATCTGAAATTTGTATATAAAAAAATTCATTTAAATCCGTTGAGCTGATAACGAGAAAACTCAAAATACAAAAATACGTTCTATGACAGGTACTACTAATAGTTGCTATGTGTAAAATTTTATAATTTTTGATGGTAGATCGTACTAATTTTAGTATATGAAAAAAGTTTAATCAAAATCGTACGAGTCGTTTTCAAGCAAAAAAATATTTTCCTTTGCGGTTTTTTCACTTTTGTATGGAAGGTACCGTTATTTTTTCATAAATGTAAAATTTTTTCTAAAAATATTTTAGAGAGTACTAAAAAAGTCTTAAATATCGAGTTTCAAAAAAATCTATGAAGCCGTTTTCGAAATATTTGATTTTCCAAAAAAAATTTGAAATATTTCTTAAAAATCCAAAAAATATTTTTTAAAAAATGTTGGTACACAAAACTATTAACATTTTTGGAAGCTTCTGTATAAAAAAATAATTAAAATCGGTCATACCATTTTGAAGAAAATCAAAAATTAAAAAAATGGTTCCTTGGGAGGTACCATTAATAACCATTTTTGAAAAATAATTTTCCACCCAAAGAAAGCCTTTACTAAAATAAATTTATTTAATTTTTTTAAGAAAAGTTGGCGAGCGGTTTTTGAGAAAAATACGATTATGTAAATTTGCCAAAAAAAAATGTATGACAGGTAGGGGCAGATGGGGGTCATTGATACATGGGGCACATAGATACAGTCGGCATTATTCGAAAACTAGACGCAGTAGACCAATCTTATGAACACACAAAATAACAAATCCATCAACGCTTAGTCATAGGTATATGCCCGCCAAGCAGTTTCGGTCATCGCTTTGCGCCCAACAACCAAAAAACTGATTTTTAAGCCCGGAAGTAAATTTTTGCCATTCCTTTAATGATCGATTTTTGGTTAGTGTATTTTGTGTTAACAATTTTTTATGGAGGGATTCGGTGAGTATAAGTCCTTCTTATTGTGATAATCACTTAAAATTTTATTATTAAAGTTTGTTTTAATTTTTATTCATATTTATCTTTCTGAAGGGAGGTTGGGGCACATTGATGCAAACCACCTCGTGATAATTTAATACTATTAATATGCCCTTTCTGTCTAATATATAAGAAGATGCAACGTTTTTACATTCTTAATCGAAAAAATGGTGGGAATGTACAAACGAAGAACGGTTCTTTCCTAACTTCATCGATAAAGTTGCTGTGGCTCCTTTGATGTATCAAACATGTATTTAAGTGGCTACTGGTTGAATTTATATTATAAATGCACGTTATTAAAAATAATAAAAACTTGTTTCACAATAAATACTGATTAATTTGCTATAAATCAAAGTTTCCTGATATGTATCAATGTTCCCCGTGAATGGGGCAGTTTGATACAAATTCCGTTACTTAATATATTGAGCCTAATATTTTTTCTGAATGATTCTTAGATTTATTTCTTATCATAAAAGCTAGTTAGAAAGACAATGAACATATAAAAAATTTCACTTTGATATTACTGTCAATATGAAGCCCGTTTTTTGAGTTCAAAGAAAATCGTAACAAGGTGCCCCAACTCCCCCTACCGTTATTTTTGGTTCTAAAAAAATGAAAAAAATGTGTCGGCAGAATCACCAAAAACGACTAAGTACCATGTTTGAAGAAAATCGATCGAGCCGTTTAGGCTGTAGACGAACAGACAGACAGACAGAATTTTGCCACCCACTTTTTTGGTGTTCTCTATCATCGTAATATCATGTTTGATTGTTATCTCAAAATTTTTTTTTTCCACGAATCCAAAACTTGCCTTATAGTACCTATAATCGCAAGTAAAAAAATGTTTTGGATTTTTAAAAAAAGTTTCAATTTTTTTTTTTTTGTTTTTATATAAATACATACTTTCGATTTGCATACCAAAATTTGTTCTTAAAAATGTTTTAAGAATTTTATATATAAAAAATTAATTTTTTAAAAAACTGCTGCTTCAACGATTTAAAATTTTTTTTATCCCATACAATCATATTCAATCAAGAATTAAGATGGCATTCTTTTTTTTCATCTTAAACTGTCAAAGGAGTTGTTTTAGCTAATTTAAATATCGTATTTCATGCTTCTCTACATTTTTCTCTCATAATTTCCATGTTTTTATATAAAATTTTCTTAAACCCGCTGTGTCTTGGACATAAGATAAAGTACGTACGACCCAGTCGTGCATTTTATTTTTATCAAAATCGTTGGAGCCGTTTTTGAGATAAATAAGATTTTCCTTAACGGTTGAATGGCAAGTACCGTTAGTTTTTAAAAACGAAAATAAAAAAGTTTTGCAGCCGTTTTTGAGAAAAATACGATTATGTAAAAATGCTAAAAAAAAATGGTATGGCTGGTACCGTTATTTTTGTTTCTAAAAAAAATGAAAAAAAACGTGTGGTTATATTCACCAAAAACCATACTACGTACCAAGTTAGTAGAAAATCGATCTAGCCGTGTACGCTGTAGAGGAACAGACACACAGGATCGTTGCACCCACTTTTTTGATTCTCTCTATTATTATCGTTGTCATGTTTGATTGTTATCTATAAAATTTTAAAATTTCTTGTATTAAAAAAAATTATTGAAATTTTTTGTGAAAATCGTCAACCACTATCTACGTCAATAATATTTTAGAGCATTATTCGTTGGTATGTTCTAAGAATTAAATCGTATCGGGGCATTTTTTTGTTTATTCAAAAAATTTCCATAGATTTTGTTCTAATACAAGAAATTTTCAATTTTTTTTAATGCAAGAAAGTTTTCAAATCGTATTGATATTCTTTTTTTAATTCAAAAAATTTTCAATTTCTATTGATTTTTTTGTATGCAATTTTATTGACATTTTTCTCTTTATGCAAGCAATTTTTCAAATCACATTCACATTTTTCTTAATGCAGAACATTTTCAAATTTTATTGATTTTTTTTAATGCAAGAAATATTGGCGTTTGCATTGACATTTTTGTATGGAAAAAATTTTCATATTACATTGACATATTTTTTAATGCAAAAAATTTTAATTCTGCATTCACATTTTTTCAATGCAGCACATTTTCCAGTTTGCATTAACATTTTTTGAATGCAAACATTGCATTAAAATTTTATTTTTAATAATATAATTAATGCAAACAAAAATGCATTATAAAAAAGCATTTTTACAACTCTGGGTATAGCTTGGAAAATAAACTGAATTTGACATTTATCTCTCAAAACTTTTTAATCAAAATTAAATTTCCTATCGGAATGGATGGTTGAAAAAATTATATAAATTTTTGAAGGAAGAATAAGCAAAAATCAGCCAAAAAAATTCGAAAAATTTAAGATTTTAAAATATTTCAACAAATTGCACGTAACTTTTTTTGGAACAAGAATAGGCCCAAAACATATCAAGACAAAATCAAGTAGAGGCTCAAGGCGCTCTAATATGTCGCATGTTAAAAAAGTCATTTTTATTAAAAATTGACAGATAAAAGTATCCTATTCAAACTTTACCATTTCTTATAATTTTTCGCAAGTTTCACATTCGTAAAAATATTATAACTCAAGATTTTGATGAAATATGACATTATGGCTGTTTTTAAATGCTTCTATAGATCTACAAGCTAAACGGCTGGACCGATTTACGTAAGACTTGGTACTAGGTGGAAGAATAGGTCAACTTGTCATGAAGTACCAAAAAAATCGGTTTCGGACAAAAACTGCATCTAGGAAATGGTAAAGTTTTGAAAGGCTATATCTTTGTCAATTTTAAATAAAAAATAATTTTTGAACATGCCATAGTAAAGATTTTAGTCTCTACTTTTTTTTTATAAAAGAAAAGATTTTTGGCTTTACAAAAACGTATAGCATGGCATTGTAAGTGTTACCGCTGTTTTTTAATGATTATGTTTCTGTTTTAAGCCAATTTCTTAAATAATTGCCCCTCCCGGCTAAACGAAGGAGAAAAGAACCCCACCTCCCATGTGATTTTTTTTCTTTTCTCTACCTCTAGCGTTTTTGTCACATATTATACGAATCACCCCGATGTATAAACGAAATACCATGTTTCGTACCTTCAACCCCCTATGATTAATGTATTAATGTAAATCACAACAAAAACATAAATGTTAAAAAAAGAGCCAAGTTCTTATATGTACAAGAAAAATGTGCGTAAAAAGTCAGCCAAAAAAAGTAATGAGATCTAAAATATATGCCAAGTTTTAAGTTCATGAAGTTTAATATCAAATATCTTAAGTAGAGTAATATCGAGACAATTCCAAATCATGACAGAAATTTGGTATTTAATGATTACTGATTAAAATTTGGTGGGTTCACTGGTCAAGCTTTCATACATTTTAAGTTTGTGATTAAGTAAGTATTTAAGAGAAAACTTGCCAAGTAAATCCACCAAATTTTAATCAGTAATCATTAAATACCAAATTTCTGTCATGATTTGGAATTGTCTCGATATTACTCTACTTAAGATATTTGATATTAAACTTCATGAACTTAAAACTTGGCATATATTTTAGATCTCATTACTTTTTTTGGCTGACTTTTTACGCACATTTTTCTTGTACATATAAAAACTTGGCTCTTTTTTTAACATTTATGTTTTTGTTGTGATTTCACTCCTTTTTGCAAAGATTTATTTTGCCAGGTGGAAATCAAGCCCAACAGTTCTACAAAGTTTCATAATTCTACGATAACCGAAAGTGCTCTATATAAAAAATAGCAATTCTGATATAGTGGGTGGTTGGCACGCCCCCTGAATGAAAAATTCCAAATTTTCGATTTTTTCTTTCTAAGTACTTCAAGCCCTAACGCTTTACCAATTTCCATCGGTCTACAACAGTCAGAAGTGCTTTATAAAGTTCATAAGAATTTTTGAGAATACGGGCGGATGCCACGCCCCCTGAACTGAAACTCCCAATTTTTCGATTTTTTCTTTCTAAGTACTTCAAGCCCTACCGACCTACCAATTTTCATCGTTCTATAACAATCGGAAGTGCTCCATATAATTTATAAGAATTTTTAGGAATGTGGGTGGATGCCACGCCCCCTGAATAGAAAATTGCAGATTTTCCCCTGCATGGAAAATACCAATTTTTCAATTGTTTTCTTTCAAAGTACTACAAGCCCTACCGACCTACCAATGTTCATCGTTCTACAACAATCGGAAGTGCTCCATATAATTTATAAGTGTTTTTAAGAATGTGGGTGGATGCCACGCCCCCTGAATGGGGAAATTCCAATTTTTCAATATTTTTCTTTCTGAGTACTTCAAGCCATATCGCTCTACCAATTTCCATCGTTCTACAACAATCAGAAGTGTTTCATATAGTTCATAAGAATTTTTGAGAATGTGGGTGGATGCCACGCCCCCTGAACTGTAACTTCCAATTTTTTGATTTTTTTTCTTTCTAAGTACTTCAAGCCCTACCGACCTACAAATTTTCATCGCTCTACAACAATCCGAAGTGCTCCATATAATTTATAAGAATTTTTAGGAATGTGGGTGGATGCCACGCCCCCTGAATAGAAAATTGCAGATTTTCGATTTTTTCCTTTGTATGCACCACAAGGCCTACCGTTGTTCGAAACGTCAAGTTTCTATGATGGCGGGAAGTGCTCCATAATTTTGATGATCTGTCAGTGAGTCAGTGAATCAGTGAGTCAGTGAATCAGTGAGTCAGTGAGTTACGGTTTTTATGATTTTTGAAGTCCTATATCTCGGGAATTCCTAATGCTAAAGAGTTAAAATTTGGTGAGCCACCTGTGTTTGATCAGTTCAGCAAATGCTGCGAGTTTGAAGTTTCTGACTTTATTTGTACTGAAGTTAGAGGGGGGTTAAAAATCGCCTGAGTTTGTTCCTGTAAAAAGGGTGTAGTGCCGCGAACTTGGCTGGGCACTACCGTGCCCTTTGATATTTTTAAGAACTGTTGTCTAATTTTTCCAGAAGATACTACGCCAGAAAAACTAAGCTTGTACTCAACCTCAAAGGTATATTGTAAAAGAGTTAATTTTATACAGAAACATAAAGTCTATAACTCTACCGGTTAAACTATCTCAAAAACCATTACTCTTATGAAAAAAGTTTCATAACATTTCTCGTAGGAAATTTTCTAAGCTACAACCTAGTCCTTGAGATTTTTTCTGTAAGAGCTACCGTCCGGGAAATATTCCTTAAAACCGTTGGGGGCTCTTTGACACTCCGTAAAATTGTTGGCAGCACTCATATCGATGAGGACTTCCTACCGTTTCCTTAAAATGCCATAAGGAGGCTATGTACTTTCCATTCAGTTCTTCACCATTTTTTCCGAAGCAAAAAGCTTAAATGACTGGGCCTTAATTAAGGCCAATATTTTAAAAATCTGAAATTTAATGGTTTAAAAATAAAGCCTAAAAGCAAGCAAATTACATTTTGTTTGCATGTAGAAATAGGTACGAGTACATACATATGTACAAATACATACATGGAAGCTCAAAGAAGTATATAATTTCGTATCCCGAAAGACTGTTTTGACCAAAATATCTCCATTACAAAACAAACAACTTTAAAGCTTATTTAAGTTCAACTTTATGTAGGTGGAAGTATACGATACCTATGGTCCTAATATATAACATTAAATCCCTTTACTAAATTCCAGTGCTTGGTTACAAATAGCACATTAGTACCTACCAAGCCGTACCTATCTCTTACCCTGGAGCCTTGATGCCGATGCCAGTACAGTACTGGTGGTGGGACGAGTAGTGTGGACAAATTGCATTGCAAGATTTTTTGGCACAATAAATCATTTTTAGCCTCAACTCTATAATTACACACTATTAACCGAATAAAACATGCAATTGCATGCCTCGGCCTCTAAGGACCAACACACTTTGTCTGTTCTCCTTTGCTGCCGCTGCACTACCAGTCCAGCTCTAGCAACAGCAACAGCAGCCCTATACTATAGCATAAAAACCAAAAGAATTTCTCTTCGTTAATATGCCGTTCCATAAAATCCATTTGTGGAAGAAGGATAACTTTTATTTTTCTCCCCCCACACCTCACTTTCTCTATGTAGGTATATCTACGAGTGCAATTTGTATAGAAGAGTGTTGCTCCTTCGTATAAAATTCAGGATTCTTCAGCAATACAACAACTTACGCTTCATTAAATTGCAGCACAGCAAATGCAGGAAGAGACGAGTAGCCGCAGAAGCAGCAGCAACAACAACGAGCACAAAGAGTTGTACATGAAGAAATCTAGAACCCCAGGACTTGAGTCAGAGGAGATGGAATATTGCAAAAAAGACTAAAGCACTGCAATGCATTCACCATCGGTGCATAAATAATTTTAATTTTATACGATATCCTGGGACCGGAAAAATGGGTTTCTCTTACATGATGGTAACCGCCTGCCACCACCCATGCCACTGATGCTTATGCCACCGATCCTGCCTTTGGCTACAACAACACTGGCAAGCCCCAAAGGAGGGGCAAATGACTAGGGTTGAGCCGAAATGGAAATGGGTGCATTCTCCTTTTCACTATGAAGCTCTATAATGGTCAGATATGCAATTCAAGTGGATGTTTCACAAGTAAGCCAGTCTGATAAATGCGCTTGAATTTAAACGCTTTGCCAACTGCTAGGGTTGGAACTTGGAGGAGAGCATACATAGATATAAATATATTGCTGCAGTCAAGATTCAAATGTCGAGGGAGGATATGATATGATTCTCTATAGAAACTTCCTCAGAGATCTTTCAAATCGAGATGGCATATTTGCAAGGAGTTTCTATAGTCGAGTCGTCTGAAGAGATATAGGTCCATTTTTTTTTTTCTGAACTGATGACGGGTATTGTGGTTACGTCTTGAGGTTTTTTTTGCTGTCCTTATTAGACAAATTATTATAATTTTGTCAGATGTTTTCTACCCAACCCAAAATGAATGCGGACATTTTGAAAAGTTTGTTGTAATGTTTTTTTTTTTTTTTGAAAATCATTTATTCACCACACGAAGATTGATTTTCTTCGAGCCTTTATAAATGTGATTTAATTAGATAGGGGAAGGGTAAATATTTCATCTAATTGGAACGATAGCGTGACGAGAAAAAGCCACCCATAGGACCCAGCCGAGTTGCGTGTTTGCGTGCTTAGGACATAAAGAACTGCGGCAAATTAATTTGTTTTCTTTTAGGCATTTAATTTCAATCTCTTATTCTAACATAAAGGAATTTTATGTAAGGAAAAGTTGATGAATTATTTTTAGAAAGGTTATTATAGTCTTGACGGGGGTTAAGGTAAGTTAATTAGTTATGTTTGGTCGTATAGAAGGTTTAAAATTGCTTTCTATTGTATAATTGCTAAAAATAGGAGAGCCTTGTTTCTTCTACAAAGAAACCTGCTCTATGAGTATGTCCTATCAAGATCTATACTAAAAGGTACTGACAAAAAATAATTACCTAAGTGCTTATGCCTTTTATATAAGAACCATTTAAGCGGGGACAAAGTGGTGTTGCATGAAAAAAGCAAACAAGAATAGCAATCAATTCCAAAATTACTTCAAACAAAAACGATTTTCATCAATCATCACCTTCCTTTGTATGTATCATGGTGGCACTAAGACTAAGTTCTAACATTGCATAACAATTATAACATATATATATAACAATTGAAATAAAAGCAATGATTTGAAAAAAATTCTATTTCCGATCAAAAAGCATTGACAATATATTGAAAGCTTAGAGTTTTTAAGCTTATTTCAAAAACTAAAGCATATTTCAACCTTTTCTTAACAAATAAGAAGTTTTTCGTGACATAATAGTATATTCCCCCGAAGAATCTATACACAATCCCATTTTTGTGTGAACTTCCAACTTGATTCCAAGTCAACAATACCCCTTGTGTGTGTAGTGTGTGTGTGTTTGTGAAAATCTTTCATAGAAAAGAAGCATTAAGTTTGTTTATTCTTCCAAACTCTGTTGACATATTTTTTTTCTTCATTTTTTTCAAAAAAAAAAAATATCATTTTCCTTAAATATTTTTCACGTGTATTTGCCACCTAGAAGTGTAAAGAAAAACTCGCTACTATATTAACCATAACAATGTCAATGACAGTAGCATATAACCATAATACAACTTAAAAGTGGGGGACAAAATATTTATACAAAAACTTGCCACTTGCAGGAAAAATATCATGATATCCTTCCCACATCCTCACAGGGAAAGAAATAGACTTTTACACTATTTATGGATACACTATACACAGCAAACTACTTTTAGACTACAGATTCTTATGGTTTTTAAGATCTCTGATGGTCAGGGCTGGATTGTCAGTTAAATATTTTGTGTTTTGAAATTAATCGCATAAATTTGTAATAGGCTAGATTTTGGATGTTATTGCTCTTCAATGTATTAAGGTGTCTAAGCTCTCCAGCTCTCGGGTGGCTGTCCATTTGAGAGTTGTATTTTTGAGATTTTAATGCCGCGAGATGTTTATAAGAATTTTAAGAATTAATTTCCTGAAAGTACTTTCATAATAATTTTATAAAATATATAAATTTATAATTAGTAAATTTCAAATGACTCATCCCTGCGAGTGGACTCACATCCTCTAATGACCACATTTTTGCCATGTTGATTCTCGACAGTAGCTTCTCGCAGAGAACGAACTGTATTGGAGTTTCGCGAGCTCATCTTCGAAAGTGATCAAAAGATTTGTGCACTCACGAGTAATGTCCACTTGCGAGTTTGCTCTCAAGAAGTGCTAGAAAGGCTGCTCGTTGTGCATTTTCATCCTAGACATTCACTATTTACACAATATGCAAAAATGTTTTGTTAAGTCAGTTGAACTTTCCGATAGATGGCTCTCAACATCAACACTGCGAACTAAAAAGCTTACTATCTAAGAATGCTTTCAATGCTTTCACTATAAATTGAGTAGTGCAATTTGCTTTTTTCGGTACTTTTCTTTTTTCGCTTTTCATTAGGATGTTCTAAAGGTAGACACGCTGCATTCAAGAGGACACAAGCGTCCACAAGCTTTTTTTTAAAGCGACCCTCTGTCTATCAACTCCTACTCTCACCTCCAAGCGGTGAACATCGGGTGCGTAAGGGTCTGGTCCTCCAGGTTGGGGGTCGTGGCACAATCGGAAGATACAGCCTGCACGAAACCATCTCCGATAACGGACTCAGGTTAATCGTCTTTGTTACGGGGCGAAACGTTGTGGTAGCTAGTACGCAGTTCCCGCATCTCGAAATATGTATGTACATAAGGAGACATGGCGAATTCTTGGTCAATCAACCGCCAACCAGATTGACCACATTGCGATCGACGCAAGGCACTCCTCCAGTATCAAGGATGTTCGAACGTTCCAAGGAGCCAACGTGGACTCGGACCACTACGTCGTTGTAGCCAAAGACAAAACAGGGAAATACTGTGAGGAAGTTTGACGTCGAACGGCTACAGTCACAAGAAATCGCCAGGTCTTTTTCCGTTCAAGTCTCTCGCGCCCTCTTAAATAGTCCTATGCCACCGACTGCAAGTATCGAGAACCAGTGAAAGAATTGCCAGGAAGGAAGCTATCAGAGATGCCGCCTCTGACGTGCTGGGCCTTGCACGACCACCACAGCGAAACCCATGGTTCGACAAGGAATGCCAACAAGTACACGCAGCCAAACAACAAGCATACAAAGCGGCGCTGCATAGAAGGACCAGAGCTGCTCGCGAGCTCTACGAGCAGAAGAGGAAAGAGGAACACAAGTTTCTCAGAAAGAAAAAGAAAGAGCATGAGAAGCGTGCCATTGAGGAAATAGAGGGATGCCATTGCAGGAATGAAGTTCGGAAGTTTTACCAAAAGGTTAAAAAAACCTCCCAGAACAAGGCCGGACCGAAGCCTGCAAGGATGATCAGGGAAACATCGTAGTGGAATCGCAGTCGGTGCTGAGAATACGGAAAAATCATTTCTGCAAATTGTATAACGGCGATGACGAACCGAGTTCCTCTACCATGTAGATTGCACCATTCAACCTTGACGACATAGGCCAACAATTCCGTCCTCCCGATCTGGATCTCGACAAAGTGAACATAGCTTTATCTAAACTTAAGTTCAATAAAGTTGCTGGAGCTGATGGCCTTGCGGCTGAGCTATTCAAAGCGCCTGGCGATGAATTTATTAGGAGTATGCACTAGCTCATTTGTAAAATATGGTCGGTGGAAAGCATGCCCGATGAATGGAACCTCCGCATTATTGTTTGCCCGATCCACAAGAAAGGCGATTTTCGGGACTGCACCAACTACAGTACTACAGAGGCATATCGCCTACAAGATCTTTTCTGCCATACTTTGTGAGCACCTGAAGCCATTCGTCAACAACCTGATAGGTCCATATCAGTGTGGCTTTGGGCCAGGGAAGTCCACCATCGACCAAATATTTGCACTAGGGCAGATCTTGGGGAAAACCCAGGAGTTTCAAATCGATACCCACCACCTTTTCAGTGATTTCAAGGCCGCGTATGACAGCATCTATAGAGACAAGCTATATAGAACAATGTCTAGTTTTGGCATTCCTGCCAAACTCGTCTGTTTGTGCCAGATGACGATGGAGAAGGCACGCTGCTCCATCAAGGCAAAGACCTCACTGACACCTTTGATGTCAAAAAAGGTTTTAGGCAAGGTGACGCGCTGTCATGCGACTTCTTCAACATTAATAGTGCAAAACTCTTACGTCAACACAATCTTTCAAAAGTCCACCCAATTACTCGCTTACGCTGACGACATAATTGGACAAACAAAACGTGATGTCAGTGATGCTTTTGTGAGTATTGAGAAGGAAGCCAAGAAGATGGGTTTAACGGTGAATGAAAGGAGGACAAAATATATGCTGTCAACAATAAAGGACACCTTAGACTGACGTCTCCGACAGAACTTCACTATAGACAGCTGTGATTTTGAAGTGGTCAGAGGCTTTGTCTACCTAGGATCTGCTATAAACTCAGCGAACGATACCAGTGCTGAGATCAAACGAAGAATTACTCTTGCCAATCGCTGTTTCTTTGGGCTAAGAAGGCAATTGATAAGCAAAGCCCGATCTCGAATAATTAAACAAACTGTCCCTGTATAAGACGCTTATCATCCCGGTCCTGATGTATGGTGCAGAGGCATGGACACTGTTAACGGTGGATGAGAACACGTTAGGCTGTTTCGAGAGGAAAATTCTCCGAGTGATTTTTGGTCCCGTGTGAATAGATGGGGAATGGTGAAGAAGATACAACAATTAACAGTATACGGGCTGTATAGCGACACCAACCAAGCCACAAAAGTGAAAAGCCAACGACTGAGATGGCTGGGTCACATAGAGCGAATTATAGACACCAATGCTCCGGCCCGAAAAGTCTTTAAATCCAACCCCGTGGGACAGCGCAGTAGAGGTGGACAGCGTAAAAGGTGGCGCACGTAAGTGGAAGAGGACCTCAACCAACTTGGCGTGCGAAACTGAAAACAGCTAGCTAGAAACCGAGCCGGCTGGAGGAAGCTTGTTGGTTTAGGCCCTGGTCGATTTGACTGTAGCGCCAGCTTAAGTTAGTACGTAAGTACCTAAGTCTTTTTCGGTTCTGTGTCTTTTTCGGTACTTTGTCGTTTTCGGTTCATTTGTCTTTTTCGATACTTTCTCTTTTTCGGTACTGTGTCTTTTTGGGTACTTTATCTTTTTCGGTACTTTGTCTGTTTCGGTAGGTAATTTTTCTTTTTTCTCAAAAACGGCTCCACAACTTTTCTTAAAAAAAAATTAAATAAATTACTTTTAGTAAAGGGTACCATTAGGTGGACAACCATTTTTCAAAATATGTTTATTCATGGTACCTCCCAAAAAATTTTTTTTTTATTTTCGATTTCAAAACGTTAAGAGTTTTATGTTTATCAACATACCTATTTGAAAAAATATTTTTTGAATTTTCCAAAAATGTTTCAAAATTTAGTTTGAAAATTAAATACATATTTCGAAAAACGACATGATATATTGCTTTGAAACTCGATTATTTGTCAATATTTTCTAAAATATTTTAAGAAAAAATTTTAATTTTATGCAAAAATAACGGTTACTTCCATACAAAAGCTAAAAAGCCCTAGAGGACAGTATTTTTATTTCTCAAAAACAGCTCCTCCCATTTTCATTAAACTTTTTTCGTGTGCTTAAAATAGTGCGATCCACTACAGTAAATTATAAAATTTTACACTAAGCAACTTTAAGTCGTACCTCTCATAGATTGTTTTCTTATCTTGAATTTTCTCATTAGCAGCCGAACAGATTTTGATAAATTTTGTTTATAAACAAATTTCAAATAAGTTTAAATAACCAAAACTATCAAAAAGGTAATTTTTGAATTTTTAGAAAAAGTTTTCAATTATTTTTTTGAAAATTTAATACATCTCAAAAACAGATTGACGGTTTTTTTTTTTCAAATTTTATTTTTGTATGCAAATAAATAAATACTTAAAATTTAGATACCAAAAATTTTGAAGAATTTGATACCTATACAGGGTGTCCCGGACCTTAGTGGAAGAATCTTAGGGTGTGGTTCTTGGGGTTATTCTAAGACAAAAATTGTATGGGGGAAGTTATACCTTCGCTGCCTGAGGCAGGGGTGGCAGTTTCTGAAACATTGACTTAAATGTTGCATTTAAAGTCAATGTTTCAGAAACTGCCACCCCTGCTTCAGGAAGGGAGATACAACTTTCCTCCCATACAATTTTTTTCTTGGAATAACCCCAAGAACTACACCCTATGATACTTCTACTCTGATCCGGGACACCCTGTATAAAAAATTAATTTTTTAAGAAACCGCTGTTCCAACGATTTTAAGTTTTTTTTTCACACAATCATATTCAATCTACAATTAAATTAATGACGTTCTTTTTTGCATCTCATTGTCCTTTTTACACACAAAAAAAAGGTTTGTTTTATTTTTTTTTTATTTTTGCCCATTTCTTGTTTAATTTTCTTGAGCATAATTATTTTTGAAACTTGTAATTCTTTGAAGTTTTTATAAATACTTAGTCCAGCCCTGTTGTTTTTATATTTTCTCTTTGGCAATTGCACACAAAAAAGAGTATACTTTCGTTTTGCTTTTTTTCTACCTGTCCGCCTACGCTTTCACTCTTAAAGAAGGAAAAGATAACTGCTTCTATTATATTTCCATAACCCTTCTCTGCTTCTGTCTCAGGCTAAAAATAAAAACAAACCGAAAGCACTGCTGCTTTAGAACTTTGACATGCACATATATTTTTCTTTGTCCTTAAAATTAATTTCTTTAAACAAAAACAAAAAATAAAACTGAACAAATTTTTCCTTGCCTTAATATTTTCTTCGTCTCCTGAAAGATGGTCTTAAAAGGTGTTTTTTTCTTAACGAAAAAGGCAAACATTGACTTTTTATCAAAATATGATGTGTACACGCAGAAACACATCTTAAAGAAAAAGTGAATCCTCTAAAAGGATTTTGTAAAACTTTTAAATACAAAAACTTTCATGTTTCAAATTTTATAATAAAAAAAAAACACAACAATAATAATAATAAGAAAAATTGACAACACGACGAAAATAAAACAAACAACAAAAAAAAAAAGGACTTTTGGGTTCATCCTTGAACACAAACTGACTTCTTTGACAACTTTCTGACAGAAATCAATTTTAACATTTTAACAAACCGCCCTTCCTCTCATATACACATACTCATGCCTAGTGATACAGAAAAAGGGTCGTCGTTGTCGTCGGTTCGTTTGTTTTTTTTTTTAGTAGGTTCCTATACCCTTCTTTTTTTATATCTATTTCTAGTCCTTTGAAAGAAACAGAACAAATGGTCCTTACCCAAGTGATTAATAACTTTGTGTTGGGTGGCAAAATTAATAACTCTCCATAAATATGACTTTTCAAATGGCATCTGGTTTCCAAGCGTAGAAGAAGAAGAAGAAAAAAATATCTTTCGCATTCAATAAAAGATAAAGTGAAAGATGGCGACTGTATATCCTTCAAAAAGGATCCTATTTATCTAGGATATTTTTTTTTTGCAGAATCATTTTTTTTTTCATGACACAATATTGAAAGAGCTTAGGTGGTCAGAATCAACAAATCTAGCGAGTCGATAAAATATTTAAACCTTCGTCAAAGTTGAAGAAAAATAATCGAGTCCTTTTGGAAAAATCTCTTTTTCTGTCCCATGATGATGCTGTAGGTGTAGTAGAATCCTGCAGAATCGATGATACTGTTGTTGATATACCTATAGGATTTTATTTTTATTTAGTCGCACGTGACAACCATTCCTTTGGCCGAAGAGGAGGTTTCATTGTCTCAACAAATTGTGTCCTTGGAATTCTTTTTTCTAACTATGAAGGGTAGGTATTTTTGTTTTTTGTCTCAAATTCTAATTGTAGTATATTTTAAGATGACTGCTGCTATAGTTGTTATGAAGAGGCGGTCGGTGGTTGGTTTTCGGTGTTCAAGGCTTAATCAGGACATTCCTCATTATTAAAAACAATTTATTTTGGTATCTTCACTGGAAACAAATTAATATCTTTTTGTTAGTAGTTAAATGATGTACCTCTATTTTTAGGTTCTTTCAAGTAGAAATTCCATCCTTTGGGCTGATGGGGAGGGGAGGGTGGACATTTAAATGAGCTTCTGATGTAGAAAACGGAAGTTCTTAACATGAATTATTAAGAATCCTATTTAGAGATTGTGTGAGTTATGAAATATGATGTTTAACCTTATTACGGTTGGCCGAGACTAAAGTCTTTTGTAATTATGTACAATTTGGAGATCTCTAATGATTTCATGATAAATTTATGAAACTTGTGGGTTTTAAGCTCAGAGGTTAAAATATGAATTTAACAACCATTAGAGTCCTTATTCATACATAAATTTCCAAAAATAGAAAATTCCAGGACTTTATTTTTAGTTATCCTTACCTTAGAGAGGTTTGTAGGTATTCTATTCCACGTGTAGGTATTGCCTATTTGATCAAATTTATTTCGAATATGTCTACCATAATGATTTCGGAATATAATAATACGACATAAACGTGGGCAACAACTTTCCAACAATCCTTTAGACCTGATTTTATGTCTATCTTCCATGTCAATCTCACTCACTAACAACATAGGTTCTAAAGTGTATATTTGTGTATACATCCGTTTTTATATGGATATCGGTAATTTATACGGAAATTAATTTAATACTAAATTCTGCCACCGTGTTTCAATGAAAATGTTAGCAAGGACTTAAAAGGCCTCTAGGCATGTCAATCAATGGTATTTGATTTCAATGAATAAATTCAATTCATATTGACAATGAGTGAGAGAGAGAGATATAAATAAAGAGAAAGGGAAATTAATTTTTGGTTAAGGTAGACATATTTCAGATGATTAAATGTGTAGGAGTTGGAAAATACATATAATGTCAAAGGTTTATTGTCGATTTTGGGGAATTATCATGAATGGGTATAAGCTTGACATCAATATGGTTGGGCTATGGACTGACAATCTTATTTTTAGAATCAAAACCTACTCAAAGGATATTTTTGAACAAAATAACTTAATTTATTTTTAAAGCAACTCGATGCGTGAGTAGAGAACATTTGGCCAAATACCAATTCTATTTGACATTTTGGGGCTTCGTGCTGTGAATTATCAAATAAAATTTTTTTTACAAAGTTCTTGGAGTATTTTTGTTTTATTATGTAGTTATAAAATTCTAAAAAACATTTTTAAAGAATAATTTTGGAATGCAAATGTTAAGTAGGTATTTACTAATTTTAATATCGAAAAAAATTCAAAAAAATTATCAACCCGTTTTTGAGGCATTGAGTTTTCAAATAAAAAATTTAAAGCTTTTTAAAAATAAAAAAAAAAAATACGTGGAGTTTTAATACACATCGCTTTAGTGAATCTCAAAATAGTGAAAATCCACAATTGTAACACACAAAATTTAATATAAAAATGTATTTTGTATATGAAAATGTCTCGCCAGAATTTAAGATTGTTTGAGAACACTGAGGAATTGTTTCATAGCTTTTTTTAACCTGAAAGAAAGCTTTGTTTAACGCTTAAATAAGTGTAAAAGCATTCTCATCGAACAAAGTGTACATTTTGGATCAAATTCACCACTAGAAAGCCTTTTAAAACTCCCGCTGGAAAAAGTGACTCCATTTGTTTTTATTACTTCACTTTATCGAGCGTCTACTGTATTTGAAATTATAAATATAAATATAAATATAAATATAAATATAAATATAAATATAAATATAAATATAAATATACATTTTGGGAAGAAATAGGGACTGATTGGCTAAGGCAACTGAACACTTAAGAATAGGAATGGAAGAGGGCAGAGTTGATGTCGCTACTTTCAAAGATAATACCAAAGTCGACGGCACGCTGTAGATTATTAATTAAAATTAAAAGCCATTACATCTTCCGGAGCGGTGGCGCGTTGCGATATGGGAAGAGTCATAAGAAAAGGTAAGTAAAAGAGGAGGATGGTATGGATCAAGAGTGGAAAGAAGATGAATACCACTGGTCAACACAAACTTTGTTTCTGGGCTCTGCATATGATTTTCTTATTCCTTACATATTACTTATTAAATACAAAATAGTCACGTTTGAAAAAGTTTGCTTTTGTAGCCAGGAGCACATTATTTGAAAATTCATGAAAATGTGCTATGTTAGAATCAATTTAAATAGATATTTTAAGATATAAGACTAAGATACACCAAAACGCTAGAGTGTGTAAGCTGTTCCCCTGTTTAGGCAGGAGGGGTAATTTTCTTTAAAAAGTTACTTAAACTAAAAAAAAATGTCAAAAAACAACGGCAACGCCAAAAAGATTATGGTAAATATTTTTTAAGTTAGGACTCCATTCTTTAATTAAATTTTTAAATTAAGTCATTTCCATGAATAGCTTTTTTTTAATCAGTTTTCAAACTCAGAATTTTGAAAAAAAAAATAATTTTTTTTAAATTTAAATTTTCTTAGTTTTACGTGAAAAAGTTAGTTTTTGTTTTCAATATTCAATGCTTTCACCAATCTTAAGTGAATGTTTAAAAAGCAGGTGGTTGTATGTATTTAAATATTTGATCAAATTGAAAATAACAAAAACTCCTTTTTTCTTAATTTTTTGTTGCTTAATGTTTGGTTCCAGCATTAAAACGGTAATTTGTATCAACAAACACACTAATTCTGGAATGTGCTATTCTAAAATTAAACCTATAGAATAATTTCTCATCATGGTTTCATTTTATTGACCTTTGTAGACGATAACTCTCGAAGTCTATAAAGCCCAAGTTAAAACGTTTTCCTTTTTCTTCTGAGTATGCTCCCAATGAAGTTTTTAATTTTTTACTAAATGACCGTGCAGAATATTCAATCTTAGAGACATCCTGCATGTCTCTTAAGGTTCTTAACATATTTTCAAAAATGATAATAATGTGAATTTTGATAAAATAACCACATCTATAGCAAAATGCATTAGCATCACCTTAGCACATACATTATTAATATCATTTTAAAGTCCCTTTAAATGTCAAAATAAAAATGTGTGTAGTTTGTGACACAAATATACTCTAGAGATACCAAATTGGCGTAGCAATTCCCCTCCCCTCTCCTCTTTTAAGAAAAATATCAAGCAAAAATTTATTATTTCTATGAAAACTATGGTAACTGCATTTTGACTACCAACTCTACAAAAGCAAACTTTAGGGGGGGTGTAGGTATTTTTCCATCATTTTGGAGCATGACGAATAAAAAAATCATGAAATAAACCCAGAAACAAAAATAATTTTTTATTAAAAACCTTAAATTCAAAATTTGAAGAAAATCACTTAATTAGTTTAGGGTAGGCTGTAGGTCAAGGTACAGACAGAGACCGACAGAGACCGACAGAATTGGGACACCCACTTTTTCGTGTACTTAATCATTTTTGATTGTTACCTCGATTTTTTTTACGAATCCAAAACTTGGCCCATAGAAGGTACCTATATCGCAGGTAAAAACTTTAAAAACGTTTGGATTGTCACCAGCGCAGCAGTACCACCGCCGCCGTTCGATTTTGAAAAAATCCAATGACGATCGATTTGTCACAGGAAAAAATCAATTTTTGACAATTTTTAATTTTTTATTATAACTTTTCTTTTATGGTTAGTAAAAATAATATATTGAGATTTTTATTACATTATTAAAAATTGAACCAATTTTACGGCGCTGGTGACAGTCCAAAAATTTTCAAAATATTTTGTGTTGAAGTTCTTTCTTTTTTTCATCATATTTACCTTATATTTTAACTTACAATAAGAACATGTACTGAGATTTGTCCATGACAAATCGATCACCATTTTATTTTTCCAAAATCGAAATATTTTTACGGTACAGATGACAGTAAAAAAATTTACAAATTGTTTTTGATTGACATTTCTTACCTTTTTCATCATAACTTTTCTTAAAATAAAAATAAAATGACTTATCGAAATGGATTTCGGCTATAAGAGTCTAATAAATATTTGTATATTAGATTTGAGTACATACAGGGTGTCCTGTAAATAATGGATAACCTTGCAACTGGTTACAGCAGGCCTTATGACCTTTACAAAAAAAAATATAAAAAAAATATTTTCCCAGTGGTTATTATGTTATGATGTTTTTTCCAAAAGTTGTTAACAAGTACTACTTTTCTCAAATACGTGAACGCTACGACCATGGATGAATAATTTTTAACATTTTTTTATTTTTGTAATATTCTTGAATAACTGTTGTATTAGATAGGTGGTTAAATTTAGTAGTAGTTATTGTTATAATTAACTGGCCATTCATGTCCTCATACAATTTTAATTTATTAGAGGTTGTCAAACTTTTTTGAAAATAAATGCTTGTACTGAAAAAAAATATTTTAAAAAATTATAATAAAAAAAATGCAATAACTACTATTAAATTTTACCACCTATCTATTTCAAAATTATTACAAAAATAAAAAAATGTTAAAAATTATTCATCCATGTTCGTAGCGTGCACGTATTTGAGGAAAGTATTACTTGTTAACAACTTTTGGAAAAAACATCATAACATAGTAACCACTGGGAAAATATTTTTTTATACATATTTTTTTCTGGAGCGGTCATAAGGCCTGCAAAGGTTATCCATTATTTACAGGACACCCTGTATAAAATAACTATTAACAGTATAATGTAGGTATTCATCTTATGTAACTGACATATTTTTGCTGATGTATACATAGAATATTAATATTTATGTAATGAGTACATTATAAACTGTACTAACTACATAGTATCATTTTTGGGAATTGCCAATACGTTATTATGTAATGATTACATAGACCATTCAAAGTCCTGTAATGAAACAAATTGAATAAGCAGATTAGAACCAGGAACCTTTTTCATCAAACCAGGACAATGCAGAATCAGTGACTGAGCAGCTTCAACAGGTATTAATTTACTACCAGAATGTAAAAGGAATTCGGACTAAGACCAACACGGTCTACAAAAACATCAACAACCTTCCTCACGATGTCATTATACTGACGGAAACCTGGTTAAATAGCTCTTTTCTTGGTAGTAAGCTTTTTGATAACTCTTATCAAATCTTCAGACGTGATCGTCACCCATTAGATACTTATAAAATTGTTGGGGGAGGAATTCTTGTGGCGATTAAAAACTCACTGGTTTGTTACTGATGATTTTCGTGTAACCAATATAGTACGGGGTAGTTAGACTTTTGCTGGGAAATAATTCAAACATACAGTTTGACTCCGATATTCAAAAGGGTATTAGTACACGAGCCGAAAACCACATTTTTCATAATTGCACCTAGAGTCATTTGGCCGCCATTTCGTTTTTAACGGCTTTTTTTGTTATCAGACGTAACTCACGCATTTTTGACGCTACGAAAAAAATTTGTGAGACAAACTTGTAGAAAATTTAATTGTCTACAAAATATGTTAAGTAACTTTTTTCGATAAGTGCTTTTTTTTTAAAGTTATACTGCATTTTCTTAAAAAGAGTAGGGGTTCATTTTGGTATATTCATCATATCTTATTTTTTTTCTTCTAAAAAAAAAAAAAATGTCGAAATAAAAGTTATAGTCCCTTCAATTATCTTTATTTTTTGCCTTAACACTTTTGTTATAAGGCTTACGGTTCTCGCCCTGTAGTGCATATTAGTAGTTGAGAACTGTATAGAATCATATATTTTTAACTACTTGATTTCTACTGGTAAATAGAAACCTGGAGAGAAGTAAATTAGTACTCGAACCGAAAACATCATTCTTCACAACTACCCCTTGAGTTATTAAGCCGCCATTTTGTTTTTAACGTTTTTTATTTCTTCGCACGTAACTCGCTTTTTATTTATGCCAGACAAAAAAAGTTGTAGAACAAACTTGTAGAACATTTAATTTCCTACATAAAGTTTCTTGTAACTTTGTTCGATACGTACTTTTTTTAAAACTGTACTGCATTTTATTAAAAAAAGGTTTTTTTTTCAATTTATCATAAAAAACTAAATGTCTAAATAAAAGTTTTAAGTAGACCTTTCTATCTATATTTTTTGCCTCAATATTTTTTTTCTTATGCGGTTTACCTTATGATATGATTTGTTAATAGTTTAAATTATTTGCGTATAGTTTAACTATATTTCCGAATTGTAAAATTAACCAATATCGCACTCTAATCGAGAAATGACTTCAGAACTTTTGTGGGAAATTACATAGAAATTCCTAAATTAATATCTTAAATTTCTAAAATAATGCTAATTTTATGTGAGATAAATGTAAGATAATTTAATCGACTGGGTTTTAATGGATGACACTTTAAAACGGCTGTATTTACTATAAAACATATCAAGACCTTTTGTGTAGAAAGTTCACTTTTCTATAAAAAAAAAACGTAAGTAGTTAGTTTAAATACTTGTTATTATGCATAAAGTTATAAAATTCCAAATACAAACAGGAGTTTTCTCCCATACAAATCGTATGGAAAACCGAAATCTGCGACGAGGCATGTCTAAACATGATTTTTAAGAGCCCTCATTTTCACAGACATCTTTTTTCGCTTAACTGAAACTTTTGAGCCTGTTTGGAAGAAAACTTTTTTTGAAAACAGACTAATAATATTATGATAAATCAGATTCTATTTCTTTGTTGTTCGCTCGTTTTTGTAGTGAAAAACCCCATGTTGAGGCAAAAAATATAGATAATTGAAAGGTCTACATACAACTTTTATTTCGACATTTATTTTTTTATAAAAAATAAATTGAAAAGAAATCCTTTTTTCACAAAATACAGTTCAATTTAAAAAAAAGGACTTATCGAAAAAAGTTACAAGAAACATTTTGTAGGAAATTAAATGTTCTACAACTTTTTTTTGTGGCATAAATAAAAAGTGAGTTACTTGCGAAGATATAAAAAACGTTAAAAACAAAATGGTGGCTTAATGACTCTACGGGCAGTTGTGAAGAATGATATTTTCAGCTCGAGTACTAATTTACTTTCGAACCTCGAGGTTTCTATTTACCAGCAGAAGTCAAGTAGTTAAAAATATATGATTCTATACAGTTCTCAACTACTAATATGCGCTACAGGGCGAGAACCGTAAGCTTTATAACAAAAGTGTTAAGGCAAAAAATATAGATAATTGAAGGGACTATAACTTTTATTTCGATTTTTTTTTTTTAGAACAAAAAAATAAGATATGATGAATATACCAAAATCAACCCCTACTCTTTTTGAGAAAATGCAGTATAACTTTTTAAAAAAAGCACTTATCGAAAAAAGTTACTTAACATATTTTGTAGACAATTAAATTTTCTACAAGTTTGTCTCACAAATTTTTTTCTTAGCGTCAAAAATGCGTGAGTTACGTCTGATAACAAAAAAAGCCGTTAAAAACAAAATTGCGGCCAAATGACTCTAGGTGCAATTGTGAAAAATGTGGTTTTCGGCTCGTGTACTAATACCCTTTCGAATATCAAAGTCAAACTGCATGTTTGAATTATTTCTCAGAGCTCCATATATTGAAATCTAATTACCCCGTACTAATATCGAAATTATATGTGTAAAAATCAAAATGCGGACTGGACACCTATTCGTTATCTCTGTACATCCGAGTTCGAGTAATAAGCTATATGAAGAGTACATTGATTGTATTGAAAGCATATACTTCCAATTGCAGCCTGAAGATGAAATCTTGATCGTAGGAGACTTTAATCTTCCGAACTTGGTTTGGGAAAAAACAAATGATTACAATTACTTTATTCCGGTTGATGCTTCCTAATGAAATATCACTAATCGATGCGATGTCAGCCTGTGGCTTAAACCAATTTAATGAAGCATTAAACAAATTTGAAAAAGCCCTGGACCTTGTATTTTTCTCCGATAATGTAAACACCGATGTAGCTGTATTGGCCTCTGCTGTGATATTAATTGACGAAGATCGACACCACCCCACTCTAGATACATATTTCCTTCAATCTGAACATATGTATTCCTTTACTTAGCTTTAAGAACAAACTAGAATTTAACTATAGTAAGTGTAATTATAATGATCTCTTTAATCTTTTATGCACTATTGACTGGAATCAATTATTCCAAAATTATAACATAAATGACATGTGCTATGCGTTTTATAAAATACTTTTTGGTTGCTTCTATAAAACTATTCCACTCAAAAAATCACGTTGCGATTCAAACGTTCCACCATGGTTTGACATTCAACTTAAAAACTTAAAAAGTAGAAGAAACAAAGCTTGGACAAAATATAACTGCACCAGAGCTGATGAAGATTATATAACTCTTTTGAACCTAAAAAAACCATTTTACAGTATATTTTGACACTGTACGAAAATTATACTCGGAAAACTGAAATTGAACTTAAAACTAATGCAAAAAACTTTTGGAAATTCGTAAATGGTAAAAGAAAAATTGATGGTTATCCTAACTCTATGCGTTATCTGGATCTCACTAGTCATGAGTCTGAAGTTATTGCTAATATGTTATCAAATTATTTCAAAGAAGCATTGGAGGAATCAGATTCCTTCTTATAGATCTTTTTTGGTAAAAAATTTCTCTTAACTTTACTCTATTAACTTTGAAATTAGCGAAGATTCCATATCTCATCATATCTCGAAACTTGACGATTGTAATAGTGCAGGCCCAGATGGCGTACCATCCTCTATTTTAAAAAAGTGTGTCCTATTGGTCATACCCACTATGTGTTCTTTTTTATAAATCCTTAGAAAGTTCTTTTTTCCCTAATATTTGGAAAAGTGCATTCATAATTCCAGTTCATAAGAAAGGATCAAAAACCGAAATAACGAACTACCGACCAATAGCAAAATTATCTGCCATTCCAAAGTTATTTGAGTCAATTATATGTAATGTTCTTTCCTTTCACTGTAGTTTAATTATATGTAGCAGTCAACATGGTTTTGTGAAGAAAAAGTCAACCGTTACAAATTTTTTCCACTTTACATCCTTTTGCTTAGACGCGTTTGAAGATCGTGATCAAGTTGATTGTGTTTTTACTGATTTTAGTAAAGCTTTCGACAAGTTGTGTCATAAAACTCTTATTTTAAAACTAAGCAATATAGGTTTTAATGAAGATTTTTTAAAATGGATCGCATCATACCTTAAAAATAGATGTTATAGTGTGACTTTCCGTAATGAATGCTCGGATGTCGGATCTATTTTTTGTTAACTCAGGAGTTCCTCAAGGCAGCCATTTGGGGACATTATTGTTTATCTTATTTATAAATGATCTTGTCTCTATCATACAAAATTCGTCTATACTAATTTATGCTGATGATACTAAACTTTACAAACGAATACAAAATTCAACAGACTGTTTGCTTTTGCAAGAAGATCTCAATAAATTTAGGGAATGGTGCAATATGAATCGTCTTGTTTTAAATGTTGACAAATGTAAAACGATGAGTTTTACACGCAAAAATGAACCGTTTACTTATGATTATATGTTTGATTCATGTTCCTTAAAGAAATTGTCTGTATTCTCTGATCTTGGAATTATTCTAGATTCTAAATTAACTTTTAATGATCACCTTAATTTTATCATCAAAAAAAGCTAATAGGGACTTAGCATTTGTAAAACGATTCTCTCGCGATTTTCGGGATCCTTACGTCCTTAAGCTACTATATGTTTCATTCGTGAGATCCATTCTTGAGTATGGGTGTGTGGTATGGGCACCTCACTACTCTGTACATACCCAGCAAACATTTTTGTGAACGTTCATAGAACATTCAGTGAAAATGAAGAACATATATTCGAGAAACACTCACTTCTGTGAATCAAATGTGAATATAGTCAAATATTCCATCACTTTTACCTCATACGCGGGGAAGGGGATTTGTGTTGATTTTTTTTTTAAATAAAAAAATATCGAGATTCTTATTTCCTTCACATAATATGAATAAAAGTGAACGCGCACAAGCGATCCTCAAAAGAGGTATATCTTGGGTGCGTCCATTTTTATTCACATAAACTGAATGTCCCTTTCATTTTGTTTTGAAAAGCCATAACGGGACCTAGTCGTGCCAAAACTAAAACAAAAGTTATGTAAAGAAGAAATTTGTCACTTTCATTAAATTTTGCGTATTGTTATTTGTTATTGTACGGACGGAACTATATTCTTTGTGGCAGTGAAAAAAAAAATAAAAAAAGATAAATTGAATAAATTAACTTTTGTTTTAACTTTTTCAATTGGAGTATCTTTTTGATTTCCATTTTCATTCCGTACGGAATTAATTCGACCGAATATCAGAATAGCCGCGAATATTCCATTATACTTTAGCGAAATTTATCATAAGTTTCATTCCATAAATCTAGGGAAATCAAACTGTTTATGCAGATAATTTTACCATTTTAAAATAGCATTTTGTATAACCACACTGAAATAATATTTACATTCAGTTCTACGGTATACATTCCGATTATTAAAGAATCATTATAATGAATTAAATATGATTCAATTTATATTCACTAAACTGAATGAGTAAACCCCAATTTATATTCATATGAATGAATCAAATCTGTCTCATTTAAATGATTCAAAAAAGATTCATGAATTGTTCAGTGAAATGAATATATAAGCGTCCTATTTACATTCACTAAAGTGAAGAACTACTCTATTATTAATGAAACATAAAAACGATTCGAATTCGAGGTTATGCTACCCAGTAAATTTGATCCAAACCGGTTTATAAATGAGTTCATAAATGAGGGTTTCTTTCACTCCTGTGAATTATTAATAAATCATTTCTGAAGGGAAATGTTTGCTGGGTATTAATAGATTGGAGGCGGTTCAAAGAAGATGTATGCGTTTTTGTCTTCGTTTTCTTCTCTGGTCACATGGAATGTTACTTCCTCCATATGCCCAAAGGCTTTCATTAATAGACCTTCCTTCGCTAAATGATGACTTTAAATGCACTAAGTTCAAAACTATGTTTTTTAGCGCAGAAGAATAATATTAATTCAGCTTGTAAGTAGTATTGTTACATTAGGATTTAACGGATCTGTAAATAAATAAATAATGTCAAAATCTCTGACTATATCGATACATATTCATTAAACTAATTCGTTTAATATTAATATAATAATAATAAAATATATATAATATAATAAATATAAATAAAAATATATATTAGCAAATCAGTGTAACTTCAGTCTGAATGGGACCATAGAGGCTTCATTTCCCAGGTCTTCGGCACAGCTTCTGCAATGAGTATTATGAGGAATGCCCCACCTTAGTTCGACATGCTGTCCATTGTACAATGTTACAGCTTACATAAATTAAGCTATTCCTTTCGGATTAGTCTTAAGGCAGCTACGTTGTCCTTGGCTTATTAATTGCGAATATGTTTCACTTTCCGATTGAACATGGAATTTATACTATTTTCGCATGTGAGTTATGAAGGGCTGATCATTACCTAATCCTTTTAAAGTCGTCTGGTCTGTTTATCAACCTTTATGCTTTAACCTTTGGCTCACATTTATATAAAAATGACTTTGAGGTTAAAATATAAGCTTGCAAGATATTCTCGGTACTGCGCCTCCCTCTCACTTCCCTTCAAACATTCTCTTTTAAACTTGAATGATTTAACCCTTTAAAACTTTGAACCAGAACAAGTAGATACCCCACCTACAAACATTATGTATTTACGTACGTGCATCATATTAATTTTACCCAAGTAAGCACAAAATAAATTAAAACTTACCCTCTTTTCCCTTTTTGTTGACTTTTATCTTCTCTTAAATTATAGGTACATAATCTTTGAAACACCTTTTCTGAATAAAAACTCAAAAATCAAATAACCCTTTATTTTTTGCTGTTTTTAATTGTTAATTCCCTCGATCCTGAGCTCAAGGGCATCCGAGGTAATACGCGACTTGCTAATTACAATCGGAATTTACATTGTAAACACGACATTCAACAGAAATTTCATTTTAGTGATAAATTTTGTGTGTTGTTTTTGCTTTTGTTTGTTCAAACAATTCAATTAATAAATCGTTCTTTTGTTTTGTGTTCAAAAATAATAGAGCGAATAATAAATGATTAAATAGAAAACCTTTTGTGCAATTTGCATTTACCTCTTTTGTTGATTCAACGTGACGTGACGCCTTTTTGTAGAACAAAAGATAAAAAGAAGAGACCTGATACAACATGGAGTTTATTTGTCAAATGCACCTGATGTAGAGATAACCTCCACCAGGACCTGTAAGAGTTGAGTACAGGAGCGTAGCAATTGAGGAGGGTTTTGCAAGGAATCTTCTATTAGAAAAATAAAACAAAAAAATGTCTCCCTCCATTTTAGGTAAATATTTTCTGGAGCTACTATTAAGCAATATAAGTACACATCCTGCAATATTTTAGGCTAAACTTAAAAATGCCTCAAGGCTAAACTTGGCAATCATTGTGAACTCATAATGGTGAAAAAGTTCCCAACCATTTTTGTTGGTTCATATCCTCCTCATCTCTTCCACTTAGCTACGGACTTGAATTTATTACCTACTTTATAAAATTCCCTCTTGAATAAATCGAATTTTAAAAGATGTCAGAACTTTGTTAGGAAGTAGAAGAGTAGTCCTATATATGTTTACATTTGCAGAAGGAGCAATACAAAAAAAGCCCTACAAACTATAGGTATAGGTACAAAGGATTCGACGATGCAAGGAACAAGACACAAAAAGAACTTCACTCTTTCCAGACCAACTAACTATATTTTCCTTAAGGACTTTTCTTTCGCGAAACGTGCGAAGACAAAAGGATAACGTTCAGCCAAAAGCAAAGTGAAGATAGAAGGAGAGAAGGAGTACTATATTTTTTGAAAGACGTGTTTCCTTGCAAATTTAAATATGAAACGCAAGGCGACGCGTAACGTTGTGACGGAATATACATATACATATACATAGTTGCTTCTGCTCACGATTCATGAAGCACAAAAGAATTACATGGTGCATTCACAATGGAACTGTCTCGTTACTTCGAAGGTTTCAGAATTCAGATTCGCATGTGTAACTTTTGTGTTCATTGCCAATATATGTAGCTTTATAGGAAGAAGGACGAGGCTGAAGGGAGGCCAGGCCTAAGGATACAATAGAAGAAGAAAATCTTTTACTGACGATGTCGTCGTTGTTAGTTGTCTTCACCGTCGTCATCTTCGGTGAAAGCACATTGAAGACGACAATGGAAGTGTAAAATTGACATGAGAACTTGTGACGCTATAGTGCTCCTTGAAGGACGGCACTCTCACTGAATACTTAAACAAAGGCTTGACAAAACTAGGAGGTGTTTTTTTTTTCTTTTTTTTTTTTCAAAAATAGATATTTGGGTCAAATTATATGCAATCATGAGCAGATGGTATGTTTTAATGAGAGTGGGTAGTTTTTTTTTTCTGTCGTGAAAAATAATCAATATGTACCTTAAACTTAGGTTTCTTTTGTTTTTGTAAGGCAGGTGAAGTGATGAAGTCTTAAGGAAATACAAGTAATTTAACCTTTGGATGTAATAGAATGTTTAATGTTCAAGAAGTCGGGTTTACAGTTAACATGGAATTTATGTACGTTTGAGGGAGGCAATACCAATGAGTGATATTTTCAGTTTTTAAAAAAAGATGTTATGTTTGGCATTTGATCTGGAATAATCTAAGTATGCTTTACGTCGAATAAAGGGATCATTTTTTTACTATTTTACCTAATTACTTATTTTAGGTGGCACTTCAGTTCGGAGTGGAACAGGGCCTCAACCAACAAGCTTTTTCCAGCCAGCTTCACGGAGAGAATTGAAAAATCACCAATTGAAAAATTTGCGGTTGCAATTTACGAATCATGTTTTATTCGTAAATCAAGGCATTTTGTTCCCAAATTAATACAAAAACTGGTAATTTCACATTCAAAACGTAGCAATTTACAAAATTTGTTTCTTCGTGATTTGCAATTGAAATCCATGATTCAAGCTTCTACTCTTCATAGCAAAATACAACTTTTTTGGCGTAATTTACTCTCCAAAGGAATAATATCACAAACAGCATTTAAAAATATTGATTTGCGATAAATTTTTAGTAATTAACATAATGCACAATCACTGATTTACGTTTTTTCTGTCGCAATTTGCAACTCCATGAGAATAGTCGCAAATCACCAACAAAAAAAATCCTAAATCACGACTTTCTTGTCGCAATTTACTTCTCGAAGAGATAGAGCACCACAACATGGCAGGTATCTCATCATCAATGTGTGACACCAACGATCTGTAATGCAAATTGGCCTGGTGGTTGCATGCTCGCTCCGCAACTGGAGGGTTGCGAGTTCAAATCCAAGTAGAGTCAAGCGTAAGTATTTATTTCAAATAAATTAAATTAAATGTGTATACCTGCAAAATAAAGGGTAGAGCAGGATTGATCTTTCCAAGTGGCAATATCACGAAATAAAAGTGGTGATCACAAATCTTTTTTGCAAATTTACAAATTGAGGAATATTTGGATCAAATTGCGATTTGTTGTTCGCAATTTTCTTGTCTCTCGATAGCATAATTGATTCTAAAAGAGGGTTGATTTACGATTTTTGAGTATCAATATCTTCATTTTGCTCAGTTTTGCAAATTGCAAACAAATAGTCGTAAATTACGAAATCCGGAGCCAAGGTATAAATCGGGATTCATTTTTCGTAATTTGCAGCTCATTTTTCGTGATATGATCCAAGAATTCTTTCCGTGTTGGTCTCTAGCTAGCTGTCTCCAGTTTCTCACGCGAAGTTGGTTGAGATCCTTTTCCACTTGTGTGCACCACCTGTTACGCTATTCCCCTCTACAGCACCACCTCACGGGGTTAGATTCAAAGACTTTCGGGTCCAGAGCATTGATGTCCATTTGCTCTAGTTGACCTAGTTTTTTGTTTAACAATTTTGTGGCTTCGTCGGTGTCGCTGTTCAGCTCGTACAGTTCGTTTTTGTATGTTCTTCTCCATTCCCCATCTATGCAGATGGGACCAAAAATTACCCGGAGAATTTTCCTCTCAAAACAGCCTAAAACGTTCTCATCCACCGTTAATAGTGTCCATTCCTCAGGAAGAAAAGCGTCTTATACAGGGACACTTTGGTTGCTCGAAAGAGGGCTTTGCTTCGCAATTGCCTTCTTAGCTCAACGAAACAGCGATTTAAGAGTAATTCTTCGTTTGTACCCAGCACTGGTATCGTTTGCTGAGTAGATAGTGGAGCCTAGGTAGACAAAGTCTCTGACCACCTCAAAATTATAGCTGTCTATAGTGACATTCTGCCTGAGACGTCCTTTCTAGTTGACAGCATATAATTGGTCTTGCCTTCATACACCGTTAAACCCATCTTCATGGCTTCCTCCATCAATACTCACGAAAGCACCACTGATATCACGCTTTCTTCGTCTGATTATGTCAATATCAGCGTAAGCGAGTAATTGGACGGATTTTTGACAAATTGCGCCTCTAGTGTACGTGAGAGTCTTGCACTACTCTTACAAGAGTGATGTTGAAGAAGTTGCATGACAGCGAATCGCCTTGTCTAAAACGTTTTTTGATATCAAAGGTATCGGTGACCTTGATGCCGACCTTGATGTAGCAGTGTGCACTCTCCATCGTCATCCTGCACTAACTGACGAGCTTGGGAGGGATGCCAAAACTAGACATTGCTCTATATAGCTCGTCTCTATAGATGCTGTTATGCGCGGCCTTAAATTCGATGAAAAGGTGCGGTGGGTATCGATTTGAAACTCTTAGGTTTAATCCAAGATCTGCCGTAGCGATGCGAATATTTGTTCGACGGTGGACTTTCCTGGTCTTAAGCCTCACTGATATGGAACTTTTAAGTTGTTGCACGAATGGCTTCAGGTGTTCACAAAGTACGGCAGAAAAGATCTTATATGCGATGTTAAGAAGACTGATGCCCCTTTAGTAAATGAAGTGCAGTGGATCACCTTTGGCCGATCCTCGAGATCGGGCAAAAAATGCTGAGGCTCCATTCATCGGGTATGCTTTCGTCCAAGTCGGAAAGCTACCAGCCACTTTGACTAACCAACTAGACGCAAGGCTACAACTTTGTGTTTGCTTGATTCGTGAATAGTTAAGTATTAATACCATGGTCTGGCAGGGTTGCCGCGGTCGAAAGGTTGCCATCTGATTTTTTCAAGATGCAAAAAAGGGGTCAAAATTAACCTACTCGCACAAGGCTTAATCTTATTTATAATTTAGTTTATACATTCTAATGCATGAAAAAAATTATGCCAGATGGGTTTGGTGGTCGAAAGTGCTATCCAGACGAGCCTAAGGATCTTAAGGATTAATAAAAGATATTGGATAGCTTGAGACATTTGTTAGGTAAAAGGCTTAAACTTATTGTATGCTTTATTCGTGAACATATAAGCCAAAAAATAAAGATCAGGGAATATTTCCGCAATTCTAGGGTTGCAACCTATTTCTTTTTTTCTATATTTAAAATAACCTCCAAATGTAACATTGTTGTGAAATTATTTAAACGCGATTTTACAAATATGCTGGTGGAATTTTAATCCGCAAACTCAATGGATTTCAATAAATCCAAACAAACAAAATTTAAGATAATATCTAAAAAGAAAAACAATTGCACAAACTATGCGTGCGCCGCGGCCGGCATGACAACAAAGCGAGAGAAATGACGAACTGTCAAGCGATGAGTGCATTTAATAATTTGCAAAACTGACAACACATAAAGTGCTGCCACCTAGTAGCTCAGCAATGGGGTGGGTTCAGCGATTAGAATTATTTTATTAATCGAATTCGATTAATAAAATGAATACCTAAGAGAAATAAAATGTTAAGTAAGGTGTACTTGTACTTAAAGTGGGCGCCAGGAATTTGTTCTAAAAGAAAATTAGGAAATTCCAAAACTAATTTTTATTGAATCTCGAGCAAAAAAAAGAAACGAAAACAAGTAAAAGAACCAAAAGTAAAACACAAGTTTTTATATACCCAGATGGAGATTTTAATAGATTTTATTTGGGAAACCTTTGAGCCAAAACCCAGGGATTAAAACCCAAATTTTCTTTCCAAGAGATAGATTTTTCACAGCAAAATTTTAAGGGCTTACGGTGAACCGTTAAGCCACGAGCAAAAACAAAGAAAATGAAAATGGGCCGCAAACGAGGCAATTACCGTGTCCCACAAAATCGGGATAAAATTCGAATCTAATTCTAGATAAACGAAATCAAAACTATAGAAATTGATACGAACAAATACACTTTTCAAGAATAACACTCTACTCAGCTTCTTTTTATAGCTGCGGAACTCCTATCCGCCTCTTTCCTTCTATCACCTCGAATATTCCTCAAATCTGCTTCGCACCTCGAAACACTAATTTTTTTCTTAAAATTTTCTCAAACTTTTCCTCCTATTTCTTCCACAAAAAAAAATTACTTTTTCTCAATTTTAAATTTCTTTCAAACTTTTTCGAATTTCAAAATCAAAACTTATCGCTTGTAAAGTTGTCCAAAGAGTGAACTTTCCATATGCTTATCCTATTTTCTACCTCGGCCATTCCAGTCTCTCACACATTCATACGACCAACCAATCGTTTTCGAGATCTTCAGTCATGGGATCACGGCTTCCTGGAAAGCTACGTGCTCTCCTCGAAAGCCTCCGTTTCTCTGCTGTCGAATTTCATCGAAACTTTACTCTCACACAGGGGCGGACTGGGCCACCGGGCAACCGGGTTTTTTCCCGGTGGGCCCCCGGGCAGGCAAAAAGTTTTTTTTTTAAGAAAAAAATGTCGTAAAAAAATTTTACTCACACTAAATATAGACTTTATGTGGATCAAAATCGATATTTTGAGGCCCCCAAAAACTCGCTTGGTGGCCTCTACGGATCTTTGAAGGCCTCAAAAACTCGGATGGTGGTCTTTGGAGGCCTACAGAACTCAATTGGTGGCCTCTACCGATCTTTGGACGCCTCCAGACCTCGGTTGGTGGCCTCTACGGATATCTGGAGGCCTCCTGAGCTGATGGCCTCTACGGATCTTTGGATGCAACCAGATCTTGGTTAGTAGCCCCTACGGATCTCTGGAGGCCTCCAGTGCTCTTTTGGTGGCCTCTACAGATTATTGGAGGTTCCCACAACTCCGTTGGTGGGCTCTACAGATCTCTGGAGGCCCCCAGGCCTCGGTTGGTGGCCTCTACGGATCTCTGGAGGCCACCAGAACTCGGTTGGTTGTCTCTTCTGATCTCTGGAGGCCACCAGAACTCGGTTAGTGGCCTCTACGGATCTTTGGAGGCCCCCAGATCTCGTTTGGTGGCCTCTACGCATCTCTGGAGGCCTCCAGACCTCGGTTGGTGGCCTCTACTGATGTCTGGAGGCCCCCAGACCTCGGTTGGTGGCCTGTTCGGATCTCTGGAGGCCACCAGAACTCGGTTCTCTGGAGGCCAGCAGAACTCGGTTAGTGGCCTCTACGGATCTTTGGAGGCCCCCAGATCTTGTTTGGAGGCCTCTACGGATCTCTGGAGGCCTCCAGACCTCGGTTGGTGGCCTTAACAGATTTCTGGAGGCCCCCAGAAACCGGTTGGTGGCCTCTATAAATCTTTGGAAACCTCTAGAACTCGGTTGGTGGCCTCTACTGATCTCTGCACGCCCCCAAGAACTCGGTTGGTTGTCTCTACGGATCTCTGGAGGCCACCAGAACTCGGTTAGTGGCCTCTACGGATCTTTGGAGGCTCCCAGATCTCGTTTGGTGGCATCTACGGATCTCTGGAGGCCTCCAGACCTCTGTTGGTGACCTCGAAAGATCTCTGGAGACCCCCAGAAATCGGTTGGTGGTCTCTATAAATCTTTGAAAACCCCTAGAACTCGGTTGGTGGCCGCTACGGATCTCAGGAGGCCCCAATAACTTGGTTGGTTCTCTGGAGGCCTCAAGAACTTGGTTGGTGAACTCTATGAATCTTTGGATTCCTCCAAAACTCGGTTGGTGGCCTCTACGGATCTTTAGTTATTCAAAAGTTGATAGAAAAATTTTACAGTTCCAAAAAACTAAATATGCAAAATAAAAATAAATAAAAATGACTGATGAGTATACTTTAAAATGTCTGAAAGTTAGGTGCATAACCTGAATTCAAAAGATGAGGATAAATTTCCGTATTTAATCTGATATATCATATATGGATCAGATCATGATAAATAAAACAAACATGATCATAGTGACAGGAGTGTTAATAACCCGTCTCTTTTTGCCTCAAGTTTGCTTATGTTTCATTCATCTGTTGCCTCTTTTCTTTGCGCTACTGAGATAATTCACATAGCAATTTTTGGATCACTGAAATAGATCCAGATAAAAAGCAGAATCCTATATTGCTTTTACAATTACTTGTTAAAAATTGATCCGGATCAAATCATGTGAACAATAAAATAAGGACGAATGTCAAGAAACAGAAAGAAACAAGAAAACACAAGAACACTATGGAGATTGCGCAAAATGCTGCTTGAATGACTTGCGACGATATTATTTTGACGCAAAAAGGTACAAAAAGCTTTTCTTAGCATATAATTTGATGCTGACATTTTCATGTCATTTCATTTCATTCACAAGTTGCTTGCAAAAGATTATTTTCAAATTTTAAATACATCAAAAATCGAAGGAGAAATATCATGACGCAAGATCACCTTGAAACCGCAATGCTTATATCCGTGGAGTTTGCTGTCAGAAAAGAGAAGTTAGTTAAGAAAATAATTAGTTAAAAAAATTAGTAAAAAAAATATTTAAAATATTAAAGTCTCTGGTCAATGATTGCTAATTAAGTAGATGTTTTATAAAATGATGAATTAACAGGCCAAGAGCCTTTTTTCTGCAGTTTTCTTCTTTTTTTTTTTGAAAACTTATACTCTATTCTTTTATTTGTTTTTTGAATCAAGTTTTTTTAGTGAAAAGTTTTTGAGAAATTAAATTTGAAAGTCAAAATTGTGGACTTTTTTTTCAAGTTGATTGTTATGTCAAAATTTCGTGTAGTGAAGCACCACTTTTCATTTTCATATTCTTTCTCTTAGTTTTTGAGAAAATAAAAAAAGATAACAAAGGGTACTTTTTCCAATTTCTTGTTTGTTTTGTTAAGTTTATAATAGGCAAAGGCAAAGAAGTACGATATTATATCTTTTTTTGGGAGAAGGTACCTTTCGTTTTTTTTATTTCTCAAAAACTAAGAAAAAAATAATACTGCTTTTGTCGGTTCACGATTCACGAGATATTTGATAAAACGTGATTTCCAAAATGGCAGCTGATGCTCGCCAGCTTGGTTTAACATTCGGGGGGCACCCCTGACCATTTTCGAACAAAAATTAATTAAGTAGTTGATTGCATTATGAACCTATGTACTGGTTTTGCTCTGGTTCTTGGTCTAGCATATGGCTAGTTTGTTCACAGTGGGTTAGATCTGCAACTAGATTACCACTGATTTTGTTTAATCTATAGTTATGAATCTGTGATCATCATTGAGCTAAATAATTTATTTGATTCACTCGAGAAAAAAATTGAAGAAAATTCGACTTCAATGTATTGGGAAGGGTACAAAATCCCGAATGCCAAAATCCCGAAAAGCAAAAAATGAAAATCCCGAAAACCCAAAATTCCGAATGGACAAAATCACGAAAGCCAAAATCCCGAATGACAAAAAATCCCGAAAACATTTGGGACTGAATCCCGAATTTCAATACTTTTTTAGTACCTACTATTCAGCAATTTCAAAGAAATCAAGCTGTTTTGTATGGCTTTGATTTCTGCTCGCCTTGGCATCATGACATTGTCTATAAAGGAAATTTTAAAATAAATAATCACTTATAAATCTTGAGATATAATACCTTAATTGAATTCTTCTTTAATGATTTAAAAAAAAAAAAAACAATAGTTTCCAATCGTAACTTTTATTTAGTTTAAGTTTTATTGAAACGAATCTATATCTACTCTTTACAAATAATGAGAAGACAATGTTCTTATTCCGTTTCCGCGTAATATCTATTTGTTCTTAAACACGCATCGCCTACTTGGACAAGTTGATTTTGCGATTGTGACATAAATTGTTCTCAGCATCTGCTTGGGTTGCTACACACTCTTATTATGATTGCCAATTATCATTTTGATAGTAGATAAACATTTTTCAAAAGTAAATTGTTAAAAAACTGACCAACTATTCATTGAAAATAAATAATATTCTTACAAAACATTACGAAATGTATATTTTGAAGGGAAGAATCGCGTTCGCGATTTTTAATACTAAAAAAAGTTCTAAGCCAACTGGGATTTTGGCATTCGGGGTTTTGGCATTCGGGATTATGGCATTCGGGATTTTGGTATTTGGGATTTTAGCCATTTGGGATTCTGTCCATTCGGGATTTTGTCTTTCAGGATTTTGGCATTAGGAATTTTTTGCCATTTCGGGATTTTGGCATTCGGGACCTCGTACCCAACCCCAATTTATATATATTTTTTGAAAATATTTAACGCGTTTCATTTCTTGTGATTGCACAATAACCGTAGCTTAAAAAAAATTATTTCTAACAAATTATTAAAAATTAGAAATATGAACATTTAGAATACTTTTTGTTTCATATTTCCCTTAATTCCCATAATTTTTGTTGACTAGCGTAATTTTGTTTTGACTAAACTGAAAGTCACACCCACTTAAGGTCGTAAAATTAATGTAATATTACTACATGAGACCCACAAGAACATCTTTGCAATTTTGTATGCTTGCTTGAATAAAAACTCAAATTAATTACTGCCAGGTGACGCAGCCATAAACTAAAAAAAAACTGTTTCAACAAAATTAAATTCTACCCTTAGAATTCAAAACTATACCTTATTACTTAAATCCAATATATATCAATCAATAAGGCTCATTTGCTGATACGAAACTTAAATATTTAAGTAGAACATAAGCGCTTATGTGACAGTTTACGCAGAGGAAAAATAGAACATAAGCTTTTTCAGTAGAACATAAATGCTTAAGTTTCGTATCAGCAAACGGGTCTAAGTTAATTAAAAAATCAATAAATATAAAAAAAAATGACTTTCGAGAAATGTCTGAAATATCAACTTTAATTTTTGAAAATTTTGAGAATTATTGTATTCTGTGGCCCTTTTTCTTAAAGTCCCGGTAGGGCCTTTGACCCCCAGTCCGCCCCTGCTCTCACACACACATTCAATGAATCAGTAAGGTGTTGGATGTCTTTCCAAAACTTGCCGAATCCAAATGGCCGAGTTCAGAACCTTTTCAACTAAGTTTTATCAAATCCTGACTTTTACACAGCTCTTTTTTTTCGTATCAATTTCGATAGATCTACTATTTAAAATGTTTAGTTTTAAGGATTTAAAAACACGTTAACAACCCATTTTACTGACAAAATGATAAGCTACGTTACATTAGGTTAATTTCAGTTAATTTGAATTAAGTTGAGGCTGTTTTGATGCTAGCTTTGTTCAGATATAAGTAGGAGTCCGCCTGACTCGCTTACTTCTTCAGCTCATCCCCTGGCTCCTTCGACAAGAGACCGCCCGTCTACTTGATAGTTTTAGTTCGTGAATTTGGGAACCAAATGTTCCACTCAATTGACAAATCGTTGAAAATCCGTTTTTTTTTACTTTTTCTTGAAATTTAAGAAAAAATCAAGAAAGGATATATTTCTTATCATACCAATTTTTTAAACCTTAGGCTCGTCTGGCAGGAGCTTTTGACTATCAATCTCGTCAAGTATGTTTTAATTTTTTGTATACAAGATGGCATAAGCTTACATATGTGCGAAAGCTAAAGATAGGTTGGTGTTTCAGTTTGTCAATTTTATACAATTTTGAAAAATATCTGGCAACCCTGGGTCTACAGTAAAAGAACCATATGATAATTTGCTGACTTGATTTAATATGTAATAGGATTATACGCTGTTAACAGTAATCTGTTCACGAATAAAGCATGCACTAAGTTTAAGCCTTACCTAACAAATTTCTCAAGTTTTCCAATATCTTTTATTAATTAGACCCGGATTAATTAAGAGCTTTAGGCTCATCTGGCAAGCACTTTCGACCACCAAACCCATCTGGCATAGTTTTTTTATGCATTAGAATGTATAAACTAAAAAATACCACAGCCGAAAGGCCATCAGATCTAGCAGCTAAATTTTCAAATTCAATATAGTTTTTTAATCAGCTCTTAACACATAATTGAAAATTCTTTACCATCGAATAGAACAGCATTATTCTAACATTAAAACAAACTAATAATTGAAACTTAAAAAACCTATTTAAACCCATTTTAATTTTAGCAAAACTGCTCTTTCGAAAACTATATGCATTTAAAGTTTTTTTTTGTTTTAATATTTTTGTAAAATAAACTTTATCCTCCTGCGAGGTGCGTGTTCTAATTAAATTCCATAACACAATAATTGCTTCTGCAGATTACATCATCACTAAACTTATTCAACATCTAGTTTTATGTCGTCCGCACCCATCATGGTTACACTCAACGGTAATGCAGGCAATTATAACCGCACTCGTACATCGACTTCAAAAACGCATATAATGACCCCATTAGCATTTATATATCTCTTCGGGCGGTGCAAAATTCACTCAGATTTAACATTGTGCTGGGGTGCAAATTTGCATCCTTCCCATATGACCCTTCAGAGAGCTATGGGCAATGATGATGCCTGCAGTGCAGCCGCTCTGATGCAACAGGAGGACCAAATTGCCTTTAAGTTGGCATTAAATCATTCGTAATGCTTAGATTTCCCTGAATTTTAATGACTATTTCTTGAGATTTTTTTCCCTATAGCCTATTGAATAGACCTTTTTAAAAGGAACAATTACGTGCAAGGTTTTTGTTAACTTTTCCTGCATACATTTTTTCGTAACATTTTTTGAACTATCCATTCCAATAGAAAATTTAATTTTGAACAAAAAGTATCATAAGTAAAATTGTCGAATTCGGCTTAGTTTCCGAGTTATACCAAAAATACTGAAAAGTGGCCAGTGTGACCATTCTCTCAGAAGCGCATGGGTGAATTTAGTAGCATTTTTGGTGTTAAGCAAGCTTATGAGCCAAACAAACATATTCAATAATAAAAACCCTTGCACGGAATTGTTCCTTTATACCCCTCATTTTCCGGTCTATTCAATAGGCTACTAGGTTAAGGTTAAAAAGAAAGGTTTCTGTTTAACAACTTCTAAATATTTATTTAAAACCCAGTTGGAGAATAGTGTGAGTGCTTGCAAAATCCACATCAACAATTTGAATGTACCAACAAGTCATGATTTCTCATCCTACCAACATTTCCCACAAAGACGTATGAGCTGGCTTTGCAAGAAGTATGAATCGCCTGTAAAGTTTACTAACGAAAAGCGGGAAGAATGACTTTTTCAAAAAAAAAATTAAATCGCCTGTAAAGTTTACTATCAGTGTGGCATCGATGTACAATCATACTAATCGTCCCCTTAAAAGCAAAGTGACTTATCACCCTTTGTATCTGTGTAACTTCGCCAAATTTTGTGTGCATTTTTTTCCAAGGCATCCCTAAAATCCTTGGTCCTTAAAAATACCTATTGCCTGGGCCCCACGTTTTCGTTCCAAATGCATGGGACTCAAAATTAGCATTAGCTTGGGATTTTTTAATTGATTTCCAGTTCTTTTGTCACTGTATCCCACTGTACCCAATATCAGTGAAGGTTTTTTTTTTGAACGGTTCATGCCTAAAGATGGCTTGAAGGTTGTATAAAATAAAATGTTTGCCACCCACTATTGCCGCTTCCCGCGAGCGCGGTAGCTGCATGCATATATACATACTTAAATGACTGAAAAACAATTTTCACACATTCCGATTGCGTTCCAATTGGGTTACATTGTGTTGACCAAATTCACAGGATATTTTTAGTTCACATTGTGATGTTCAAATGTTGTCCATGTAGAGCCAAGCCAGCCTCGGGTTTAATATGCGTAAGGCGATATAGTAGGAGACTTGCTGGTTGGTTAGTTGGAAAAGCATCAAATTCTCAGCATGTTGCAAACACTATAGTTATGGTTTTGAATACCATTCCCACCCACATGCATCATCGATATTCCTCTACAATATTTCCGTTGAAATGTTTATTCTCCAAATATTCATGTTCTGACATTTTATCAATGCTTTGGACATTGGACACGATATACCAAAATTTTGCTTATGAATTTCACAAGCCCTTCTTTTGATTTTATTTTACATATTTGTCTATATACTCGTACTATGTGTGTATGCTGATTTTAAACTGTAAAAATATAAGTGTGGCAGTTCGTGAAGAAGTTGGTTAGGTACGAAATCTCGCAAATAAAAGTCTCGCGTTACGAAATTTCGGAATTGCAAATGCTCGCTTTTCATAATTTCGCATTAACACAATCCTGCTTTTAACAATCTCGCAATTACAAAATCACGCAAACGAAAATATAAAAATTTAAATCTCGCAAAATTAAAATTTTATTTTGCAAAATTTCTTAGCTCCTGCAAAATGAATCGAATTTTATTTATTTGGTCCGCAAGATTTTTTTTTTTCAGTTCGAAACTGCAAGCGATGTTACAGTGAGATTTGAATTTGCGAAATTTGCGAGATTGTTCAAAGCAAGATTTTGTAATTGCAGGATTACGAAAAGCAAGATTATTACTTTGCGAGACTTCATCTTTCGAGACAACAAAAAAATGGAAGGTTTCGTTATTCCAGATTTTAGTGTGCGAGATTTTGTACTGCTTCACAAAACTCGCAAAGTTTTTATTTTCAGTTCGAAACTGCAAGCGATGTTACAGTGAGATTTGAATTTGCGAGATTTGGATATGCGAGATTTTTCATTGCAAAATTTTGGTGGATATGCTTGCAAGGTTTGTTGGTGCGAGATGTACATGCGAGATTGTTTAAAGCAAAAAAAATGCAAGATTTCGTTATTCCAGATTTTGGTTTGCGAGATTTTGTACTGCTCCGCTGCTTCGAGAACCGCTAATTGACTTATCAATCTTTTCTGCGTGCGGTTCATTCGTAATTAGGATAAATATAAAGATTTAACAGAAATATGGAAGAGAGCTCAAATTTTCTGCCGAATCCTCCTCTTAGAGCCAGTTTTCCAGTGCGAAACCATCCCAGTCCGAGTATTTTAGTCAATTTAAATCCTAATTGGTTGGGCTTAACTCAGGAACAGATTTTTCTGATAGAAACGAATTGAAAATTTTTTGAAAACTTTTTGAAAGAGAAATGTCTGTTATGGTGTCATGAGTGTCATCTCAATTTCGAAAGTGAAAGGAGTGAAAGGGTGATATCAATAATATCGCAATTCGACATCAATAGATTTTTTGAAAACTGAAAGAAGAAGTTATTCCTCCACTAAAAAATCTTCTCTGAACTAAATCGGGGTTAATTTATTTTCAGGATTTGGTAACTCTGATTTATCTGCGGGTTAACTTAACATTGAAAAACTGACCCTTTGAGGACTTTTCACTTTCATGCAAGAGACAGAAGGCAGTACCCCTTCAAAAACCAAATGGACCCGGATTCAAACTCTTACCTTCGCCGTAATAATTCAACGCAGAAACACAATGCCAGTGGGTATGAATTTGTCTGGTAAAATTCAGCTAACCTTTACCATCCCCTTGATATCTATTTTAAGCTTCAGTTTACCGTGCCAGCTTCTAAATATGGATTCGTTTGGTTCATGTGATACTGGTAGGTAGATCTGCAACATTGCTGGTTTCAGAATTCAAAATAGCCTTCAATGGGATTTTTAGGCTGTTATACCCTTACCCATGCACGCCGCCGCTGGCCACCCCCCGCTGACACTAACGAAGGAAAGCCATCCCTGAAGTTGAACTTTTCATTAAATCAGTCCAATGAAAGGTAATTAAATTGTGATGTTTACTTGTGTCTGCAATTTTTGCCTGATGGTGTAACTTAATCCAAAGTGTATACCTACATAGGTGGTAGTTTCCGGTTGTGTATAGTTACACATCAACGTCACTTCAGCAACCGGAACCCACTGCCACGCCATTGCGGTTTATATAGTTGAATGCAAAAGTATACTGTCGATTGTCCTTCGATTTCGCATGAGTAATTATACTTTTCGAGTTTTTGAGCATCTCGTTTGCTGCTGCTGCAAGCAGCATGTAACGTTATTTAATGAGATTGTGTGGTGCGTAAAGTGCCGTTTTTATCGTTTTTATTTGTATGTGCAGATGGAAGTAATAATATTCATTCTGCGGGTCATTTGGCCTGTATAAAAAGAAGTGTGCCACACTGAATTAAGGTTAAGTGTGAAAAAAATGCGTTTTTTATGGATAATTGAATGGAAGCTGCTGAATTGTTATAAGTTGCATTGACCTCATCTTATTTTTAACTTTTTTTTTTTTTTTTCAACTCTGCATTTTTTTCAGTAATTAGTGCGCATTTTCAATGGAACTTGTCATGAAGAATATTCTGTGATTTTCAAATAATTGAACCTATTAAAGGTATTATGTGGCTTAAAAAAAAAAAACACCACGGAGGCTTCATGCAATTTGTAAATTCAGTCCAATATTTTTCAGTATAATCACAGTGGTTTATATCTTGCAAATATGTGGGCCTCGTTGTCTCTTTTTTTAACAGTTGTTGAAGTAAATAATGAGAAACAGTTTGTTGAAGAGCTACGAAAAAATTGACGTCTACTCTCAAAAATCAAAACCAAATGAGTTTTCAAATTGTTTTCTATTGGTTACTCTTTGGATTAATTAACTTTTGTAAGAATACAGGAACAAAATTTGGTCGAGTCAATATTTATAAGATTCATGATTTAGCTTGGGAATATGCTCAAATTAATGTTTTGAAGAAACTTTTTTCAGACTATTTTCCATCACTTTTCTTACAATTTTAGGTTCAAGTTTTATCTCACTTTTTCTCGAATATTGGCCTTAAGCATGGTTCTTGACTTTTTGGCATTGGCATAAACCTTAAACCCTAAAAGCGGTGGCCAGTCAAAATCAGAAAAACTTAATATTGTAATAACTTTCACATTTGAACTATAACGACTCACAATAACAAACAAACGGGCACTATAGAGCTTCAGGTCGTAGTGCACACATATCCGACAATTGAACGAGCTATAACGACTCTTAAATGAAGAAGCGCCATCTTCCAGATAATACCTGCTACAAACCAACCTAGAGAGAGCTTTCGTGAGCTTTAGAGCTTTGACTCTTAATGTAAAAATAAAAAGCTTTAGGAAGGGAAATTATGAGAAATTTCCCCTACGTAAAGCTCTAGAAGCAGATGCCAGAACATTCTACCAATTTCCAGAGTTTGTCAAACCAGCTTAAAAGGCACATATTTGAGCGGCAGCGATACATATTCAGCCTTATCGCAAATAAATTTTCCCCCGGATTTTTTCCCCCGAGTGATACTATCCAATCGTAAATAAATTTCGAAAAAAGGAATAAATTTCTAGGGAAAAAGTAGGTATCGCCAGTTTTTTTCCGAAGGAAAATTAGTGATTTTTCCCTGGAAAAAATTCACTTAAGATTAGCTGGAGGATTTTGAAAATACCTATAACACGTACATTTTACTTTTGTCTTTTTTATTCCAGTTTTGTCAGTTTATTTCAACTTTTCTTATCTTTCGTGTTCAAAGTGATACATTTGGGGCAGATCTCTCTCTCAAACAGTAATTAAACTTCTGCCAAGACTTCCCTGAAGCTGGATTGAGCCTCCTTTTTGGTAGCCACCTCCTGCAAAAAAAAGCAAGCATGCATTTAGTTTGACAAAAGAAGGTGTGCCAAATGCTTTTTAAGGTCGTGACACTGAATTCATTTAAATATCCAGTAAATATGTGAAAGCTGGGGGTTATTCCATAATTTTAAAAATGATAATCGTCAAAACGATTATCGTTAACGTGATCGTCAATGATTTGCTTTACGTAACGTCTATCGTTTTTTTTTTTCAGAATGCAGTCCCCTACAAACCTACAAGCATGAAAAAAGTATTGGAGCCTTGAAATCAATGCAAAAGATACTTTTTCTTAGAATTCTGTTCTACGGTGGTTAATCTGAAGGCTATAGATTTTTAGAAATAGAGATAAGAAATGTAGGTATTGTGGCAGTAAAAAAGAGAAAACGAACAATAAGTAACCTGGAATATGTAAGAGGGGAAGCTGGCTGCCGGATAGGTAGGAATATATGCGATCAATAAATGAAATGTAGTGAGTTGAATTCTGACTAGCAAAGTGAATGGTGCGTTTTATTTAAAAGTTACGGAAGAAACGAAATTACAAATGATAGAAAGAGTTCAGCTTAAAATTCAGAAGTGCGATTTCACCCACCAGTAAAGAAATGTAAAATAATAACTAGAAAGCCAAAGAATAAAGAAAGAAAAAAAAGAAGAATCTAATTGAACGGAAATAATAAGAACCCCTCGCGAGTGTATCTATATCTGTAGCTACGTGTCCTAAGTTGTGTCGCATCGTACCCATATATAAAATTTAATATTCTGTCTGGCCCTCGCGAGTGAGCTGGTAAAATCCACACAAAAAATACATAAAACGAAAAAACCCAAACGACCGTTGGCGTCAGCGTGCGCAGTTTATTTGAAATACATTCGAGACTCGAGTCTCGCCCTAAAAGAAACAAAAGAAATAGGTAGTGTACGAAAAAAAAAAAACACACACAGACAATACTTACGATGGCAGATGTTGATAGCTTCAAGAAATACACCGTTCCACAGTTAAAATCGTGGTTGAATGCATTGGGGTTGAAAACCAATGGAAACAAGGCGGAGCTTATATTGAGACTCATGGAAGTTCCAGTGCAGCTGCGCGGTGATTCTGAGTCGCTTACCAACACAAATGAAGATGACGGGGAAGACAACGATGGAGCAGCAGACAACAACGATACCGATGATGAAGACAACGATAATAATGAACACGAGAACACAAATGAAAGAGAGCCAGCCAACAGTAAGGAAAAAGATAGAAATGAAAATGAAAGAAAAAAGAACGTATACAACAGCAAACGATTGGCAAAGGAAATTGAACAAATGAAGAGGCTGAGAGAACAGGAAAATAAATTGCTAAAGAAAGAAAATGAGTGGTTAAAGAAAATGAACGAGAATAAAGAAACGAAAAATGTAGGTCAAATTAAAGAGTTCGTTGTCGACTTTAAGGGCACTGGTGATTCATTTGAGCATTTTGAGAAGCAGTTGGAGAATGTTCGCGCTGCTTACAAGTTGAATGACAGTGACATGAGAGTGCTAGTGTCTCTTAAACTAAAAGACAAGGCACTCAAATGGTTTCACTCAAGAAGAGATGTGACAACTGTGGCTTTTAATGAACTAATGTTAGAGATGAGACAGATTTTTGACGATCACTCATCTAAGTTGCAACGGAAACGAGTGTTTGAGCTGAGGAAGTGGCTGCAGGGCGAAACCTTTCATGGTTATTTTCAAGAAAAAATAATTCTTGGCAGCCGACTTCAAATAGAGGAGGACGAAATGATCGAACATATAATCGAGGGAATACCAGACGAGAGGCTGGCATCAAGTGCCAGATTACAATGCTTCACCAGGAAGACGCAGTTGCTCGAAGCTTTCAAGTCAATTAAATGTCCAACCAAGCCGAAAATGATGCCGACAGCAACAACATCACGACAGGCATCAGGTGTCATCGGGAAGGAAGTTCGCTGTTTTAACTGCAACTCGATGGGACATATGGCGACCGAATGCAGAAAAGAAAAAAGGAAGCCAGGTGCGTGCTATGTTTGTGCCGAGATGGGGCATTTGGCGGCTCAATGCCCCAAGAGAAAGAAGGTGCCAGCAATCGGATATATTGACTCCGATTCCGAAGAAGATTGCGTAAGAAACTTAATTTTTATTTTATCTGATCATATAAATTGTATAAATTTATCATTAGATTCACTATTAGACACCGGCAGTCCAGTCAGCCTGATTAAATTAAGTTATTTAAATATGTTTATGGAAAAAAATTAATTTAATTTAAAAAAATATATTAGATAAACTTTGGTTCATATTGCGGAATAAATACAGATAAATTTGAATGTTATATTTGAAAATGAAAGTATACCTATGGAAATGTTAGTAGTGTCAGATGAAACAATGCAATATCCTGTTATTTTAGGGCGGGATTTCTTAAAGAAAGCTAAATTAAAATTACAAAAGATAGTAGAAAGTACAAATGAAAAGACAAATGATATGTATGAAAATGAATGTAAAAGATTTTTAAATATAATAGTTGATGATGCAGAAAATTTAAACAATAATTGTATTGGAAAACTTGGTCCAACACTTAATGAAGAAGATATCATTTTGAAAAATAATGAATTGTCATATAAAACAAAATAAAAATTCCTTAGAATTATTCAAGAACATTATTTGTACTGTTCTCGTCCCGAAGTGCCAGAGATTAAGTATGAAATAAAACCTTGAATGAATAATAAATTATTAACTAGGCGTAAATCGGGACGATTACAATGTCAGGATAGCCGAGTTGTGGCAGTAAAAAAGAGAAAACAAACGATAAGTACCCTGGAATATGTAAGAGGGGAAGCTGGCTGCCGGATAGGTAGGAATATATACGATCAATAAATGAAATGTAGTGAGTTGAATTCTGACTAGCAAAGTGAATGGTGCGTTTTATTTAAAAGTTACGGAAGAAACGAAATTACAAATGATAGAAAGAGTTCAGCTTAAAGTATGTACATATATTGTATTTCATTAATTTATTCACAAACTTTGACAGTTCAATAATATAAATTCAATAATCCTCTCAAAATATTTCGAAACTATAGTTCGAATTTATTTCCGGGGGAAATTATATTCGGGGGAGATTGGCGATGAGAGAATTCAACTCCTGGGAAAAAATAAATCCGAGGGAGAGCTATCTCCCTCGGAATTGGCGATATGGCTGATTGTTTTTAATCGTGAATGAATAAAGTTGGTTGTAATAAGAGTGAAAAGTCAAGTTGGTGAATTAATTTCAGTGGTGCACAGTAAATTGTTTGTAGTAAGAAAAGTGAAGTGTTTTATTTTGTGAAATAAAGAAGTGGGAATTTTAAATAAAGTTAATAAGTTCTATTGACGGACCTGAGCAAATATTACATTGGTGCCAGAAGTGGGATACTTGTGCTGCAAGCAAAGGACCAGACAGAAAAGTCAAGATCCAAGATCTTTCAGGAAGTTTGTACGCCCCTTGATATTTAAAAGACGAGGACAATACCACTTATTCCGCAATCTAATGGGATGCTTGATCGATTCAACAGGACCCTTAAAGAACGCCTTTCCAAAGAAGTAAGCAACAACCAACGCGACTGGGATCGGCATATTCCACTATTCTATTCAAAAAATTGACCTTCGCAGTGGCAACATCTTATTGGTACTATAATTCTGCATTGTTTTCTACCCCTGGCCTTAAAAAAATAAATGATAAATAATTAATCATCAGCAGCAGCTTCTTCATTATTAAAAAAAAATTGGTCCAACGATCCTTTCTGAGGTAATCCACACGATAGTATACATCTTAGATGGTGCATTTCATGTTCAATAATTTCTATTTTTGGATTTTGGGTGCCCGATTGCCCATATTCTACAATTTTGATTATTACACGATAAATTATATTCAGTTGAAAATGGGCCTCATGTCATCGTCCATTTTGAGGTTGAGAATAAAGCCTTTGTTCTCTCAGAACAATTCTTGAAAGCATCATTTGCTCGAGAACCAATAAATTGAATATTTATAACCTTTTTGTGGGCTTCAGATTCAGGTAGATTATTGATGATTCGAATGGGGTTTTCCATTTGGATCTGCCAAAATCAGCATTTTGACAGATCCAAATCAATTTTTGTGTTCCATTGGCTGAAAAAATTGATTCATTTTTTGATCTAAGATCTATTTTGCAGATCTAAATTTTTCGGCAGATTTACCCCTCCCTGTACTAATACCAAAACAATTTTGAGCTGTCAGGTTGCTAATGTGGTTTTTGATGTGTTTATTTTATTTCGGTTGTGAAAAAACACGAAGAAGATAGTAAATAATAGAAAAATGAAGCTGTTTTAAATGAATCGGTAAATTCATGAAGCTAATATTACACTACCAAAAGTGGATTGTTACGAATAATGAGATACACGTGAAATTACACAAATATATTGACAAACAAAAATCAATTTGAAATGGCATTCGATTGGCAACGAAAAAAATCAATTTTTCGATTGAAATCTGAATTTACCAATTGAAAGCCCCATAAAATACAGTCAAGAGAGAGTTATAGAAAAATTTGAGTTAGAAGTTTTGGAAAAAATCGAGTTAGAAAGAAATATATTTTTGTAAGAAACATTTAGGTAATAAATGTTTAAAGAAGATACAAGATAAACTAATACATTTAATAAATAAAAGAAGTTTTTTATTCTTGTAAAAGGCATTACTTATACCAATATATCAACGAAGTCATTTAAAAGTTAAATTAATATTCTGTTCCAACTTAACGTAGGTACCTATATAGCCTAAACCTAAAAGCTGAAAGTAAAACACTTTAAATAAAAAATATTAAAAAATTCCTGGTAACACTGTTAGCTTTATGTTTATTCCTCCATCTCGTATTACAGATGAACAGACTTGATGTTTATAGAAGAATATACAAGCTGCGAGAGGGTGATTATTGTTTGTACAAAAGCGATATTAAAACTTAAAGGGATTAAAAAAAAGCCAAAAGAATAGAAAGATCTAAGTTGAAATTCTCTCTAAATCGATTTTATAGAGTTAGAGAGAGTTTCATTCGTCAGATTAAAGTTTTGGGGTTTGGGGTTCAACCCCCTATAACTTCAATACCAATATAGTAAGAAATTAAAATTTGTAGGATTTGCTGAACTGATCAAACACAGGTGGACCACCAAATTTCAACCCTTTAGCATCAGTAGCTCTTCAGATATAGGACTTCAAAAATAGCAAAAACCGTAATAGACTGACTCACTGACAGATCATTAAAATTATAGAGGACTTCCCGATACCGTAGAACCTTAAAATGTCTGGCCTTGTGGTGCCTACAAAGGACAAAATCGAAAATATGCAATTTTCTATTCAGGGGGCATGGCATCCACCCACTTTCTTAAAAATTCTTATCAATTATATGGACCACTTTCGATTTGTTGTAGATGAAAATTGGTAGAGTGGTAGAGATTGAAGTACTAAGAAAGAAAAAAATAAAAAGTTTGGAATTTTCCTTTAAGGAGGCGTGGCATCCACCCACTTTCTCAAAAATTCATATAAGCTATATGGAGCACTTTTGATTGCTGTAGAACGATGAAAACTTGTAGAGCGGTAGGGCTTGAGTACATTGAAAGAAAAAAAAAATCGAAAAATTTGAATTTTCCCTTCAGGGGCGTGGCATCCACCCACTTTATCAGAAGTGCTATTATTTATATGGAGCACTTTCGGTTGTTGTAGAATTATGAAACTTTGTAGAGCGGAAGGGCTTGATTTTCACCTGGCAAAATAAAATCCTTGCAAAAGGAGTGAAATAACAACAAAAACAGAAATGTTAGAAAAAGAGCCAAGTTCTTATATGCACAAGAAACTTGTGTGTAATAAGTCAGCCAAAAAAAGTAATGAGATCTAAAAATATATGCCAAGTATTAAGCTCGTGAAGTTTAATATCAAATATCTTAAGTGGAGTAACATCGAAACAACTCCGAATTACGACAGAAATTTGGTATTTAATGATTACTGATTAAAATTTGGTGGATATACTTCGCAAGTTTTCTATTAATTACTTACTTAATCACAAACTTATATGTATTGAAACTTGACCACCAAATGTTGACCAATATCATTAAATACCAAATTTCTGTCACTGTCATCAAAAAACTGAACTTAAAAAAAAAAAAAAAAATAGTTTGAAACTTTTCTTAAAAATTCAAAAATTTCTTTTTTGAAAATTCTGAAATGTTATTTTTGGTCTTAAGAATTTTGTGTTTGTAAAGATCGTTGAAACACTATCTCAAAGCTGCTAGGTGTTTCTAGAAAATCAACTAAGTCTTTTTTTCAAAATGAACATATAATTTGTGTTTAAAAAAATTTAAAAAAATATCTTTGTGAAAGTGTTGGATTGCATTATACTATTCAAAGTAAACTATACTAAGCGCCTGCACAAAAAATGGCAAATTCCAAAATTGATTTTATGGGAGGTACCGTTAGTATCGGGTATTGTGAAAAAAAAAAAATAGATAGGTAAGTCAAAAGGCATTATATTATAATATCATACCATACTATAATATAATTAAAGATTTAATTATTTAACCATTAGAGAATATTTTCTAGAAAAATAAAAACACATGTCGGATGAATCAAAAAAAAAATAAAATGCACGACAGGATCGCACGTACACACATGCTTTTATGTTCAAATTATAGAAACAATAGAATCAAATGTAAAAAATATTTAATAAATCACTTTTTTAATTGTATAAATAACTCACCTAAGCTCAAAAAAAGTATGATTATTTCAAAAAATATCAATATATGTATTAAAAACAAAATTATTAATTCGTTGGGGCCGAATTCTTAAAAACTTATTTTTATTCATAAAATATTGGTAACTCTAAAAAAATGGTTATTCCAATTTTGAGTATTTATTCAAATAGGAACATTTTTAAATCTTAATCTATTTTTTTTAATATTATTGATATTTTTAAAAAAGCTTTTGCATACAAATTTTGATTAAAATTAGTTGAGCCGTTAAAGAGAAAATCGAAAGTAAAAGAAAATGGTGTATAGGAGGTATGTAGCAGGTACAGCTTATAAAAGTTTCAGTAATTGGTCAGCTATAGGTTTTTTATACGATTTTTTTTTAAAGTTTTTTTTCAAGGTCATGAACGATTCGTGACCTAAAAAAATTACTTTAAGAAATCGTAAAAACGAATCTATAGCTGACCAATTACTGAAACTAGCTGACCTTTTATACAGATCTTAGGGCCTTTCAGGTGGTATTAAATTTTAGTAAATTTCCCATAAATGAGGTGCTAAAAATCGCGCGTGACCCTGAACAATAATTAAAAAATTCATTAAAAAAAAAACTATGGCTCACCAATAACTAAAACTAGCTGACCTTTTATATAGTTCTCAAGGCTTTTTTGATGGTATTAATTTTGGCATCTTTTTTATCAAATTTCCCTCATATGAGGTGCCAAAGGTCCAGAGTCAAGAACACAGATTTTCTCTTTTATTCAAATACCTCAGAGCCGTTTCTGAGACAAATGAGCTTTTTTTAAAGGTTATATGTCAAGTACCGTTATTTTTGAAGCTAAAAAAGAAAGCAATTTCACCTCATCCTTGAAGAAAATCGCTTCAGCTGTTTAGGCCGAGTTACAGACAGACAAAACCTTTTTCGTTTTCCCGCTTCGCTTTTACCTTCGCTGTGTCAAATTCAACAATAGAAAAATCACATTCCAACAGAGTTTTGCTTTGCCAAGTCGAAACATTATAATAGAGGGTTTTCAGTGTTTTTTATTTTTATAAAAGAACTTACGGCTTTGAAGCTTTTAAGAATAGAATTTATAAAGGTGAGACTCAAAAGTGTGGTCGTTTTGATTGTCCCTTTTTTATTTGTTTGGATTCCTGAATAAACCTATAAAAAGCAGTTAAAATTTGTAGGATTATTGCCTTTAAGATGAAAAAAATTATTTGCACTAAGTTTTGAAACATTCGCAAAACGATTAGTGGATATCATTCATTTGGTGTAACGAAAAAAATAAATGGATCTTTTTTTTATTTGCTTGAAATGGTATCCATGGTAACCATATTCACATTGTTTTTCGATTTGCGGCAAATTATAATTCAAAGTAGGGAAACCCTGTGAGAGCTTTATTTTGAGACAGATGTATGCAAGCCAATGCAACCAGACTGGAGACGCACTTCCTATCTTCCCTGTACTGACAATTTCTGTTGGATAGAGTATTGCTGTTTAAACCAGGTCCACATTCCCCTGTTATGGAGAGAAGTCCAAAGGTTCAAAAGAAGCCCCAAATGGCTCACGGAGTAGGGAAAAGGGCTTCCCAGATTCATGTGGTATCACAATAATAGATCAACTTATGGTCAAAGTGTGTCAGTTTTCCTTACTGATAGCCTCTTTACCTAATCTATCCTTTTTTTTAGGATAGCTTCACTGCAAGATGAAGAAAGACTGTTTTTATAATAAGTAAATATCCATCATGATTTAAACTTTATTAATGTTTGTACCTATATAATAACATTATTCCTTTTTTAAATAACGGGTGATTTTTTAAGAGGTTTAGAACTTTAAAAAAAAAAAAACACAAAAAGTTCGAAAAAATGAATGAAATATTTATTTGAATCGATAGTTTGAACCTTGCAATTTAATGTTTAAAGATAATTTCATGCAAATGTTGACCGCGGCTGCGTCTCAGGTAGCCCATCCGCTGAGTCCAATTTTGGCATACTCTTTCACACATATCGGCCGGTATCTCACGAATGAATGCATGGATGTTGGCTTCCAGTGCGTCAATCGAAGCGAGCTTGTCCCTATAGACATTAGCCTTGACATACCCCCACAAAAAATAATCTAATGGTGTCAAATCGCACGATCTAGGCGGCCAATTGACCGGCCCGAAACGTGAAATTAACTGTTCACCAAACTCGCCTCGCAATTGCGCCATTGTTTCGCGTGCTGTGTGGCATGTGGCACCGTCTTGTTGAAACCACATATCATGCAAGTCAAGAACTTCCATTTCGGGCAAAAAAAAGTTTGTTATCATCGCTCGGTAGCGTTCACCATTGACAGTAACGCTGCGATTCGCATCATCTTTGAAGAAATATGGCCCAATAATGCCGCCGGCCCATAAACCGCACCAAACAGTGGCTTTTTCGGGATGCATTGGTAGCTGTTGCAATGCTTCTGGCTGATCTTCACTCCAAATGCGGCAATTATGCTTATTTACGTACCCATTCAACCAAAAATGAGCCTCATCGCTGAACACAATTTTTCGATAAAAAAGCGGATCCTCGGCCATTTTTTTTGATAGTAAAATTCAATAATTTGCAAGCGTTGTTCATTTGTAAGACGATCCATGGTTAAATTGCAAACCAAACTGAAGCTGTTTGACAGTGACACAAGGTACTAAACACACGTCAGCTGTCAAAACCAGTGTTGCCAAAACCAAACCAGCTAAAAAATCACCCTTTAGAATAAGAAGCAATAACCAGTCTTTAATTAAGATTGTCTCATTTCAAAAAACCACCCACTCCCGCCGCACCGTGCCAGTGTTGAACAAATTAAAGCACCTTCTCCGTCACGGAGTTTAACGCATTTGCATTCAAATCCATTTGGCTCCAAAGTACCTACAGTCGTCTTGTTCTATAAATGCCAATCTCCTTTAATACGGCGATGATGGTTGCTTGCTTTATTATTATCATTGTTGCTGTTGCTTGGCTTTGACGGGGGATATTTGCAGTTGTATGCGAGTGTAGGCCACAAGGACAAGTGCCGTACTTCCTCTTGTCTTCCTTATTCCGTTTGTTTTTGATTAAACTTTGAAATCTGTTTGTGGCTGAAAGCTGAGCAGAAGTGATATTCTCAGATTCGCTTGTTGTTTTGTGTTGATGTTGTCGGGCGTCGTCGTCGTCTTCATCGTGTCGGTGCTTTGTGGTTGTTGTTGATTATGGTTTTGGTTGATAGTGATTATGATTATGTTGGTATACCCCAATGACATTTTATAGGCCAAAACAAAAAAAAAGGTTTCCGTCCTTCAAAACACTAAAGTTTCATCATTTAATTCTTGTGACTTCCTTCTTATAGTCTTTTGCGAATAATCCCATCTCAGCCAAAGGACAAAAAGAAAATACACCTTTTCCCTTCCTCTCATAAACATCATTAGACGCGTTGCCTTGATTAAAACAAAAACCGCGAAGAAGTTGTCAAAAGCATACTCTTTCAATTAGTCCTTTGGGGTTGTTTTGTAGGCGTTAATAAAGGTAGGTTAGCTTTTTCTCCTTCTGATGCCTTGTTGAGAGTGTCAAAAAAAAATTAAATGATGTTACTTTATTAGAACGACGCGGCGATGATCAAAAGGTTTGAGTTAATTTTTCCGCATGAAATAATTGCTTTCAAGGCAGGCGATGCGAAGTCTTTAGTATTTGATTTTTTTTTCGTTGTTATCAATTTAATCCCTTGAAGAGTATGCTGTTTGAATAAGGGATAAGAAGCGTTGGTGGAACCACAACCTCTACCACCCACCACATCGCATCCAGGTCTAGGGTAGGCTGATGGTACCTACTTAAGGACGAAAGACGAGAAAACAAAATTGTATAAATAATTTACGGTTGGCTGCAAAACGAGTAAACATTTTTAGGATTTTTCTTCTTTCTTCTTCAATAAGTCAGCCAGCCATCGCAGGACGATGTTTGAAGAAATTTATTATGTGTAAGGATCTCTGAGGCAGCTTCGCTGATTTTTGCCTTTTCTCCTACACATCACATCCCCGAATCCCGGAACTGCTGTCAAAATATCCTAAATACGAAAAAAAAAAAAACACGGGAAAATGATTTTTTTCTCTTTCCTAATTTAGGCGTATCTATACAACAGCAACGCCAGGTGTATCCTGGAGTTTAAGCTGTCTTCTCTGTTTTTGTAGCAGTTTATGTTACCAATTCTGAAGGATGGCATTTTAAATTTATGATTGAATATAAAAATTCTCTTTCAAAGCACACACGTAGGAGTAGGTCTTGGTGTGGTATATATTCAATCGCACGAATATCCTTATATACCGTATCAAAACTGAGTTGGCTTTTTTATAGCAAATCAGCCTCCTTAAGGATATAATATGGGTAACCACGATTCATGACTTCTTGCTTAGTTAATCAAAGTAAGAGTCTCGACTTCCAGGAAGGCGTTTAAAATTCTACAAAAGGATCTGCAAAAAATACGAGCTGAATAGCTACGTAGGTATATAATAATGGGTAGCAATTTTAGCAAAAAGGTTCCCGTTCAATGAGTGATTCTTTCAGTAATCGATGTGGGGTTTCTCACTAAAGACTTATTTTATAGGAACGTTTTTATGTGTGTCATATAACTTAAAGACGATTTCTCTAAAATGAAGACGGTTTATTTGTTTTTGTTCTTTTTTTTTCATTTTTTATTTTGCTGATAATAAATTTCAATTTGATCGAGGATGTGATGATAGGTTTTGTTGGAGGACGCAGGCAATTTATTTTTACTTCGGATAAAAGGTGGTGTTTTGTGTATTGTTTTTTTGGGTTGTGTAAACATCAACATGGTGGAAAATAATATTTCTGTTAATAATTTAATATTATGATAAAGGTAGGTATCTGCTTATGTATAGGTATGTATACTGCACGAAATAAAAAAAACAAACTGTAATTTAAATATTTTTGTTGTAAAGTTTGAATAACAATACGAAAATAAAATTGATGAAATGAAGCTAGAGAACTTGATAATATAAATACAAGCATCTGCATAAATTATTTCGTATTGATGGATTTTAATTTACAGAAAATTTAAAGTCACTTTAAAGTTAGCATGACAACTTCAAAAAAAAAAATTAATTTCGAATACACTACAAACAAAAAATTGCCTTTCTGACTTTATAAGTACCTCACATCCTTAAAAAAATCACAACTAAAGAAACATTTTTGTTTGGTCCAGATTTTTACTGGACAAAACTAAAGGCTTGTGTTAAACAATTATTGTAAAAACAAAAACACAGATTTGAAAATTTTATAATTATATTTTTTTAATTTCTGGTGCACTGGACCTTTTGTTCCATCTGCGACCCCACGATATAAAGGATTTTCCAACAGGAACGAGTCGATGTTGACAAACTGAAGTGGCTATGTTGCAAGAGTACATACATACATATGTCAAATCTGTTGTTTATAATTCAGTAAATAATGCCAAATAAAAATGGAAAGTTACACGATTGAGAAGCTCGTGGAAATAATAATTTTAATTTAAAAATGAGTGTTCTCTAGTTCCAACGATTCTCACTCATTTGACGTTTTAATTGGTAATATTTCCAATAAGGCTATTCAACATTTGATGGCTGAATTCAAGTTGATCCATTCAGTGAACAAACACCAAACTAAATGTAGGAACTGCCGACAGCGTGCCACTTCATGAGACTGTGCCGAAAACTTCTACTGATCAATGACAGTGACAGATAAACAATTGATTTGAATTGAATTGAACAACATGTGATTTGAACAGGATAGCACTACGTGTCACACAGCTAATGTCACAAAAGACATTCTGCATGAACGCAATTTGAGGGTATGGTTATCTCTGGTGGAGGTAACGTAAGTTATCCCCCAAGATTATGCAAGACTTTTTTGTAGGGTTTTCTGAAGCTAAAATAAGCCACAATCAATTTTGTGAAGGGTTTTCTGAAGCCAATATAAGCCACAATCAATTGATACCTTCAAATTGAACATAGCCTAGGCTCCTTAAGGACCTCTCAAATCCGTGCAACCGTGCGAAGTTGTGGCGGCCATTTTAACAATGTCAAATTCCATACAAAATGGCATGCTGTCACTTTAATATAAAAAAGAATTTCGTTAATACCTTACACACAAGTTGTTTTATTCAATTTCAATACTGACCAGCCCTCATAAGAAAGCCCTTTACAACACCAAAGGGTACTTCTAATGACTCTATTGTGTGACAGATTACCTGCGGATATGTAATTTCTTAAAATGAAGATTTCCACTGGCTGCTTTTTTCAGAGCTGTTATTTAAAAAAAAAAAAAAAATGCACGATTGGGTCACACGTACTTGATCTTATGTTCAAGACACTGCGGTTTAAGAAAATTGTATATAAAAGCTGAATTTGAGAAAAAATTGTCAACCCGTTTTTGAGATATCGATTTTTGAATTTTTTTTTTTAATCCAAAAACTTTTTTTTTGAAAATTTTGATATGCAATATTATTTGATCTTATCTGAAATTTGTATATAAACAAATTCATCTAAAGCTGTTTAGATGATAATTTTTTGATGATAAAATTTTGAAACATTTTTTAAAAATCCAAAAATAGTTTTTCAAAAATTTAGGTACACAAAATTATTAATATTTTTTGGAAGCTTCTGTATAAAAAACTAATTCAAATCAGTTGGTATCAAATGAGGAATTGTGGCGCAGGACAAGTCAAGAGCGGCTGGACGTCGACATAAGAAAGCGTAAATGGCGTTGGATTGGTCACACACTGAGGAAACCAATCGATGAAATTGCAAAGCAGTCCTTTGAATGGAATCCTCAGGGTGCACGGCGGGTTGGAAGACCAAGAACAACATGGAAATTAACTGACTTAGCGGAAGCAGAATCCCAGAGAAAGACGTGGCCACAGCTAAAGTACCTTGCAGCAGACCGTGAAGGATGGAGACGTTTTGTTGACGCCCTATGCTCCAGCCGGGGTTACAGGACACGATGATGATGATGTACCCCTTTGAAGAAAATCAAAAATTAAAATAGTAGTTTTTTGGGAGGTACAATTAATAACCATTTTTGAAAAATGGTTTTTCATCCAAAGAAAGCCTTTACTAAAATAAGTTTATTGAATATTTTTTAAGAAAAGTTGTCGAGCCGTTTTTGAGAAAAATACGATTTTGTAAATTTGCTAAAAAAAATTGTATGGCAGGTACCGTTATTCTTGGTTCTAAAAAAAAATGAAAAAAAACCTGTGGGAATCATCACCAAAAACCACTATGTACCATGTTTGAAGAAAATCGAGGGAGCCGTTTAGGCTGTAGACGAACAGACAGAATTGTGCCACTTACTCACTTCAGATAACTCACTGAAGCTAATGTTTTAGTTCGAGTTTTATATGGTTGACTTTAAGAAATCATAACTCCGTTTCTACTCATCCGATCTTAATGATTAAGATTTTAAAATAAAGCCAACATGAGACGCTATATAATATAAAAAAAATCATTGAAAAGGGGCAAACGATTTCACATAAGGGGTGAATAAGCCCCCCTTCAATTCGATTTGCAGCATTCTAAATTCAAAAGTTGATGAAAAATTTCACAATTTGAATTGATTTTTCGCTCAAATTGAAGTCCATTTAATTATTTTGAAATGGTAGAGCAAAATTATAATCACAAACCAGGCCTTAAAGTTTGAAATAGCCAATAACTGAAAAAACCGCGAAAATTTCACGGTTTTAGGCATATCTCACAAAGTTGCGTTTGGCGCTTGAGGTCGAAAACCTGGATTATTGACAAGGCCAACATCATAAACAACTCATCTAAAAATCAGAACTACCGGATCTGAGGCAGAGCCTTCCCACCCCGAAGAAAAAGGATACTAGACTGAAAACAGTGAAGTTGATCATCTTAATTTCAGTTTTCTCAAAAACTAGAAGTCATTTTAGCATTTGGTTTTCAGTTTTTTACTAAAAGTTAACAAGGGCATTGAAAATCAAAAAAAAAAATAGTACTTAATACCATAAAATAAAAAAAAAATAGATTAACAAAAAAAAATCGTCTTTTTCTCAAAATTTTGAGTTTGAAAGTAAATTTTTCAAAAACTATCAGCTAAGAAAACTTTATTTAAAACTAAAATTACAGATTGGATTTCTGGCTTTAAGATGAGCAATGGATTCTCGTCCAGATATTACCATTGTTTTTTTAAAGTAATTTTTCTATTTGAAGTTTACTTTTCTTAAAATTGCCCCTCCCACCTAAACGGGGGGATATATACCCCCCTTCCAGTACTATTGTTTTCTTCTTTTGGCCCAATCTATACGCTCTATTGCTTTGATGCAGTATATGTCAAAGACCATGTTTTTGTTATTATACTGTTTTATATACTACTTGTTGTTTTAAATTTTTTATTGCTATATTTTGAGAAGCCGTCCCTTGGAAACTGTTATGTCTACAGAACCGGCTTTGGACTCAAATTGAAGCAAATTAAGTAAGGTTGAAATCGTAGAGCAATGTTTTATTCGGAAATTAAGGCGTAATAGTTAAAATGGCCAATAAGTGAAAAAACCGCGAAAAATTCGATTTTTACCAATGTTGCGTTCGGCGCTCGAGGTCGAAAAATCGGATTTATTACTAGGCCAACATCATACACAACTCAGCAAAAAATCAGAAGTACCGAACCTGACGCAAGGTCTCAGTCCTATGAAACTACAAGGTTACTGGACTATTAGAGACTTAATGTAATTAAATAAAAAATAAATAAGATACAAAAAAATAATAAAATTTCTCCATAAAATAAAAATAAAAAAATGGCATTAGAAAATGTATTATACCTTAAAAGTCATCTTCACAATCATAATCATTATCATCCGACTCAAGGAAAACTTTGGACTTTCGGGCTCAGACAAGTTAAGTGTTAAAAATTGGTTAACCGAAGGCACCATAATAAAAATCTAAATATTATGAACACACACATATTTATTTGAAACAAAAACAATAACTTGCACGAACCCGGAACACAACTAAAAGTATACGGGATCAAAGAAATCCTTAAAAATCACACTTTTTCAAATCTGATCACAGGATATCATCTTCATTTCATACATTTTTTTAAAGGTTTTCATACCATTTCAATATTATTATATTGTGCTGTAATGAATTGGAGAAGAATTATGTAAATGAAATTATTTGCAATTTTTTAATAAACTGGATATTATTTAATCGAAAATAAAAAAAAGAATATTAACCCGACTGGAAAACAATTCTAGGTTTTGGCGAGGGGCTAGAAAGTCTTACATTATGTAGATACTAGCAGGGCCCCAGCAACGGCAACTCTAGAAATTCTCTAGGGCCTCGTGGCTCGCAAGTGAAGTATCCTTTTGCCTCAAAAGACAACAAACAAAATATAAAATGGTGTCTTTACTGGGTTTATCCTGCAATCTTCTGGTTACCAGTGCTATACCTTAACTACTGATCTATTTCGCAATGCAGTTGTGCAATGTTGAAAATTAAAACCTATATACCTAGGTACTTTAATTTTTCTTACTATTGTATGATGGGTATAAAATATTTATTTTTGTCATATATGTATGGGGTATTTGTTATTGAATAACAACCCAACTAACAAAATTGCTTCGCATTTCAGACATTATAGTGTTATTTATTTATATAGCGCGCCTATTACCCTCTGACGTCCCAACTAACAAAATTGATTCGCATTTCAGACATTATAGTGTTATTTGTTTCTATTACGCGCCTATTACCCTCTGACGTGAAGTAAATACCTTATTGGAGTATTACTGCTTCCTTGAATATTTTCTGGTGCAAATTTTATCAAGTTGATAGAAGCGATATACCAATGTTTCTATAATCTCTCAATATTGCTTTTATGAAATGACGACGGAGCTTTTGTTCTATAGTCATCCTGTAAAATTATTATACAATATCTATGTTAGCTCTTCTGTTACTTGCTAAGTTCAGCCACAAACCATTTCTGCTGTACTACTAAAAACACAAACCACTTCTGGTATACTAAAGAGTATAGACACAAACCAGCAGTGTGGAGAAAGTGAATACGTTTTTTTTCATAGTAATTATATTCTTCCATGGCCGAGCGGTTAGCGTGGTGGACTTTCAGTGCGAGAGGACCATGGTTCGAATCTCACAGAAACCTTGTAATTTTTATAACTTTAAATAATATCTAATAAATTCTAAGATTGTATTTCAGATAAAAACTTTCAAATAAAATATCAGAAAAATAAAATAAAAATATAAAAATAAATAAATATAAATCAATTGTGAAATATTTTTTTTTTATTTTTGCACCTTCTTCTATAAGACCTCTAAATTGAGTCCAGTAAGTGTTTTCCGGGGCAACTGAATTTAGTCCAAAAAGGTCCAATAGGAGCTTAAAAAGTGCGCCCTTTCAATTCTATGGACTATTATATAATGCTTATATGATTGCAAGAGATGATTATGGGAAGTTTCTTTGGATGATTATAGGGGCAAAATTGTTAGTTGGGGTGAAGTAAATACCTTATTGAAGTAATACTGCTTCCTTGACTATTTTTTGGTGCAAATTTTATCAGGTTGATAGAAGCGATATACCAATGTTTGTATAATCTCTCTTTATTGCTTTTATGAAATGACGACGGAGCTTTTGTTCTATAGTCATCCTATAAAATTATTATACGATCTCTATGTTAGTTTCTGTTACTTGCTAAGTTCAGGCACAAACCATTTCTGCTGTACTAGTAAAAACACAAACCACTTCTGGTATACTAAAGAGTATAGCCACAAACCAGCAGTGTGGAGAAAGTGAATACGTTTTTTTTCATCGTAATTATATTCTTCCATGGCCGAGCGGTTAGCGTGGTGGACTTTCAGTGCGAGAGGACCATGGTTCGAATCTCACAGAAACTTTGTAATTTTTATAACTTAAATAATATCTAATAAATTCTAAGATTGTATTTCAGAAAAAACTTTCAAATAAAATATTAGAAAATTAATAAAATAAAATAAAAATATAAACAAATAAATATAAATCAATTGTGAAATATTTTTTTATTTATTTTTCCACCTTCTTCTATAAGACCTCTAAATTGAGTCCAGTAAGTGCTTTCCGGGGCAACTGAATTTAGTCCATAAGGGTCCAATAGGAGCATAAAAAGTGCGCCCTTTCAATTCTATGGACTATTATATAATGCTTATATGATTGCAAGAGATGATTATGGGAAGTTTCTTTGGATGATTATAGGGGCAAAATTGTTAGTTGGGAAGTCTTATCCAACAAGTTTTTATTAGCGAGGGCCTCGCGAGTATTTGACAATTTTGCCTTGTCTATATTTCACTTCCCCTACCACCCTACTGAAGCCTTTCCAGGGCCTCGATTAAACTTGACAGAAACTTGCCATTTTTCCAGGTGGGAAGTTCTGGAACATTTATCTGGCACAAAACCAAAAGTGGACCCATAGAACAAATAAAATCTTTAAAAATATAGGCAAAGTCTTATAAATTTTTAGTCAAAAACCTGAATATTAAATCTATGTACGAACATCGTTTATTTTCAACATTACAAACACGAATTTCTATCGAAATCGATGCACTGGTTTTTGAGGGAAAATATCGGAAATTGTATCCATTTCATTCAATCAGCTGACTTATTCGAAGTAAAGTCAGCCTTCATAAATACTTAACTGGCCGTTATTTTAACTCAAAAGTCCTTAATCATCAATTTTAAAGTTTACCTTTGCAGAATGTTAAATTATTTTCTCGGTAAAATAAACTCTGAAAGCAGCGGCATAATTGAAATATCAAAATTATCATAATGACTTTTCTTGGTCCATTTTGTGAACGAAAAGCCCCTCTCTATATTGTCATTAAAATAAATTTTGCCATAAAATAACTTAACTATAAAGATTTCAAACTGCCTTCGTTCATGGGTCACTTGAGCTGCCTAATCCCATTAACAAAAATGGTTACGTTCGAATTTTAATATCAACACAATAAATCATTAAAAGTGTCAATGAAGTTGCGTTTCCTTCCCCAATTTATTACTACAAAATAAATACAAAACTTAAAATTTGCCAACTCGTCGGCAAAATAATTATACAAAGAGAAGTAAATTGGAAAATAAAAAAAAAAATTATATATTTTAGCCACCACCGTCATCGCCGGCTGCTGAAAGGGGCCAAAGGACTCTCATAAAATATTCTTCACGAAAAGGCAAATAATTTAATTTTTTTTTTTCATTTTTGCCAAAGACATATAACTTACCCTTAGAAAGTTCTAAATATTATCCAATTAACGGTTATATTATGGCTGATTTCCTTTCCGCAACAAAATTAGTCCAACGTCGGTCGAAGACTATACTTTTTGTTGTCGATTGGTGTGGTGATATTGAGGTCGTAGCAGCAACACAAACACGACTATGACAAAGACATACAGATGTACGTTCATTTATTTGCACATAACAAATTCATTTAATCAAACTAAGGCCACCCTCTTTGGAGCAGCAGCAAGACAACAACTTGCACATACAAATGACGCCACCCAACAACTTTCCATTCACTCAGAATAACCGGCAAAGGAATCAAATTGACAAAAGAAGAAAACACACACAGCGCACCCCCACTCAAATAATAAAAACCCAACTAACGACACTTTCCGTCTTCGTTGTCCGTTTTATTATTTTTTTTTCTAAAGATTTCCCGAAATAGAAGAAAATTATTTGTGGACGTCACGGCGCGGGTTCTAAATTTATTCGAAACTCCCTGCAAATTTTATATTATTATAATCGTTGATCCTGCGATTTGGCTCTCGAATGCCTATATTTTTTACTTCGTTGCCCGTTTTGGCCCGCCTTCCTTTGGGCTATAATTCAATCATAATTTACACACAAGGACAAAATTAAGAGCGGAGGACAAAAAGAAAAAAAGAAGAAAACTTGACCAAGAATTTATTTTTATTTTACCACGAGGCTCATCAGGATACTCTAATATATGGAATCGATTTTATGCCAAACACACTTGGGGTGATTTCAAGGATTTTTTTTTATTTCTCACATTCAATGACTTGTCCTTTGAATAGTTATTACAGGAAAAAGAAATCCCATAAGGACACTTCTACAATAGCTCAAATTAAATTGAATTAATTTGAAATTTCCAAAATGGATACAAAGTGTCAGAAGTCAGAATATTTATAGCAGCTCTGAGTTGAAATCGCTAAGAAAATCGCTTAGTTTCGATAGAAACAAAAAACTGAACCGGAAACGGTGTTTTCGAAACAAACGTTGGCGTACGACTGACGAAACCTCACAGTGGCACTGAAGGTTTTGTTTGCGGCTGCAAGTTTATTCTTCCCACAGACGAACGTGGTCCTTATTGCCGCTGTGTTCTTGTACGAATATCGAGTATAGTGTACGGAAAGGATGCGAACGAATGTCCTTGATCTCCTCGGGAAATAGTCGTTCGTCTATTTTGGCTGATGTAGTTGTACCTCTAAGAACTCTGATATGAATCTCAGTTAGTTATCTCTGATAAAGTTCTCTTTGGGTTTCCTTTAACTGAATTCTCTTAAATTTGCTGTAGAATGCTGACCTAAGACAATATGCGTTGAAGGTCCTTGTTGCGATGGTATTGTTTGTTATTTTTAAAACTGCACGAATCTTTTTGTCAATGGTTTCACATCCAAATAGCCTACTTTAAAAGTAATTTTGCAATAATAATTTCATCTAAGAGAGTTAAAGCTTTTCAGAGAAAATTTCGATAAAGCTTTTTATTGCAGACCTTACTCTTCGCTCTCTACGTTTCTTGTACGCATGTAGCGACCCCCACCCACACAATATGGGTGGGTAGTTGGTAAGGTTGGATATTTACAAGTTGCCGCATGGGAATCTGCCAAAGAAGAAGGATAAAATGTTTTGAATTCTACATGAGCACGTGCTAGCGCTGGTTGTGTCAGTGTGAGATAATGAGTGCGAGGAGGGAGAGCGAATGGGAGGAATCGTTTTTTGTTTGTTGTTTGATTTTTTTGTATATGTTTTCATCAGCTGTTTTCGACTTGTAATTTTGTTTGTTCTTGCCAGAGATAAAGGATATATTTTGGTGCCAGCTGATTTTTAACACCATCGCCTGAGCTGAGAATTCATGGTACCGGAGGGAGCTTTTTGCTGACGTTTTATTGGTAAGTTCTTGTTAGGTTTTTGGTGTAATTGAAAACAATTTAGATTTAGAATCCTAGATAAGTGGGTGATTTTGTTGTATTCTTGTTGATTTGGTTGGATCTTTTTCTTTTATAGGTAGGTAGGTATAGATGTGAAAATTAACTTTCATGTTACCTTGTTCTGAGTATAGGGAAAAGGGTTAAGCTACAAATGGACTTTGTATAGGCTGTTGCCAAGAATAGAGTGTGCATATATGTACATTGAATAATACTATGGTTTCAATGTGTACAAAAGGAGATAGCTTCTTGTAGCAATTTAGCATTTTCGGTTCTTCTTCATCACACATCGTTGAAATAGAAAAGGATTTCTCGTAAATGTTTATTCTTAATTTCTGATGGGGTGCTGGCAGCTGAGTTTGATTTTTTATGTGTTTGAAATTTGAATGAATAAATTATAAAAATTAATTAAAATAACTGCTTTAAAGCAAAACACACAAAGAAGGGATTGGGAATTAAACTCAATAACAAAAAATACCTACAAGGGTAAAGTACCCACCTCTAAGTTCCTAAAGCTGTTGTTATACTTCACTAAAATCCTTCCATCATGGTCTGATATTTTTTTTTGAAAAATAACCTTCATTAACATTAGGTATACAAATAAATTTCCAAAAATCTGAAGCCCATAGTTTTTTTTTGCAGTTTTATTGGATGGGATCTACCCGTTCTAGCTGAAACGAAAATTCAAATTCCCTTAACTATACCCCAAAATGTCATATAATGGGCAGCCATTTTGAAAATCGACCATATATTATACCGCTCGCTTCTTTATCCCAATGATGGAAATATCATCTGCAAAAGCAAGTCGTTGAACAGACTTTGTTGTTGACATTGAAATAGATAACGAGGTGGTGTGTATCGATTTAAAACCCCAAAGTTTTTTCCAAAATCTGTCGGAGTGTGAACATTTGATCGACGGTTGACTTGCCGGGCCTAAAGCACTTAAAGGGACCAATCAGAACGTTGACAAACGGCCCTTTAGCAGTAGAAAAGTGTTGTTTCCAGATCCTTAGCACGGACCGTGTGTCTACCACCATATTCCCACTCTCGTCTCGGCAAGCTTCCGTTCTGGCCTGGTAGACCTGGGTAGATTGCCTCACCCTTCGGTAGAACTATCAAACACCCCCCCTACCACTACTGTCCTCAATCGAGTCGACCACTCGCTTTACATTCTCTCTTTTTTTCCTCTTGAGAAGTCAGCGTTCCCAGGGCTGCTCTCTCAGCAGCTCTGGTTCTAGTTTGCAACATTAATTGGTAGGTGGGCCTCATTCTTTGCTGCATGCGCCAACCGGCATTATTCATCGAACCATGGGTTTCATTGTGGTCCCGTAGTGAAACCTATCACATCAGTGGTGGCACTCCTGATGGCTTGCCGGCAGTGTTTCCTAAGGTCCTCTGCAGTTGGTGCTGGTGGTGGAGTTGCTGAAAGGTTAAGAGAGACTTGGTCACCAAAAGGTCCTGGCAATCTCTTGTGATTTTAACTTCTCGCCATCAAATCTTTTCACAGCATCCGCTCGGCGTATTGGCACCATAGATATTAATGGTCCAAGTCATTGCTTACCCCTCGGAACGTTCGGAAATCCTGGATAATGGAATCATGCCTGGCGTCTACCACAACATGATCAATCTGGTTTGTTGATCCAGAGACCGCCAGGTTCGTTTGTGTATATTGAGGCATGAGAATCGAGTACTAGCTATGATGACATTACGCCCGCCACAAAGTCAATCAGACTGAGTCCGTTACCGGAAGTGTTGTCGTGGAGGCTGTGTTCTGTCCCTTCCGATCTTGGCGTTGAAGTCCCCAAGAATGATTTTGATGTACGTCGTACTTCTTGGCACTCTTAAACATTTCTGTAGCCCAAGACTTCTTGCCTTAGTCTGAAAAAGATGTCACACGACTTCATCCTTCGTATGCTCTCTCCATCCCACTTCCTGGATGGCTGTTACATCAGCCTTTATTCTATTCAGGCTTTCCAGTAATTTTTCGGTTGCACGTCGTCTGTTTAAGGTCCGGACATTCCACGTGCAGATCCGAAATTCACTGTTTCGTTTGCTGGGGTCGTCAACATTCAAATCGACCATATCCGAGGCTCGTTGTTGTTTCGGAACAGTTGTTGTCTCCCGTGGTACGGAAGTTACCCCGACGCGACGCACAGCCCCCGACAGGGTGGGTAGGCAGTTAAACCGCTCCGACATATTAGTAGTTCAGGCCTATGAACTACTAGCATGTCGGAGTATCCCTCCCAAGGTGTTCACTAAGTAGTTCAACCTTACTAGAACTGTAGCAGCCATTTCATCTGGAGTATTCTTCCACTGCCGCCTGGATAATGGAGAAGCGGCTTAGTGGAAACACTCCCCCCCCTCTCGTTTGCTGCCACCTAAAACCGTCCACAGGGATTGGAATCTCTTCTTCAGTTAAAGGTACTAAGCACCCGATGCTCTTGAATGCACCGTGTCTACCCTTTGAACATCTTATAAACTGCACACTAAGTTATACATCCGGTGTGATACCTTAGGAAATTGTATCCCACTTAATGTAAGAACGTATGTGTTCTGTTAGCAGTCAAGCCATTTGTTGTATTCCCCAGTAGATAGGTTGTGTCCGGTGATTGCTTATTTATGTATGATTATTAATTTTGTCTGTCCTTTGTTTATTGAAATTTGGTCATAACTTTCTAGTCGTGCCACAAGTTTCGAGCAGATTCCATCTCTCATTGACTTTTTCTGATATTTCGTCACCTGTACATCACTGCAGAGTCTAATGTTATGCTGCATGCCAAGAACCCTAAGCTCTTCGCGACGCCAAGTTACAAGCATCGAATGTATCTCTGCTTGGTTATTTATAAAGAGGGTGATATCAGCTCGTAGTATCGCAATCATTGATATATTTGCGTTACTGCTTTGGTCACTGCCAACGACTTCAGTCATTTCTCTCTCTCAATATAGGGAATAAGCTGTTTCACGAACCGTCTTGAAAATACTGGATAAGAGATGGTGATGGATGAACTAATAATCCAGCCTGCGGTCCTAAGGCAAATCAAGGGTCTGGCCCTCTAGGACTGGGGGCTATTTGCTGGGTTGGCAACCACTCAAGGACATGTAAAGAAAACAACCGTTTCCGATGGGTAGTTAGAGCTTCGGACATGAATTGATTAAACAACGATGATACTTTTGGCTATCGAACAAGCACAAATATTGGATTTTGGATTGTTAAAACAAATTGAGAAATAATTCCTACGTTATTTAGGGAAGTCAGATGATTTATCTCTGGAAAACCAGCTCGAAGCTTCCACTGTTTCAGCGTAGAACTGAATGATGGCTCCAAAGAGAGCCTTATTACCTTTAATTCTATCAATGTCAACCAGTTTCACAGAGTTAATTAAGAAAAATTACTATCATTCAGTGCTATTCCCTGAACGAGAATATGACGGTGGCTATGGTATTGAGGATGGGACGACAAAAGAGATTGATTTGTTGACTTTTGCCTTCTGGATGTGGGGATACAATAGTACCTACACCAAATAAACAAGGGCCACCTCACCACAGAAGCAGAAGCAGGCTAACACTCGACACTGTGAATAATGCGCCTTTTGCAACTGCAGCGCTTGAGTGTGAATTAAGCAGCAATTAGACCTTTGTTTTTCATTCGATGAACGTGGTTCTACAAACAACAAAGAACGGCTTTGAATTTCTACGTTTACACCTTCGTTGTTCAAGAACAACTTACATGGATGATAAAACTGAAGGCCCAAATGCAGCTTAAGACAGAGAAACCACAGCACAGCTCTCTGCAGATACTTGGAGAAAAATCGAAGAAAGAAATGTTATTATTCCAACTTTCAGCAGCTTCAGAAGGTGAAACAAAAGAAAAGAAAAGAAAAGAAAAGAAAAGAAAAGAAAAGAAAAGAAAAGAAAAGAAAAGAAAAGAAAAGAAAAGAAAAGAAAAGAAAAGAAAAGAAAAGAAAAGAAAAGAAAAGAAAAGAAAAGAAAAGAAAAGAAAAGAAAAGAAAAGAAAAGAAAAGAAAAGAAAAGAAAAGAAAAAAAAAAAGGATTTCGACGCACGTACCATGGTGATGCTGATTATTGATGAAGAAGATGGAATAAACACTTTGCCACCGTAGATACTTATAAACCATCTTGTCTACTGGCTCCAACCCCAAATGAGTAATTCGCAGAAATAAGTTCCCATATTTGCACCTTTAGCCACTCATCTGAGGTAACATTATCAGCCAACAAATCCATACAAAATAACAAAGCGGTAAGCTTAGATGGGCTTCGCGATAACCTTTATCAACCAGCATCACAAACACCCACAAAAATAGTGCTACCTCGCTTTAAAATAATACAGACATGGAAAGTTTTTCTGTTTTATAGAAAAAATGGAATAATTTATCGTCAAATTACCCGAAAAGGGACATTTTATTAATTTCAGAAATTGTATAGAGTTCTTCATCCTCCCTGCGCTGCGGAAATAATAATGGAACAAATCAAAGTGCATCTCGATTCTACTCTCGATAAAGGGCCTGTAGCATTCTGGGCAGACTCATCCTGCATGGGACCCCATCAACGCCTTGAAGATCATAATATTGAACAATGGGTGAACTTCTGTTTCCCTCCCCAAGTGCTCTTTATTGATTTAGAAAAGGCTTTTAATAGTTTTAATAGTTTGAATCAGTTTTATTCTGTTATCCTAGGATTCCACTTATCATTTACCAACTGATAGGATTTACCAGCTCTGAACAAGGAGTTACAGTTCATAAAAGACGAAGCAAAATGAAAATAGTTGTCAATGAACTGACAAAGATTTTGGTCAAAACTTCTTTGTCATTGAAAAGACCAACGATTTAGTGTCAATTAAAGACGCAAGTGGAAATCAACAGGCAATTGTGTCGTTCGAAGACCAAATCGCGATCTGTCAAACTGTGTCAAGTCAAAGGCAAGTGAAAACCGAGTATTAGTCTTGCACAGGTGACCTACGCACGGGGGTGCAACTTGTCAAGTTTTGCATAGCGTAAATGTATCTGTATGGACTTCGAAATCAGTAGTGGAGTTCCACAGGGTTATTTACTATCACCATTTTTATTTGGCGAAACAAGAACGAGGAATCCCATGGCTGGTAATTTTGTCTGCACCATCTTCAGGAGTATAAAAGTACCTATTCATTGCAGCAACTTTTAGGCTTATTTTGGAGTAAACATTTTCTCCATGTACGATACCTATGGGAAAATCCAAAGAGCAATTACCTAAGGAAATTATTGCTGCAAGTGAAAATTCTTCAATTGTAGGACGACGAAGTGGCTGCTCTATAAACTCTTATACATTGCGCAAGTCATGCTGCTTTGGTGTTGTATTAGGCAAGTTCAGGAAAATGAGATCTCAGAGCCCTCAGCTATTTCAGTATAGTGAACAGGATTTCTCAGAAATTTTGCCGTCAAATTACTAAGGAAAAACTTTGGATTCGTTTGCTCACTTTTTGACGGAGAAAATTTGCTGAGCCCTCCGAGATCTCATTTTCATGATCAACTTTTGACTCGAAAACTAAAAAATTCCTTTGTAGTGAAATTTTGTAGGTAATAACAGGAAATTATACAAATATCCCATAAACTATTACTATTCATATTCCAACGAATGTCTTATTTCCAAATATCACAGCAATCTTCGCTAAAACTGGCTAAATCTTTTCAAATTACTTCAAAATGAAAGCCAAATTATTTGTTAAAGCTTTTTGCTTGGGCTGTCAAAGAAAATTATGAGCGATGTTCAGGTTGAAGTTCAAGGAGGAGTTGAGCCAGCTGCTTCTACAGTACGAACCGTGAACATGAGTAGCACTAATCGTCGAAGTCTTCCTATTAATGGGTCTAGAAATAATCCTCGATCAAGACGAAGTCCATATGGGTTTATTCTTTTCCAAAGACAGCGCCATTATTTTATTACTAGAGTTTATTTTCTGGCAATAGCTTTTATAGCATTGACATTGCTTCAATGGGTTTCAATAGTTTCTAAGTGAGTATTTGCATTTTTGTCCATTTTTGTTACAAATTTTTTAAAAGAAATTAATTATTTTTGTGCGTGTTTTAAGTCCAATCTTTATAGATTTCTTTAAGGAAAGATATTACATCTCCTTGATGTCAGGACTCGCAGCACTTCTGTTCATAACTTTGTTTGCATTCTTCTTTGAAATTCGTTACATTGAGCCATACAATTGGATATTTGCTTACATAATTGTCGAACTTGAAACATTTGCTCTGCTACGTACTCCATTGGATTCAGATTTGAGTCAGTTAGGAGCTTGTTTGCTTGCAACAATCGGAATCAATGGAATCTTCAGATTTATTGGCATAACATTTCCTGTAAGTTGAATGATATTTTTGCATTAGAAAAAATTACAAAACAGCATTATCTTTTTTAATTATTATAGAGAGACTTAACTCAAGACATATTAATCATAATGGTTATAAGCTTAATATTCTATGTGGCAGCATTAATAACTCTCATTTTACTGATTACCACAGAGATGTATTATCTCGAACTCTTTCTTATTATTGGCACAATATTTCTTCTATTGGTGGTAAGTGAATAATCAAACCTCATTACCATTGTCAATAATAAATCGATTTGATGATTGATAAATGTTGAAATTTATGACTTAAAAACTACGTGTTCAGGAAAATGAGATCTCAGAGGGCTCTGTGTCAAAAACTGGAGCAAGCGAATCCAATATTTTGTTTCCTTAGTAATTTGACAGCAAAATTTCTGAGGAATCCTGTTCACGAAACTGAGATTGCTGGGAGATCTAAGATCTCATTTTCCTCAACACGCCTATCAGTGCCTTTTCATTTAGTTTTTATGTATATATCGAATTTCAATATTTATCAATTATCAATTTGATAACTGACAATCATAAGTAGGGTGAGAATTTTTTGTTATAACCAATCTTGTACTTTTTTTCGTCAAAGTATATCATGTATGTTTCTCAACTGATTAATGGTGATAGAGCTGGATCTTTAAGGTGGAATGATTTTATACTGGCAGCTTTGATGGTATATTTCAATTTTATGCTTACCTTCAATTCAACATTGCATTTGTCAAACGAGTTTTTGTATTAAGTAAAGAAATAGGATCATATAATTTGTGTCTTTTTTTCATATTGTCAACTTTCTGTAGAAACCTTGAAGTGAAACCTCTAGTGCGAGCTTTGTTGTATAATCTTGACGTACAGAAAGGCACGGCACAGTGAAATCTCATGGTGAGAGAAGAGTGCTCCAGAATGGAAAAGCTGTTGGTGGAAGATTTGGACGTGGTCCTGTGGTCATCGGACAGAGAGAAATAACAGGAGTTTATTGATATACTGGACTTGGTTTGCCGTGAAAACAGAGGAGTTTGGGTGAATCAAAACTAGGCCAGTGGTCCTAGTGCTTCCAGAATACTAACTTACTCACTCAAGGTGGCGCTACAGTCAGGGGTAGACTAGGACCTCAACCAACAACTTTCTTCCAGCCAATTCGGTTTCTAGATAGCTGTCTTCAGTTTCGTATGCCAACGCCAAGTTGGTTGAGGTCCTATTCCACTTGCTTGCGTCACCGTTTACGCTGTTCACCTCTACTGCGCTATCCCACGCAGATAGCTTATCACTTTTGTGGCTAGGTCGGTGTCGCTTTACAGCTCGTATAGTTCGTTGTTGTATCTTCTTCTCCATTTCCCCATCTATGCAGAAGAAACCAATATTCAACCGGAGAATTTTCCTCTCAAAACGACCTAACGCCATCTCATCCACCGTTAACAATGTCCATGCCTCTGCACCATACATCTGGACCGAGATGATAAACGTCTTATACAGGGACAGTTTAGTTGCTCGAGGGAGGGCCCAAAAAAACAGCGATTAGCAGGAGTAATTCTTCGTTTGATCTCAGCACTGATATCGTTCGCTGAGCTTAGCGGATCTTAAGAAGACAAAGTCTCTGATCACCTCAAAATTATAGCTGTCTATAGTGACGTTCTGTGCTTGATGTCGATGTTTGGTGTCCTTTCATGTTGGCAGCATATCTTTGTCTTTCATTCACCGTTAAACCCATCTTCTTAGCTTCCTCCTCAATAATAGCGAAAGCACCACTGATATCACGATTTGTTCGTCTGATTATGTCAATGTCGTCAGCGTAAGCAAGTAATTGGACGGATTTTTGAAAGATTGTGCCTCTAGTGTTGACGTGAGAGTTTTGCTCTTTTCTTTCAAGAACGATGTTGAAGAAGTCGCATGACAGTGAGTCGAGTTGCCTAAAACCTTTTTTGACATCAAAGGTGTTGGTGAGGTCTTTGCTGACCTTGATGGAGCAGCGTGCATTCCCTATTGTCATCCTGCACAAACAGATGAGATTTGGAAGGATGCTAAAACTTGACGTTGCTATCTATATAGCTTGTCTCAATAGGTGCTGTCATACGCGACCCTGAAATCGATTAAAGGTGGTGAAAATCGACTTGAAACTCCTGAATTTTTTTCTTCAAGATCTGCCGTAGTGCGAATATTTGGTCGATGGTGGACTTCCTTGGTCTAAAGCCACATTGATGGACCTATCAAGTTGTTAACGAATGGCTTTAGGCATTGAAAGAGTACAGTCCTCTGTAGTTGGTGCAGTCCAGAGGATCGCCTTTCATCGGGCATGCTTTCCTCCGACCATATTTTGCTGATGAGTTGATGCATACTCCTAACCAATTCATCGCCAGTCACTTTGAATAGCTCACCCGCAAGACCATCATCATCAGCTTTATTGGCATGAAATTAAGATACAGCTACCATCACTTTGTCGAGATCGGGTGGACGGAATTGTTGGCCTTCGTAGGCGTCATCTAGGTTGAATGAAGCAATCTGCATGCCGGTGGAATTCAGTTCTTCATCGCCGTTATACAATTTGCAGAAATGATTTTTCCATATTCTTAGCACCGACTGCGATTCTACCACGATGTTCCTCTGATTATCCTTGTAGGCTTCGGTTCGGGCCTTGTTGCCTTGGGAAGTCCTTTTTACTTTTTGGTAAAACTTCCAACCTTCATTCCTGCGATGGCATTCCTCTTATTTCTCGATCACGCGTTTATTATGGTCTATATTTTTCCTTCTTAGAAGCTTGTGTTCTTCTTTCCCCTCCTGCTCGTAGAGCTCGCGAGCAGCTCTGGTCCTTCTATGCAGGGCCGCTTTGTATGACTGTTGTTTGGTTGCATGTACTTGACGGCATTTTTCGTCGAACAAGGGGCTTCGCTGTGGTAGTGGTTGTCGTGCAAGGGGCGAGGCCCAGCATGTCAGAGGCGGCATCTCTGATGGCTTCCTTCCAAATTTTTCACTGGTTCCCGATATTGACAGTTGGTGGCATAAGACTATTGAAGAGGGCGCGAGGGACTCAATCGGAAAAGGACCTGGCGATTTCCAGCGACTGTGGCCGTCCGACGTCCTCTCAGTAATTCCCTGTTTTGGCTTTGGTCTCGATATCCATAGCATAACCTTGGCTACAACATGGTAGTGGACGGAGCCAATGTTGGCTCCTGCGAACGTTCGAACATCCTTGATACTGGAGGAGTGCCTTGCGTCGATCACAATTTGGCCAATCATGGTTGGCGGTTGATTGACCAGGAATTCGCCATGTCCCCTTGTGTATATCGAGCAAAATCGATTAACCTAAGTCCGTTATCGGAGATGGTGTCGTGCAGGCTTTATCTTCCAATTGTGCCACCAAAGACGTCTTCTCTTCTAATAGACCCAGAGCTCGCAACATATTTTTGATATGAGAGGAAACCAGACGATATTAATGTTACAGGTAGTCCTGGTGAAGGTGATAATGAATACGTTCGTCTGCCAGCACGGAGAGGTCCCGTTAAAGGACGTCTTTTGGGGGTTTTGGGGCCACTTAGACGTCTTTCACGCACATATTTGTACTCAGGGAGTCAAGACCTTTCATTTGAGACACATTTCAAGTGGTTTCCCAAAATTTTAAAAACACCAAAATAGTTGCACTTTCAAGGACGTCTGTCGGCATTTTTGGGGCCACTTAGACGTCTGTCACGCACATATTCGTACTCAGGGAGTCAAGATCTTTCATTTGAGACATATTTCAAGCGGTTTCCTACAATTTAAAAAAAGTGAAAAAAGTTGCATTTTCGGGGACGTCTGTCGGGGGTTTTGGGGCCACATAGACGTCTGTCGTAACCATATTTGTAATCAGTGAGTTGAGGAATTTAGGAAATATTGCGTTTGAAGTGGTTTCCCTCACTAATTCAATTTTGCAAAAAGTTGTACTTTTGATGCACTTTTTCTCGTAAACGGGACCACTACGTGCTGGCAGACGAACTTATTTGTTATCACCTTCGCCAGGACTACCTGTAACATTAATATCTTCTGGTTTCCTCTCACGCCAAAAATATGTTGCGAGCTTTTAGACTATAAGTTTGGCATTAAAATCACCCAAGACAATCCTATGTCGTCTTCGATTGGATTTCCCGACTAGTTCACTCCTTTTTGAATCCAATCGAATATGAAAATATCGTGTTGTCAAATTCATACACAAACGCTACTGAATAACGCCATTTTACAAAATGGCTTCTTCAAGCAAATAGTCCAGCGAAAATATGTATTAGTATGCGTATGTGCCAAATCTACTCCTTCTTCAAATTGAGAATAGAAAAAGACTCCGAAAAGAATACTCCGAATCGAAGGTTTTTGGAGGAATTGGAGTGAAAATGGAGTAGAAAAGGAGTAGTACTCCGAACGTCCCATTGAAAACGGTATAAACATCATTGCTGGGGCATCATATGTCTTGTCCAGGAGATCATAGAAAATAAAATTTAATGATTTGAAAAAGTTGTTCAACGCTATAACTTTCCATTGTAGATTGTCAGTACTGAAAAATTAACAACAAATTCCACAGATATTGCTTTAATAACATGGCCACTATAACCTTTTAGATTTTGAGCTACCCGAATATAAGACTTTTAAACCTAAGAGTGATGGAATGTAGCTATAATTTTAGATTTGTTTCTAATGTTTCTAATGTTTCTTTAAATATAACCCTTCTATACCTGAAATAAAAGAAACAATTAAAATTCCTGAACCTGATGCATTGACGAAAAAAAAACAATTCATCTTCGTTCCGTCCAAACTAAAAGCCATCCAGCTAAAACCCATCCAAACCGTTTTTACTTTTCTAAAGGTTGACGAAAAATTACATAAAACTTCGCATAAAGTATTTCTAATAAATCATCTCCCTGCACTCTGCCATTGATAAGAACGACTGCACACGTCCTTTTCAATTCCGGTGATAGCTCCTATAAATCCTGTTGCCCCCTCCCCTTTTACCAGCCTTAACAACGACTCAATTGAATACCTTCAAATGAATACGCACAGACAAAAGAAGGAATTTATTGGACTATACTCGTACATATAGGTATTCCTGGAGCGCCATCAATAGAGCGGAACTCAATAAAAATTTCTGGCTACTACCCCTTCCGTCCTCATCGTGTCGTCGTCGTCTCGTCGTGGACATCACAAAGGCCGTGCACCTACATTGTTCCAAATTTATACGATAAAGAAAGCAAATCCCAGCTACACTATATAGGTGCAAGAGAAAGTTCATTCTTAGAGGCTTTTTGTCGTGTGTGGGTGTTAGGCCCTTCAAGGTTTCAAGCATTCGAAATTATTTTGCGAATAAGTCTTCGGAACTCAAAAAAAGAAAAAAGGATGAACAAAAAATCCGTAAAAAAAGATTATACATCCTCTCGTGACTGAATGGGACAAAACTTCTGAAACTCACAAGAGGTAGTATGTAGGATGAGGAACATCAAACTTCAGCGTTTCGCTTAAACCACTCTGCTTGCTTTCCCCTAGAGGAAATGGAAGTATTGAATGAACAAACGAACAACGGAACGAAGGGGCATTGTCGTGTAATCGAGTTCAAATGGGGTTTTTGGGGTGGGGGCTTAGGGCCAAATCGCAGGAGTGAAGTATGTGTTCCCAGAAATAGGCCAGTTTTTTGCCTCACTACACATTGATTCGCAGCGTTGGATTTATGTGTCCTGTTCCTTGTGTTATATAAATGTATGTGTACTATGTGGTGCGCTGCGGATCGGCTGAGCTTGAGAGAATTCATTGAACGGGTGGGTGTGATGGGTGATGTGAGCCATGGAATGAGGCCCCATTCCTGTCGTTATTCAATACAAAAGTTCAGTGCGGTGTTGGGATTTGTTTTTGCACTGTCTCACCGGCTTAAGAGAATGGTTTTTGGATTTCCATCAAGGGGTGGTGGTTGAATACAGAAGCTGACTGACTTTACCTTTTAGATGATGTATGGATTTTCAGTAACAGGAAAATTTACATAAAAAAAGATTTTTTTTTGCTTTCTGTTTACTTTGCCTCAGGAGAGAAGAGGGGCATGAAGAGAATTTGGTTTTTATGGCCCCTAATGGGTTTATAGGTTTATAGGATGATGGCAGATTTTGCTAACAAAATTTATCTATGACAGGTGCGAGATGTTTTCAATCGTTTAGTGGGCTAAGGCTTTTCCTCAAAAAAAAAAAAGGAATGTTCAGTGCTAAGACAGTTCGCAGAAAAAGAAGATTGTTTTGAGGGAAGACAAAATTATGGGCTTTATAATGTGCTCTGTAAAAATGGGTTATCGAAAAATTAAAGGCTTTATCTTCTTCAAAGACTATTTAGGGTACGTTTAAGTATACTGTAACTCCACCTTTGTCTCCTCAGTCACACGGCCATATCTTAACCATATCTTAACCTACAACTTTCAAACTTTAAAAATGGAATAGATTTCCAATAAAAGTAGTATAACTAAATATGTTGAGGCAGGGGTAGTCCAAGGGGGTGAGGGGGAACTAGGTGACAGTATTAATTTAATATACATTTAATTAAGTGTGTAAAGAATATCCCATTGAGATAAATACGACTCAAAATCAATTCATACTTAAAATGTATTTATTATACCAATTTTGTGTAGGTACATGTTTCTTTGTATCTTTATCTACCAGCCAACGGAACCAAAACAACAACGTATTACAACTTTGTTTCTTGTTGGAGCTTGGACCAAGTGGACCAAGGTTGCAAAAAATATATCTGCTAAAGTACTTACACGATATAAGAATAATACAGTTTCTTCTAGGTCTACTCGTAAAATTTACTAGTAAAAGTAACTAGTAAAAGTAACTTGTAAAAGTAACGAGTAAAAGTAACGAGTAAATTTTTTGTTATAATGTATGAAAGTATAACATAAAAAGTGAAAACTGACATCTTCAAACGTCAAAAAGTGAAAAAAAAACAAAAAGGTTTAACTTTTCCGAGCTTAAAATTAATATTCAAGAGAGTTCTAAAACTTTATTAAAAATGCGAATTTTCAATTCAAACTTATATTTCGAAAAATTTGTATACAAAACACATTTCATGAGTTTCTTGAAGGTGGAAAAATGATATACTACTTTTATATGCAAATTTTTTGGAATCCTTATTCGAATTGAAAATAGTTTTTGATTCTAGTTAGAATACTTAAATAGAGACTTAAATGCGTTCCAATCATTCAAATAAAGCAAATAGTTTGGAAATGGGAGCTTGGTCTATCTATCAATATCAAGAAATTTCTACGAATTTTTAGAACTTAAAAATAAAACATTTTTTTTTATATTTCTAAGATCTTAGAAGTCTCCACATTCTCGAAAATAAAAACACATTTTCTCAGCAAAAACTTGTTTAATTCTTGACGAAGGAAATTTGCGAGTATTCAGAAAAGTACCGACCAAAACTCAAGTGAAGAACAAATAAAACTAAAAAATCATCTCAAGTAGTTAATTAAGAGTTTTGCATTTGGGACACACCAAGTCATACTAATTTTAAAAGGTAATCTTAGCATATCAATGTGTCTTCTTATAGGTAGAAGAATTTATAGTACCTCCTCTCAATGCCCGAACGTTTCACACTCTGTCCAATCAGATAAGCTATCTCGTAGGAGTATTGACAGCTGGCAGGCACACGAACCGTTTGTTGTGTGACAGTGAGATCCAAAATTATTCCAGACATAGGACTCGAGAGCTCCCTACAATTTGCACCAAACATTCAGGTGTTTGTCCGCTTTTGCAACACAATAGTTCTGGAATCCCTTGGCACAGGTCGCCTCGAACTGGGGCATCTCGAAGTTGTTTACCAAGTACAAAAGTCCATAGCCAACACCGTCTCGGTAGATTATAATTTTTTTTTTGAAGCCTGTTGCTTTCTTCCCATTTGCCTTTAGATATCAGCGGCACACACAGCCCATTCACTTCATCCTACCGCTTTGTATCGACCACGGAACTACTGTACCAGCGAGTGAACTTGGCGTTTATGGAGGCCACAAATGCCGCTACATAACTGCCGTTTTTGGCTGGCATCGTGGTACGAATTGATGCCGTAAATCATTAAGTTCTTTAGGGGAATATTGACACTCCATAGGGTGTTTTGGGGACATTGATAACCATGGCGCGAGCATTCCTCCTTAAAATTGATATAAGGCTCTAAGCAACGCGGTTGTCGTATTGGCAGTAAATCACCAGCCAGTTCCGTAGATTTAAAACGTCTATGAAGTGGAAAACTTTTTCCTGCCAAAGGAATGTAAGTTGCTGCTCGAACTGACGATCGACCACCTCCTGGGGCACGATAGATATTTCGGCAAACCCCAGTTCTCGAGAATTAGAAGAGCTGCATTGGAGTTTCATTCAGATTCCGACAGAAATTAAAAAAAAAAAAAAAAAATTAATTTAACCATTTTTACAAATAAAAATCTTTCTTCAAATTACTTTTTTTTTGTGCTCAGCAGACGTCAAAAAGTGGTCTTGCCTAAAAAATGTCATCTTCAAAACTGTTATACTTTATACTTTCTATGGAATACACTATCCAGTTATATATAGAGATCTGTGGTAAAAGTAACCCGTAAAAGTAACGAGTAAAATTAACGAGTAAAAGTAACGATTAAAAGTAACGATTAAAAGTAACGAGTTAATGTAACGACTAAAGTAAATTTTTCAATCAAATTCAAATTTCTCTTTATGAAATATATCTACTACGGTGTTGTTTCCGTTGAAAAGGGATGTAAGAAACAGCCTTCAAAGTTTATAAAATGGATGTTTTAACCCTATCAAAATACATTCTTTAAAACTACATATTATTTCTTTTTACTGTGAACTTTTTACATACTAAAAGTCATACCCAAATGATGATTCTGATTTTTTTTTAAATAATGATGATAATCACACCTTACACTTACAATACAAACGTAAATTAAATTTAAATATGGGAAAAACGCATAATCCCTAGTGCTTTCTGATTCAGATGCCTACATCTGTAAGCTGTACCCAGGTTGATGTGCGTGCAGAAAGACGCACAAGCTCACAGAACGACGAAACGTTTGCAAATAGAAAGTGCCTTCTAATTTCTCCGTAGTCGAATTGTTTATATTTAAAAAATTAGAACTTTGAAATAAACTTCACGTGGAAGCAATATTTACATAATAATAACTATAATTATTACTGTTTTATTCTCATTAATCATACTTAGTGTAGCTTACAACCATTTTCCTAACATTGGTTCGTGCAAAAATTACCTATAATTCAGTGTTTTCCAAACTGTTTTATGGTAACTGGACGCAGTTCCATAAAAATGAAATAAACACTCAAACGGTTGTGAAAATGGTTTGTGTCTAAGTTTTTCTATAATGTGAATGAGTGTGACCAATTGACAAAAGATTCAATAATAAATGAAAATAAAATACCCCCATGATAACTTGTCAGTCTACCCAAGCAACACAAAAACTCTTGCAGAGTTCTTGAAATAAATTTATCAGCTCTTAATGGCATCTTAGTTCAGTCTTCTTGATACCATTGCATTTAATAAGCACTTTATGAACTCCTAAAAAGATAATTTAAAGCCAATACTTATAAATACATCTTAAAAACACCTTATAGACATCTTTTTCAAGTTATTTGTTCATATCTCTTTATGAAACTTCTTCAAAACCTTCTTAATTCCTTAAAAATAAGAGTATTTTAAGAGTTTACTAGCTTGCTCTCTCAAAGACATCTTATAGACCTCTTTTTGAAGTTATTTTTCCATATCTCTTTATGAAACTTCTTCAAAACCTCTTTAACTCCTTAAAAATAAGAGTATCTTAAGAGTTTACTAGCTTGCTCTCTCAAGACATCTTGAAGACATCTTATCGACCTCTTTTTGAAGTTATTTTTTCATATCTTTTTATGAAACTTCTTCAAAACCTCTTTAACTCCTTAAAAATAAGAGTATTTGAAGAGTTTACTAGCGTCCTCTCTCAAAGACATCTTGAAGAGGTCTTCCAGATATCTTTAAAGACATTGTTGCACTGATTTCTTATCTGTCAACTTGAAGTTATGTTTCTGTATAGCGAAACGAAATCTCACAATAAGAAGTTACATATATCTTTTAAAAATGTTGAATATAAGAAACTGTTGGGATAAATGGAAAAAAACTTCCATTAATTTATTCTTGGAAGCAAACTAAGTTCAATCATATTTCCTGCACCATAATCTGATCAGTTTATAAAGTTCCTTGAACACAGTTGTTGCCATTGATACTGGTTTGACATTTTGTTTTTTTAAGACCTAAAAAGTTATTAATGACCACTTAATGGTGTCTTATTTAGAAGTAATTAAGCGTGATTTGACTCTGGGGAAGAGTGACTATATCCAAGACGTTTTTAAGAGTTTTTTAAGAACTTTTTAAAACGTTTTGAGATTTGGAAAAAATATTAATTTATTTATGTATATTTTTCACAGGGTGTCATAAACTTTAAAAAAATAAAATATTTTTATTTAAATGTTTAATTGATATTTGTATATTTTTTGGTTTGTTTGTCTATCTGCTACGCATGATAGGTTATATTTTGAGACCAAATGGCTTCATTATTGTTATAAGCCGCATTTTATAAAACTTTTTGATCAGATCTGTATAGTAGAAAAAGCGTTTATAATATGTGAATAAAACTTTGAAAATTTTGCGAAACTCATAAGGGTGAAAATAGCTTTAATTTTGATGTGTAATCAAAACGTAGACTTTCCTCTGTGCAACATTACGGAGTATAGCACGTTTCGTAGCGCGTATTATCGGAATTCTGATTTGACATTTTGACACCTGTCAAACTAAAAGTGTTCCAGTGGACCCAGAACGTCAGGCGTGACATTAGGTAATATCCACCTCCTAAATCGATTGGTGTACTCCGCTTTTCGATCCGCCGTATCAACAGTTTTGGCACATTTTGACACCTGCCAAATTAAAAATATTCTAGTAGACCCAGAACGTCAGACGTGACACTAGTAAGTAATATTAATCAATTGGTGTACTCTGTTTCTCGATCCACCGTACTAAAATTCTGAACTGCAAATTTTCGGGCTTCCACTGGAGCTAAAGCGCTGGCCGTGACAGCAGGTAAGAACAAACGTTGATGTTTACACATATTAACCATGAGTCCCAGCACTCTGACAACTTTCTATCTCTTTTTTGTGTGTGACTTATGTAAATAATAAAATGCAGCTTTAGAAACAAACAAAATAAATAATTGCGTAACTATTTATATATAAGAGGCACCCTGTCGCTTACACGCCATATTTATTGATTTCAATTTCTAAAACTATTTTGTATAAAATATAATAAATGACAATTTGGGCTTAAATAATCGCAGATTCGTTTCATAATTTTGTGTAGACCTCTTAAAATAACATAATAACCCAACAAAATGCAATTAACATTTTTTTACTTCAGTAACGAGTTTTTTGTCTAGAAAGAAAATGAAAAAAAAAAATGTAAATATCTTTATTTTTGTAAGCGCGTGAATTTTTAGGGGGGTAGCATCTATGACTTTAAAGTAAATATGATCGCGCATGTCGAAACACATTCTAGATATGCTTCACAAAATATGTTAAGACTGTCATATTAAAATAACTAACTTGGCCGAGCTTCTTATAAATGAAATTAAAACAATTCCTTATGTTTTCACCACTCATCTTAAGTTTCATTCCATTTCATTAAAATGCAACTCAATGTTTACATGCGTGAAAGAGAAAATATTATTTATTGCCATGATGCATGCGTAAAAGAGAAAAAGTAATTTTTTTTCTCGCTTCCGCGTTTACTTTTAAAGAGATTTTAAAGACCTTTTTAAGAGGATATTTAAGATCTATTGAAAACCTCTTTAAAATATCTTGAATACGTTGTCAATACATCAACAAGAGAAGTCCTCTTTATAAGCACTTACAAAGACATTAATTAGAACTCTTCACTTCATACAATTGGCTCCGCCCCTTTGGGCCTTTTTAGGTCTTAGAGACATCTTTAAGTTATATTGCAGTGTTGAATGCTCTTTATTTAAGAATTCTGAAAGATATCTGTAAGAGGAGAATGTGTTGCTTGGGTAATGGTGGATTGACATGTATCGGGATGGATATATTTTTTTTATTTTCATTTTGACGTCTCTCTTTTTGGCTCACTTCAATTTCTTGGTAAGAAAAATATGGCAAGGTCACAGTACACAAATCTAGGATATTTTATACCTATTGCCCAGGTTGTCAAAACAGAAAGTGTCGGAAATAAAAAATGACTGTGAACGTGAGGACGTTAAGACACCGAGAGCTCGCAACGCAACATATTTTTGGCGTGAGAGGAAACCAGACGATATTAATTGGCGTTTTTCTATTTTAGCTCAGAGCAGATCAGATCAGATTCAAAACACGAAAATAATTGAATCAGAGGGCTCAGATAATAAAATTTTCAATTTCTGAATCTGATCTGATCTGCTCTGAGTTAAAAAAGAAAAACGCCAAATGTTACAGGTAGTCCAGGTGAGGGTGATAACCGATATGTTCGTCTGCCAGGACGTAGTGGGCCCGTTTACGAGAAAAAGTGCATCAAAAGTACAACTTTTCTCAAAATTGAATTAGTGAGGGAATAGGGAAACCACTTCAAACGCCATACACTTGAAGCCCTCGGCTCGCTGATTACAAAAATGGTCACGGCAAACGTCTAAGTGGCCCCAAAACTCCCGATAGACATCCTTGAAAATGCAACTTTTTTGGTGGTTTTAAAATTTTAGGAAACCAATTGAAATGTATCTCAAATGAAAGATCTTGACTCCTTGAGTACGAATATGTATACGTGACAGACGTCTCAGTGGCCCCAAAACCCCCGAAAATGCAATGTCTTGTGCATTATTGCTAGAGTGAAAGTAAGGCTGGAAACGCACTTGCGATTTTCTGTCGCCGCGACTAAAAAAACGGTTGCAACTCAATAAAATTTTTTGGTCGCATGTGCGTTCATTAACGTTGTGGCTCATGTGATCTATTTTGTTTGACTAAATAATCGTGCGATTAAAATCGCAATTGCGTTCCTAGCCTAATTGTGTGGTCTCCAAATTCGGCATAATAATGTTTTAAGACAACTTTGTCATTTAAGAGTAAAGCGAAAGAAATCAGTGTTATTAACTTTTAATTAATTCTTTAAATAATAATATCTTTTGAATTGTGAGTTTTAGAAAAAAAATATGAACTTAGTCTGATAGAGTATGACATAATCTAAAAGCTTTGCATAAATTACTTTTTGATAACATTCACCGTTTGAGAGTTATTCGCGAAAAACATATATTTGTTGGCATTTGGCCCTCTTACAATATAAGACACATTTTATACTTCCAAACGAAAATGTAAATTAAATAAGAAAAATACTCATTAATCTAAGTGTATTCTGATTCAAATGCTTCCATCTGTAGGTTGATGTTCAGAAAGACGCACAAGCTCACAGACCTACGAACAGTTTTCTGTATAGTCCAATTGTTTATATTTAATAATTATAACTGTTTGATTCTCATTAATCAATAATCATACTTAGCGTAGATTACAACCATTTTCTTAACATTGGTTTGTGCAAAAACTACCAATAATTCAGTGCTCTCCAAACTGTTTTATGGTAACTTGACGCAATTCCATAAAAAAAATGAAAAAAACACTCAAACGGTTGTGAAAATATGGTTTGTATCTAAGTTTTGCTATAATGTGGATGAGTGTGACCAATCGACACAAGATTCAATAATTATTTTAATGTAACCTCCCTATGATAATTTGTCAGTCTAATGGTGGATTAACATGTAATGTATCTGCATCGGAACGGATATATTCTTTTTATATTTTAGATTTTACACTCTTATTCGACAGACGACAGACCAATTTTTCATTTTACTTACGAAGTTCTTGCAGAACGGAAACGGTTAGTTATTTTGTTATCTTTGAAGGTGTTCAGAAATGCTTAACGTATCACGTTAGTTGACTCATTTTGACGTCTCTCTGTACATCTCACTCCTATTTCTTGGTAAGAAAGAGATGGCCAGGAAAGGCTGGAATTTTCAAAACATAAAACTTCTACCTCACTTTCTTTCCAAGAGATGAGAGTGTGATAAAAATGAGAGGCGTCAAAATGAGTCACCTCATGCGAAGCTTGTCTGAACACCGTCTTTTACAAATTAAAAATAAATTTTAGATCTATCTTTCCAAATCTGATCAATTAGACAATTTTGACATTTGATAGTTCCCCAACAACTTTTAAGTCAACGACTGTAAAATTTGAAATAATATAAAATGAATGAGTGAATTCACATCACTAATACCTGAAACATTTTCGTTCCAATTGTTCAATTGTTTCGAGTTTATTCTAAATCTATAGGGCCAGTTTTTCAGTGAGAGATCATCCTAGTCAAGGGATTAAGCCTGAGTTAACTCCAAAAACTTGTTTTTCAAGTAATTTTATCCTATAAACTCAAAAACTAAACTGAGGGCATTTTCGCTGTGATGCCATCTGGTTTTTGATACGGAAATCTAATCTTAATAAGTTTAAGGGAACGTTGCACAAACGTGGTTCAAATTTTATCCGTGGTTCAAATATTTTTAGTGGCCGATTTTGGTGGAGGGTGGTTCAAGGTTGAAGTATGTTGAAGTAGCCAATTTAATGCCTGAACTATTGTTGAACCTCAACCCATTCTCCGAAGTCGGTGAGTTAAAATTGCTGAACCACGAGTTAAGTATTGTTACAACTGGTGCAGGGAACTAAGTCCCCGGGAACCAAGTCCACCGAGGGCCTTAGTTCTCATTTAATGGGAACTATATCCACTTTAACTAAGTGGACTTAGTTCCCAGGCAAGGTGAGCAAGTAGTCCACTTCTTTATGAGAACTAAGTACACATTTTGAAATATGGAGAGGGAACAAACTCCCAACGATAAAAATTACAAAAATTCAAAATTCCGCGAAAACTTTGCATACACCCAACCTCGCACCTACCCCAAATCCTATAGTGAGCCCAAGCAGGGGGGTTGCAGGGGGGCAGCATGCCCCCCCATACATACCTCACTGTTTGTTCGCCGTTATGCTGGGTGCTAGCACTGACTGTATTTATGTAAGACAAAGCATTACGGCGAATAAACAGTGAGGTATGTATGGGGGGGCGTGCGAGGCTGGGTGTATACAAAGTTTTTTTGGCATTTAAGGAATCTTTGAATTTATCCTATATAGCCAACAATTGTGAAAAGTATTTCTATTTTATTTATAAGATTGATTTTTTATTTGGAAGTGGGAATTAAATACACATTTAAAGGGAAGTAAGACCACTCAGTTTTTGAGGAATTTTGTTCCCACCTTCTATGAGAACCAAGTCCACTTCGCTGAAGTGGACTTAGTTCCCATTAAATGAGAACTAATTCCCTCGGTGGACTTGGTTCCCCGGGACTTAGTTCCCTGCACCGTTACAACTGGCCCTCAGACAACTGAAAGATAAAGACATTCATATAGTGACCAACCGTCCCGCATTTTGCGGGACAGTCCCGCATTTTACATGTCTGTCCCGCGTCATAAACTGTCCCGCAAAATGTCCCTCATTTTCAGATTTGTCCCGCAAAGTCCCGCAAAATTAAAAAATATACAAAAATAATCCAAATGTATCACATGCACACTCTCCGTAACATGTTTAAAGAGCTCTTTTAATAGTGCACATGTAAAACTTGTTTTATAATTTTCATTTTGATCAGACGTTGCTGTCAATGTCAAAACAAATTGGAATATCTCTCTCTTCTGCAGTGTTTTCTGTGTTAAAGTAAGTATTTTTTCTAAAAATTAGGTGATGAAGTAGGAATTATTGAAAAAACTAAATGTTTTTTTGTTTATTTAGAATGGCGTCAACATCAAGGGCAAATAAAAAACCCAAAAGAGAGTGCAAACTCACTGCGGAGATGCAAAAAGAACACTCCTTCTTAAAGTTGACCAACAGAGATTCTTTTGTTAGATGCAATATTTGTGGAAGCGAATTTTCCATAGCTTCTGGAGGAAAAAATGATATAACGCGACACATAAGATCCGACAAACATAGGATGAAAGTCGAAGGGTCGATAGGAACGACAAAGCTCGAGACTTTTTTTCAAAACTCCCAATTCGGTGAAAGTGAAAAAAAATTGGCAACTTCTGAAGCCATCATGGCCTTTCATACCATTTGCCATAATCAGAGCTTCAGGTCGATGGATTGCACTTCCAAAATATTGCAAAAACTGTTCAACTCAAAATTTGCCTGTGCCCGAATCAAATGCGAGGCTATCGTTACTAATGTGCTATCTGCTATCCCCATTCGCCACAAAAGAGCAACAAGAAGAATTAAAAACTGTCAGTTATGTCTCAATATTCTCCGATGCATCTAACAAAAAAGACATCAAGCTTTTTCCCACATTGGTACGATACTTTTGCCGAAAAGAGGGTCTAAAACTACGGCTTTTGGATTTAGTCTCATTACCTGGTGAAACTTCAGAAATAATAAGTGAGTCCATTTTGCAAATTTCAAGAAGGACAGAGCTGCTGGATAAGGTGGTAGGATTTTGTGCAGATAATGCCAACACTAATTTTGGTGGCTTATCACGAAGTGGAAGCAACAATGTTTTTAGTAGACTAAATAAAGAATTAAAACTATCCATAATTGGTGTAGGTTGCTCGGCACATATTATTCACAATGCGATTCAAACCGCCGCCGATTTGCTTCCAATTGATATGGAAAACATTATTGTGAAAATATACTCTCATTTTTATATTTATACGGTTAGAGTAGAAAAATTAAAAGAATTCTGCTGTGATGCACAGGTCGAACATAAAAGATTGCTTGGGTTTTGTAAAACAAGATGGTTAGCCCTGCTGCCCGCCATTGAACGTGTGTTACAATTATTTGAGCCGCTTAAGTCATATTTCTTATTCCTCGAAAAATGTCCATATGTGTTAAAAAAAATTTTTTGAAGATCCCAAATCTGAGTTGTGGTTAATGTTTTTACATAGCCAGTCATCTTTATTCCATTATTCCATCTTGCAAGTGGAGGGGGATAAAAAAACTATAATGGAAATTCACAACCAGATTTCTAGTTTAAAGTTTAAATTAAAAGAACGAATAGACGCTCAATTCATTTCAATTTCTATGAGAAAACTTTAAATAATTTAGAAGAATGCGGTGCCATAAATAAGACATGGTTCACTTCTCACATTCAATGCTTTTATAAAAACTGCTTGCAGTACCTTGAAAAGTGGAGTTCACAATTTAAGTATGCTGAGCATTTTCAATGGGCATGTCTTAAAAAAAGCGTTGATTGGCAAGATGTACAGGGCGGGTTTGAATTTATATTGAAAAACACAAAAGCTGCTATAGCAGAGAGTGATTTTTTTGATGAAATTTCCTATTTGAAAAAATATGTAGGCCCTCAAAAAATTGGGCAATGGAATAACGATGATATTCCAATTGATTTAAGATGGGTTGAAGTTTTTGAATATTTCTCTTCAAATGATATACCTCACAAAAGTCTTTTGTTGATCGTGGAGTATACATTGAGTCTTCCGGGAACAAATGCATCCACAGAAAGAATATTTTCAATGATAAATCATTTATGACGTGTGTGAAGTTGGCATAACATTTTTGAGCTAGACCAATGGGACCATGGCAGGAATTTGCAGTTTTTTATGCATTTTTATGCATTTCTATTCCGGATTTTGCAGTTCACCAAATAGTGGGTGTAACCGACTGTACTGCTAACTTCACTGTGAAGTTAGCAGTGCCTATGCTTTTCTCAGCAACCGGGCTAGCTAGGAATCTGAAATAAGGCTCTGAATTTGCAGTTTAATTTGCAGTTCCAGAAAAGGAAAAAACCAAATTTCTAAATCCTTACATAAAAAAAATTTCATACTGTACTGCTAACTTCACTGTGAAGTTAGCATAAAAGTCCTTTTCTCAGCAACGGTGATACTTAGAAATTTGCAGTTAGGCTCCAAATTTTGCAGTTAATTTGCAGTTCAAGAAAAACTAATGCCCAAATTTGTAAGTCCAAATTTGAAAAAAAAAATCGAATAAATTCATTTTTCACTGTTAACATCACTGTGAAGTTAGCAGTACATACCCTTTTCTCAGGAACTGAGCCAGCTAGAAAATTGCAGTTTAGATCCAAATTTGCAGTTTTTGATGCATTTCAAGAAAAAACTAATTTCAAATTTTTACGTCCAAATTTGACAAAAAATTCGAAAAATTCACTTTGCACTGTTAACGTCAGTGTGAAGTTAGCAGTACATACCCTTTTCTCAAGAACTGAGCCAGCTACAAAATTGCAGCTTAGGTCCAAATTTGCAGTTTTTTATGCACTTCAAGAAAAAACTTAGTTCAAATTTTTAAGTCCAAATTTGACAAAAAAATCGATTAAATTCATTTTTCACTGTTAACATCACTGTGAAGTTGGCAGTATATATCCTTTTCTCAGGAACTGAGCCCGATAGAAGATTGCAGTTAAGGTCTAAATTTGCAGTTTTTTATGCACTTCAAGAAAAACTTAGTTCAAAATTTTACGTCCAAATTTGACAAAAAAATCGAAAAATTTACTTTGCACTGTTAACAACAGTGTGGAGCTAGCAGTACATATCCTTTTCTCAGGAACTGAGCAAGCTAGAAAATTGGAGTTGGTGTCCAAATTTGCAGTTTTTCATGTACTACAAGAAAAAACTAAGTTCAAATTTGTACGTCCAAATGACATCTATTGTGGTTTTCCATTCAACCATTTCAGATTTGGTGGTCAGATCATAATTTTTTAGTGGTAAATAGAACACAAAATGAGATTTGATTTGCTTTTGCAATTGTGTTAGTGACTATTTTTCTATTGATGAATTTGTCCAACAAACACCACCTTCTTATCGAAAGTAAACAACACTGCAAAATGCCGAATGCAAACTAATGCGTTCAGATTTATGTCAGTTTATTTTGGTGTGTGTGCAAATGCGTGTGAATCTTGCTTAATATTGAGATTTGAAGAATCGACCTGAGATCGAAAAAAAATCGATTTTTTTGGTTGAATGGAAAGCAAAAGTTGATCTCAGGTCGAAAAAATCAGAAAAAAGTCGACTTTTTTGGTCGAAAGGAAAACCACATATGAATCAGTTTTATAACTGTTTATTTAGATGAAGTTGTGTTTAACTTTTCCGAAAAAGTAAAAGTTAAAGGCCTAACTACATTCATTTCACTTTTGTACAAAAGTGCAAAAGTGAACAAAAACAAACATATGCTAGAAACACCTTTCTTCACAGTGATGTTAACAGTGAAAAATGAATTTAATCGATTTTTTGTCAAATTTGGACTTTAAAATTTGAACTTAGTTTTTTCTTGAAGTAAATGGAAAACTGCAAATTTGGACACCAACTCCAATTTTCTAGCTTGCTCAGTTCCTGAGAAAAGGATATGTACTGCTAGCTCCACACTGTTGTTAACAGTGCAAAGTAAATTTTTCGATTTTTTTGTCAAATTTGGACGTAAAATTTTGAACTAAGTTTTTCTTGTAGTGCATAAAAAACTGCAAATTTAGACCTTAACTGCAATCTTCTATCGGGCTCAGTTCCTGAGAAAAGGATATATACTGCCAACTTCACAGTGATGTTAACAGTGAAAAATGAATTTAATCGATTTTTTTGTCAAATTTGGACTTAAAAATTTGAACTAAGTTTTTTCTTGAAGTGCATAAAAAACTGCAAATTTGGACCTAAGCTGCAATTTTGTAGCTGGCTCAGTTCTTGAGAAAAGGGTATGTACTGCTAACTTCACACTGACGTTAACAGTGCAAAGTAAATTTTTCGATTTTTTTGTCAAATTTGGACTTAAAAATTTGAACTAAGTTTTTTCTTGAAGTGCATAAAAAACTGCAAATTTGGACCTAAGCTGCAATTTTTTAGCTGGCTTAGTTCTTGAGAAAAATGTATGTACTGCTAACTTCACACTGACGTTAACAGTGCAAAGTAAATTTTTCGATTTTTTTGTCAAATTTGGACGTAAAATTTTGAACTTAGTTTTTTCTTGAAGTGCATAAAAAACTGCAAATTTGGACTTTAACTGCAATCTTCTATCGGGCTCAGTTCCTGAGAAAAGGATATGTACTGCTAACTTCACAGTGATGTTAACAGTGAAAAATGAATTTAATCGATTTTTTTGTCAAATTTGGACTTAAAAATTTGAACTTAGTTTTTTCTTGAAGTGCATGAAAAACTGCAAATTTGGACCTTAACTGCAATTTTGTAGCTGGCTCAGTTCTTGAGAAAAGGGTATGTACTGCTAACTTCACACTGACGTTAACAGTGCAAAGTGAATTTTTCGAATTTTTTGTCAAATTTGGACGTAAAAATTTGAAATTAGTTTTTTCTTGAAATGCATCAAAAACTGCAAATTTGGATCTAAACTGCAATTTTCTAGCTGGCTCAGTTCCTGAGAAAAGGGTATGTACTGCTAACTTCACACTGACGTTAACAGTGCAAAGTGAATTTTTCGAATTTTTTGTCAAATTTGGACGTAAAAATTTGAAATTAGTTTTTTCTTGAAATGCATCAAAAACTGCAAATTTGGATCTAAACTGCAATTTTCTAGCTGGCTCAGTTCCTGAGAAAAGGGTATGTACTGCTAACTTCACAGTGATGTTAACAGTGAAAAATGAATTTATTCGATTTTTTTTTTCAAATTTGGACTTACAAATTTGGGCATTAGTTTTTCTTGAACTGCAAATTAACTGCAAAATTTGGAGCCTAACTGCAAATTTCTAAGTATCACCGTTGCTGAGAAAAGGACTTTTATGCTAACTTCACAGTGAAGTTAGCAGTACAGTATGAAATTTTTTTTATGTAAGGATTTAGAAATTTGGTTTTTTCCTTTTCTGGAACTGCAAATTAAACTGCAAATTCAGAGCCTTATTTCAGATTCCTAGCTAGCCCGGTTGCTGAGAAAAGCATAGGCACTGCTAACTTCACAGTGAAGTTAGCAGTACAGTCGGTTACACCCACTATTTGATGAACTGCAAAATCCGGAATAGAAATGCATAAAAATGCAAAAAAAACTGCAAATTCCTGCCATGGTCCCATTGGTCTAGCTCAAAAATGTTATGCTAACTTCACACACGTTCATTTATGGACGCAAGAGAAAACCCAGATGAGAGTTCAAACGGTGAAATCTATTGTTCTGTTAAAAATATTTTTCGATAATTCCTGCAACTTTTTTTATGAATACATACACAACAATAGCGAAGTATTGCAGAAAATTCACACAACTGAAAAATATAAATAATCGACCTGTGCAGTTTATTTGGAGTTTTTTCTTTATTTTTTTACGAGATTAGTTCATTGAATGAATTTTTGAATTTTTGTGATACCTACCTACTAAATCTTATTTTTTAATTTACTCTTATAGACTGATTCAAATGTTCCTATATATTAAAATTAATTTAACTAAAAATGAAGTACAAATATATTTATTTTAAGTTTTCATAAAAAATAAAAAACAATGTTATTCAAAAAAAAAAAAAAAAATATATATTGTTTTTAATGTGTCCCGCATTGTCTTCAGAAAATTATGGTCACTATAGACATTCCCCAACTGACAAAGTGCTTCTGAGTTAACGCAAGGATTTTTTCAGGATTATTAACTCAGAGTTAGCTCAGTATTGAAAAACTGACACTGAAATATTTTTTTGTGTGCGAGAGGGTATTGTTATCATCTAAGGGCTAGTTTTTCAGTTCAGGGTTATCTCTGAGCTAAATAAGAGTTACCTTATCCTGAAAATAAATTTACCCCGAGCTATCTCAGGAACAGTTTTGCAGTTCAGTTTCAGTTCCGTTTCACTTAATCTTTCAAGCGTCAAAAATTTATTATCATCGATGTGCGACATTATGGATATCACCCTTCTACTCCTTTCATGCATCAAAATAGAGATGGTGCCATAGTGAAATTTTTGCACTATGAATAACTTGCACTATCAAAATCGGTCCCTGAGTTAACTCACCAAATCAGGTGAGTGACAATTGACTGAAAAGCACGCTTATGGAGTTAACTCCGATTTAACAACCCCGACGCTTGTATGATCTCGCACTGAAAAACTGGTCCTTAATAGTGGATCCGGCGTCCGTCCTTATCGTGTTTTTTCTTTTTTAAATCCGAGCAGAACACTGAGCTGTCAAAAAAAGATATGTATCTACATTTTTCTTTTTTAGCTCAGAGCGCTGAGCTTGTGTTTTTTTTCGAGAGCTCCGAGCTCCGAGAGCTCAAAATAAAAAGACCGAGAGAATTGAGCAAAAAGTTGAGCGCAAGCAACCGCACTTCTTTTTTTCTCTTATTTTTCACTTTTTCAAATCGGTGCGTTCAATTTATTAAATTTCGGCTCAGATTTTTTTAATTTTTTCGAGTTTTGATTACTAAATTTTGGTGCGTTGAATGCACCGATTTATTTCAAATCGTATGACAGCTCAGTGCTAAGTTATGTTTCAAAATTACATTTATCGAAGAGCACTGATCATACCCTGTCTGGAGCTTACTCTGATCGCTCGAGCTCTACTCCATGCTCTGCTCAGAGATAAAAATAAAAACGCTTAGGCCCAAGTTGTCATTTCAGGGTTAACTCTGAGTTAAATCAGAGTTAGCAAATCCTGAAAATAAATTAACCACGAGTGAACTCAGGAACAGTTTTTCCGCTGAAGATTAACTTTATTTTTCAGTTGTCAAAAATCTATTGTCATCGATGTGCAACACTATGGATATCAGCTTTCTACTCCTTTCACGCATCAAAATCGAGATGGCGCCACAACTGCAAAGACCTTCAATTTAGTCCCTGAGTTAACTCACCAAATTAGGCGTTTTCGAAAACGTCAATTTGTGTGGAAATTTTGCAATTGTTCGAAAACCCCAAATGAAAAAAAAAATATTGAAAAGCCAGAGAAAGTGTGGGGGGGAGCGTTGAAGAGTGAAAATAAACAAAAAAGTGTGTCATTGTATTTCGTAGATTAATAAATTTGCATATCGTTGTCCAAAGTTTAGAGGAACATAAACATTAAGGGTATTCATGCAACTTGGTAACACACTAGATAAGTTTACTGTTAAATTTTGTATGGGAAATGGTTTACATAATTTGTTTAAAATTATTCAAGGATTTTGCTGCGGACGATTAACCAACTTTATTTGGATAAACTTATCTCAACGTCATTGTGACTTATGTCGTTTTCGATTGGATTTTTATACTTTTCTTGTTCTACTCATTTTTGATTCCAATCGAATATTAAAATATCGTATTGTCAAATTTACACACACACTACTGAATGACACCATTTTATAAAATGGCTTCTTCAAGCATTTATCGCTTTTGACAAGTAGTCCGACGAAAAACTGTATATGTATGCGTGTGTTCCAAATCTACTCCTTCCTGAAATCGGGAACAGACAAAGACGCCGAAAACATTACTCGGAACAGCCAATCGAAGGCTTTTGGAGTAGTAGAAGTTAAAATGGAGTGGAAAAGGAGTGCTCCAAACATCCAATCGAAAACGACATTATAAATCTAGACGTGTTCAGGTATATGATATCGATATGATATCTCAGAGAACTAATAAGAACTCTGACCATATTCTGTAACTACTATCGTATCGCAATTGGTTTACGATAAAATCTGTGAATTAAAACGTAGTTTATACAAAAAATAAAATAAATAGGACGTCTACATTATTTACTCAACGATTAGGAAAGCTTACTGTCGGTTCTCCTAAACTTCGTTGACGACGAAGAAAGAAAGTTATTGTTATTTTGGTTTTGGTCCTCGTCAACGGATGATTCACGCATTGGTTTGAGAGATCCTTAAAAGACGCAAATCGTCGTTTGCATTGCCGAATGTAAACTATAATAGTCGATAGTTCACTGAAATGGTCGCATGAAAAAGAGCGAATACATGAAAACCATATGAAATGCCCATAACTGCGTTTTTCTACAAGTTACTCAAGCTTCGTTAACTTAAAGCACCCGAATGGGAGTGAAACTGATATTTGGTGAAGAAGGAACGAAAAAAAAACTGAGAAAGGTAATTCATTTTACATAAGTGGAATACAGCTCTTTTCTCTTTTTGACTGTTTGGAAAACTATACCTACTTTACGTTTGTTGTTGACTTAAGCTTACGACAGCTTGCTACTATTATAGTTCTACCTCTATTTATCGTTCCAAGACTCCGATCTCGAGTTGTTTTGGGAGAAGTTCTTCATTTAAAAATAACTTCGAAATGTGAACACGTCTAATCTGTCACGCTTTTGACGTTTAAAATTTGACGTTTAATGAACAGTTGACTCAGTTAAACAGCATTTAACCAAATGAATAAAAAGGTCGGTTCATGCAAATGTTTGCGTAAACTAAGCATTTAACACAATTTGTAAACTTACGTCGTTGCATGAATACCTTTATTAAAAATCGTCTTTTCTGTGTCGGTCTTAACTTTGGGAAGCTTTTTTTCAACTTCAGGAAGTTAGGACTAGAATGACAAGAAATAATCTGGAGCAAAAATTTGATTGGATAAGATAACTTTTATGTTTTTGTGAAGATATTTTCATTAGAAATCATTTGTCTGTCTCCATTTGCCTTCAAATCCTAAACCTGAGGCGTGGGCTATTATATTTTGAAATTAACATCCAAAAATCGATGTTCTTTTAAGTAAAAGTTTTGAAAAAAAAAACATGTTTGTAGGTATCTACGGAAAGCAGTTTTCAAAATCTTATACATAGATTGTATACGTTTTCTCACTGCAAAATTTCATCAATTAATCTAGGTAACGAGAAAGTCGAAAAAAACATATCACTCCTGCTCAAAACAGGACCAAATTATTAAACAATCAATATTTGTTTTTATTGAAAACATTTATTTATAATAACATTATTGCAATGAATTTTTATACACATAAAAGCTACTCTAAAAAATATTAAATTATATTTTGAAAGATCATAAAACTGTCCCTAAAAATTCTAAAACAAACAACAAGCATTTATCTTACATTTAAATATTGGACTCATTTAACAATCCAAGATTTTATCCAAAATTTACAAAAAAATTACAAATTCTAGTAGATTGGACTATAATAAGCTTTAAAGCTTAATCAAACAATACTTTTTCTTATAATATTCACATGTGCATTAACATTTTTGTGATTATTTTTCATAAATATTTTTTATTATAAATTTTATATAAATTACAAGAATTAAAAACTTTACAAACAAGTTAACATTATAATTCTATCCTAAATAACTAATATGGCTTAGGTTCTCTAAGTCTATGTATAAGTAAAATCGGTTTGTAAAAAATATTGATTACTCTTCAATGATGATTTTCCCGACTGCTGAAATTTTCAATCTGTTTCATAACCCAACTTCTCGAAGTTGAGCTTGACATGTGCGCAGGGCCGACAATTACAGCTGGGTTAGAAATGCCCAACGATTTTCGTGGTGGAGGCAGTGGTGGTGGACTATCCGGGTATCCGTTGTTGGTGTGAGTCTCACTGCCGTAGTCATGACGTTTTTCATTGTCGTCACTATAAATAGCCGAATCGCGGAAATCTTTCTCAAAACATGGTGATGGCATGTTATTCAAATATTCCAAATTTATCGGTTGTTCTCGTTTCTTCTTGCAGAAATCGAAGACACTATCGCTGGAAGATGTGAGGGAAAATACCGAATCACCTTTAACATTGAGCGATGTAGCAGAATTGTTCGCAGAGCCATTTGCAAAGAGGGTCTTTGGATCAGCATAGTCTACGTTAGCTATTCGCTCGCCAACTGCTTCACTGCCTTGACGATGGATGTAACTTTTACGGCACATATCAGTGACGTCAGAAACTCGTCTCTCCGGGGGCTTGTTGAACTTTCCGAAGTTCAGCGACACTGATTCGACGGTCTTTCGAACTCGCGGGATTAGCGAGTTCTCAGAGCCAGATACGTTCTCAGCCTTAGAGCTGCTTAGCAGTCTTTTAACCAAATTGTTCTTTGTTACTGGACGAGAGTAGATGGCCTCGGTTTGGGAAACATTTACACTTGATATTTTGGGTGAAATAAGAGCTGATGGGCAAGCTTCTCTAGTTGGTATTGTTTCGTAATTAATCTTGGAATCACTGCTTCGAAGCTGTGGACCGCTAGAAAATCCACCGACTAAGTCATCACCGATTTTCTGTAAGTTCCCCGATGCTGAATAGACTAAAGTGACATAGTCTGATTCAGGCCTATTGGTCGGGCTGGATTTCTTCTCCCGGGGCTTGTAATACTGTTGAGATTTGGACCGATTAAGAATCGGTGAAAATTTGTACGGGACATGAACGTTTCTCAAAAGTGATTCATAAATAGGTTCTGAAGACTCTGCAGGCTCTTCTACTTCCAGAGGTGGTGGTGACTTAGATGGTGGTCGAGGTGGAAGCTCTACAGGACTTAACAATGGCTCGGGACTGTTCACACTCAAACCATTTTCCAGAGACTTCTTCTTCTGAGGCTTTTTATAGATTCTTTCAAAATCTTTCTTATTTGTCAATAGGTCGAGAATTATTTCGGCATCTTCTTTCTTTGTGTTCTCAGATGAGGGTTCCACATCTTTTTCAACATCGGCTTCTCCTTCTTCTTCGTCCCTATTGGGGTACTCCTCTGGTATGGCCTCTTCAGCCGTTTCAATTTCACTTACATTCTCCGTAGACTCAGTGATTCTAAGGACAGTTTCTTCGAACTCATCATTCAAATCCATATAAAATGTAGAGGTTTCCTTCTTCGGTTTATTCTTCTTCAGCGTGGCAATTCTCTTAGGTATAGTCTTAGTATTGTACATTTTAACTTCAACCGATTTAGTTGATTTAGACTTGCGGCTATCTAAATTCTCTTTTATTGATGTCTGATGATCGTCGATTTCAGGTGACAGCACACTCATTCGTGGTACAGATTTGCTGCGTTCTTTGTTGAATTTACTCAAAGCTGGATTAATTTTGGAAGATTTTTGACTAAAACAGTCACAGTCAGGGGTGTTAGAACAACATTCTTCATTTGTAGTAGTTGATGTGGCTGTTCTTGGTAGTGTTGCCATCATATTATCATCCATGCTATTATTCTTCGACAAACCACGATGTTCAAGTACAGATTTATTATCATTGAAACCTTCAAACGATGATGAATTAGTGACGGAAGTTTTACGTTTGATTTTGGAACGATTGCGAATCTCACTGCGGCGACATTCATTTCTTCGCTCAAGATATATGGGTTTGGAGTTATTTAAAGACCATTTCCATTTATTAGTATCAGGGGTTCGATCTAGAATTAAAAGAAGAAAAAAAGTTATAGGTATCAGGTGCGGAAAGATATTGTAGATTTTCGGTTTTAAAGTGCGAAACACGAACAAAATGTGTGTGTGTGTTGCATTTTAGACAAAAAACAGTGACTGTGTGTTATGATTAAGTAAAACAATTATTCTAATAAAAAACGGCGCAGGGACATAAGTTCCTAATTTTTTTATGGGACTTATGTTCCACTACACTATACTTGGTCATAAGCCCCGAATCTAATACGGTACTTATGTCCTAGTAAATTGGGACATAAATCTAGAAAAAGAAATTTGGGACTTATGTCCCTGCTACTAAAAAACAATTGATTAAAATTTCAACTTACGATAGATACGAAAGAGAGAGGGACCCAAGTTAACTTACTTAACATTTAGTTAAAATACAAAAAAAAAAATAATGAAGGATTGAAACAAAAAATGTATGCATAGACACTTTGTACAGAAAAATTAAAATGTAGTTTAAATTTATTTAATTAATAAAAAATGTATTTGTTATTCCTTGGGTGTTAGTTTAAAATAAAAAAGCGGGATGCAAAGCTTACAAAAATAGGTTACATGTAATTTGTTTACCACGATCCAGGAGATACGACGGATAGGATCAGGAATAAGGGAAAAAAAAGATTGTGACATTTATTACAGCTGTCATCAAAGACTGCACATGCTAAGATGCGGATTCATCGTGGGAAATAGACCCAGATCGAAAGTAATCGATTTTAAGCCGATTAGCCATCGCCTGGTGGTGATCCGCGTCAAAGCTACCTTCCAAAATATCAGTCTAATATGTGCACACGCCCCTACCGAAGAAGCTGAGGAGTCTAACAAGGATGAGTCTTACGACCTCCTAGACGAGGCCTATGGAGCCTGTCCGGAGTACGATGTCAAAGTCTGGCTCGGAGACTTCAATGCTAAAATCGGAAAAGAAAACATCTTTGGCGGATTAGTTGTAAAGCACAGCCTCCACGAAATGACAACAGATAACGGCGCTTCCGACTAATCGACTTTGCGGCAGCTCGTCATACGGAGATAAGTAGCACTAGGTTCCCCAGGCGATCTCCAATTGGTCGAACCGCCAACCAAATCGACCACGTACTAATTGGCACAAGGCACGCATCGAACTTCATAGACGTGCAAACTTTCCAAGTGCAAACGTGGACTTCGACCACTTTCTTGTTGTGACAAAACTCAGACTTCAAAGCCCAACTGTCCAACGAAAAGAAAACGAAGACCGCCCAAAGGAAGAAATTCAACTTCGCATGCATAAGCACATCTGAGAAAGCCCGAGACTATACAGTGAGCAATTGACCGGGAAAGTCTATGCCATGCCGTACCCCCAGCCACAAGCGTCAACAACCGGTGGAACCAGTATCGCGATATCAATAAGGAGACAGTCAAGACCACCATAGACTATATCAACCACCCAGAAAAAAGAACCCGTGGTATGACGATGAATGCGCGGTATTGAAGCAGGAGACGGAAAATGCACGAATGCAAATGCTGCAACGGATAACAAGAGAGAAAGAGATAGGAGTACCGTAAGAGAAGGAAAGAGAAAAAAACTCTGCGAAGAAAGAAAAGAGCATCTGCAGCCTCTCAGCTCAAGTATCTCTAAGAGTCTAGCACCGCCAACAACACCCGCCGGCTTTACAAAGCAGCCAAGCAACTGGCATCTGGTTATATAGGACTGGCACGCAAGCTTTTCGAAACAGCGAAGGGAACCTAGTCACCGAATTACAGGGAATTGTAGACGTGTTTAAGCAGCATTTCCAGCAACTGCTTAATGGGAATTATGTAAAGGGAGGCGACAGGGGAACAAAGAAGCATGAGACCAGTCAATGAAGATCCAGTCCCAGCGTCCAGTACTGAAGAGTTTAAGAAAGCCATCCACAAGCTTAAGAACAACAAATCCACCGACTCCGATGGCCTAATTGCTGAACTCATCGGGTATGGGGGGGATGTCCTGGTAGGGTGCATTCACCAGCTCATCAAACAAGTGTGGGAGGAGGAAAGTATGCCCGACGACTGGTCAAATAGCTCCATATGCCCAATCGACAAAAAAGGCGATCCTATGTCCTGCAAGAACTACAGAGGCATATCCCTGCTTAATGTTGCCTACAAGATCCTATCCAACGTACTATGTGAGCGTCTAAAACCTTTCAGCAACACGATGATCAGCACCTACCAGTGTTGCTTCAGACCAGGAAGATCAACGATAGACCAAATCTTCACATTGAGGCAAAAGACCAACGAATTTCAAGTCGAAACCCACCACCAATTCATCGACTTCAAAGCCGCATGATAGCATAAGTCGCCAAGAGCTTCTATTGCCTATATCGGAACTATCCAAAAAAAAACTGATCCAGCTATGCCGCATGACGTTACAAAATACGCGGTGCAACGTGGAAATGGGAAACAGATCATTCCAGTTATTCCAGACGTGTACAGGGTTCAGACAAGGAGATTCGCTGTCATGTGATTTCTTCAACCTAGTCCTTCAATGGTCTTCTCAACTGCTTGGCTATGCGGACGACATCAGTATCATCGGGCGCTCCAAAAGAGCTGTACTTGAAGCATTCACAGCTATTGATGAACAGGCGAAACGCGTTGGTCTTGAAGTGAATGAGGACAAAACAAAGTATGCTATCAACAAGCAAAGCCTCATCTGTCCATCCCCTAGGAAAAAACGCCACTATTGGTAGCAGTAATTTCGAAGTAGTCAAGGCGAGTTCACCTACTTCGGAACAAACACCAATTCCACGAACGACACCTTAGTGGAAATCCGCCGAAGAATTACCCTAGCGAACCGCTGCTACTTCGGTTTCGAAAGACAAAGTGCACGCTATACAAAACCCTAACTTTATCAGTTCCGCTCTACAGCGCCGAGTGCTGGACGATAAGTAAAAAAGCGGAATTGATACTGGGCACTTTCGAGAGAAAAATTCTTCAGTGGATATTTGGTCCTATATGCAAAGAGGGCGATTGGAGGAGAAGATTCAATCGTGAATTGTATGAACTTAACAAAGATGTGGATGTAGTCCAAAGAGCCAAAAAAACGTCGACTACACTGGCTCGGACACATCGAGCAAATGGACAACAACGCTCCAGCCAAGAAAATCTTCGAATCCTAGCCTCCAGGTTCGAGACGACCAGCAAGAACGAACCTTTGCTACAGGGACCAGGCAGTCATAGACGCTGATCTTGACGACCGGAGGGAGCGTGCGAGGGACCGAAACCGATGGAAAACCGCCTTATCTCAGGCAGTGACGACCCTCCAGATAAGTAAGTAATTTGTTAAAAACTTCAAGGCGTTCCTCTCTTTATTTTTTTCCCAAATATAATTTAAAAGAATGAATTCCTAAAAAGATTGAATTCAATCTATCGGTGTAAGAAATAAATGAGGAAACATTTGATGGCAATTTTTCAATGCAAAATTAATCGTAATTACATAATTTGAAGTCGAAGTCTCAAACTGAATTCAATGAATTAAATCTTTTAATTGAATTCATAAAAGAATGCATTCACAAAAGATTGTATTCTTTCTCAAAGTGCTTCTAAAGCTTTATAATGGTTACATTTTTTTTATGAAATAGATATGAACAATGATTGATAACAAAATGTTGATGGAAGAAAAAAGCATTCAAAATTTTTGATCATGACATTAAATAGATAATATACTAAAAAAAAAAAATCATGCTTAGATTTTTTAAGTTGAAAGTTTTTAAGCCAAGACCCAATTTTAAGCAATGTTTCCTTTTCCATAAAAAAAAAAACAAAATCCCATACTTACATCATTTTTATACATCTGCGTTAAAATGTCTTAATTAAACACTTATGATTTAGAATAAAAGTAGGTAGGTAGGTAGGTAGATACTGCATAATTATTTATAGGAATAGCAGACAAAATGACTCGTGGACCATCTACGAAACTGTTATTTGAAAATTATATATGAAGTTTTATTTTTTTTTTTTAAATACATAATTTATTTATGTTTTTTTTTTTATTTTGCCAATTACATATTTGTTTAGTAGACCACCACAAAAAATTAAACAAAAATTTGTTATAAACAATGAGAAAAGATAAACTAAAATTGTTAGCTAACATCAAAAAAATGCTACTTGCTATAGGACTTTTCTATTTTTTTTGTTTTAGGTAGGTACTTAGCTTTAAGTTCCCAAAGTAGTATATTTAAATATCAAATTAGAAAAATCCATAGCTTATGTAGCTTAAAGCAAGAAAAAAAAAACAAAGTTGAAAAGTCTATTTGTTTTAGAACTTTTATTATTGTAAAAAAAAATCAACAACTACCATCTAGGTGGACAGTATGGGTACGTACCTTCCTCGTCACCCAACTTGAAGACAAGCTCTTTGGCTCGATTTGGTATATTACTGAATCTCTCTAGCATTACACTCTTGATATCCTGAGCCCAGATACGTTTTTGTTCACGATTTTTAGCCGTCAATTTGATTTGACTGCGTGGATCATCATAAGGGATAACGTAGAAACTTGTAGGCTCACCGGGTAAGTGTTCATTTAGCATCAAGTTGTTTTGCTGAAAAAATGTAATGAAAGATATAAATAAATTATGATTTTGTTTATATAATTTTAGAAATAATATTATATTAAAATATTTTAAATGGTTTAAAACTATTCCACCTGAAAACATAACCATCGTAGCATGCGTCAGAACGTATTATTGCCAAAAATATGATAAAGTTCATTGGATTTTTGGACGATTTCAAGTTTCAACCAATCATTTGGCATTATTAAGATTTTAGCAATTTGGCTTTGAGTATAAGTAGTTTACATTTTAATTTATTAAAAAAAAAATGGCATAAGCTGTTACTCACGGTAACTAATTAAAACCTTGTTTTATTTTTTCTTAAAAGTTGAAATAATTATTGCTTATTACGACTTCCAAAAACATATTTTGGAATTTTAAAGATAAAATTAAAAACTTTTGTTTTATTTTCAATGTTTTTAAAAACCGTGTAGAATTTAAAAATATTAGTTAAATCTTTAATTTGGCAAATAAAAACATATAGGAGCCTAGCTATCACCCTGTTTTTAAATTCAAAAAAGAGGACAAAAACTGTGAAAAATTAAAGGAAATGGTTTCATATTTTTTTAATATTTTTAACATGAAAAAAGTCGCAGAAACGTTTCCAAATGTTGTGAAAAAAAGGTGCAAGTTTTTTCATTACCAAAATACTTAAAAAAAATGGAGTTACCACTCTTTGATATAAGAAAAAGTATGTTCTCGAAAAGTGGCAACACAGACATTTTACTCGAAAGTGAGTTTACTTAGCACTAGCGCGCAGCGCTGCAGCTGGAAAAAAATGCAGTGCCAATTATTATTTCGTTGGGTGCCACAGAGTGCCAAGATGATGAACACAAGTCCGAAGAAATCGGATGTTCAAGTATGGTGGACCATATTTTTTCAGGCAACGTTTTTAAGAAGAGACCAACTCCGGTAGGAAAACTTTGGCATTTTTCATCGAAATAGCATATCTCTGTTTTTTTTTTGCTTTATTCAAAATGCATATAGTCCAGTCATTAAAGCTTTTTAGTGCGGAAAAAATTACGGAAAGCTGAATTTTGGTATATAGGCTCCTCATGGCATTTTAAGGTAATTGTAAGGCGCTTACAATTTTATGGGGGGTCTAAGCCCCCCCCCCTACAAGGGGTTTTAAGGAATATCTCTCGAACGGTATTTCTTACATAAAATTGTCAAGGACTAGGTAGGTTGTAACGGGTGATTTAAAAAAAAAAAAAAAAACACAAAAAATTCGAAAAAATGAATGAAATATTTATTTGAATCGATAGTTTGAACCTTGCAATTTAATGTTTAAAGATAATTTCATGCAAATGTTGACCGCGGCTGCGTCTCAGGTAGCCCATCCGCTGAGTCCAATTTTGGCATACTCTTTCACACATATCGGCCGGTATCTCACGAATGAATGCATGGATGTTGGCTTCCAGTGCGTCAATCGAAGCGAGCTTGTCCCTATAGACATTAGCCTTGACATACCCCCACAAAAAATAATCTAATGGTGTCAAATCGCACGATTTAGGCGGCCAATTGACCGGCCCGAAACGTGAAATTAACTGTTCACCAAACTCGCCTCGCAATTGCGCCATTGTTTCGCGTGCTGTGTGGCATGTGGCACCGTCTTGTTGAAACCACATATCATGCAAGTCAAGAACTTCCATTTCGGGCAAAAAAAAGTTTGTTATCATCGCTCGGTAGCGTTCACCATTGACAGTAACGCTGCGATTCGCATCATCTTTGAAGAAATATGGCCCAATAATGCCGCCGGCCCATAAACCGCACCAAACAGTGGCTTTTTCGGGATGCATTGGTAGCTGTTGCAATGCTTCTGGCTGATCTTCACTCCAAATGCGGCAATTATGCTTATTTACGTACCCATTCAACCAAAAATGAGCCTCATCGCTGAACACAATTTTTCGATAAAAAAGCGGATCCTCGGCCAGCTTTCCAAGAGCCCATTCACCAAAAATTCGGCGTTGTGGTAGGTCGGCTGGCTTTAGTTCTTGCACCAGCTGTATCTTAAAAGGCTTTACGCCCAAATCCTTCCGCAAAATTTTCCACGTAGTGCTGTAACAAAGGCCTAACTGCTGGGAACGGCGCCGAATCGACATTTCGCGGTCTTCTGTCACACTAGCTGATACGGCCGCAATATTTTCTTCACTACGCACAGTACGTAAACGTGTTGGTGGTTTAATGTCCAACAAAGTAAATTTGGTGCGAAATTTGGTCACAATCTTCCGAATAGACTGCTCAGAAGGTCAAGAATGCCGACCATAAAATGGAAGCAGCGCGCGATGAACATTTCGAACCGAGCACGAGTTTTGATAGTAAAATTCAATAATTTGCAAGCGTTGTTCATTTGTAAGACGATCCATGGTTAAATTGCAAACCAAACTGAAGCTGTTTGACAGTGACACAAGGTACTAAACACACGTCAGCTGTCAAAACCAGTGTTGCCAAAACCAAACCAGCTAAAAAATCACCCGTTAGTAGCCTACAAAATTTCGTACAAAAAGGTTAAGTAACTTTTTTTTCATAAGAGTAACCGTTTTCGACACAATTCAAAATTCAATGGTTTTCTATTTCTGACTATAAATTACAAAGAGCATTGAATTAAACTTAAAAATAAGTTTGAAATGTTCATAAATGTTTTTTTTTCAAAGTTTGAAATTTAATTTTTCAAAAACTGTTTTTTGGCCTTACAAAAAGATAAGCTTGGTATTGTAAGTGTTACCGTTCGTTTTGAGTAATTTTCTTCTGTTTTATGTCTTTTTTTTTTAGAAAATTGCTCTTCCTGGCTAAACGGAGGAGAATAGGACCCCTTTCATACAATTTTTTCTTTACTTAACCCAAAGTCATTTGGGTGGACTTTGACATGAGGAGGCTATATATACCAAAATCTATCTTTCCGTCATTTTTATGGCTAATATGACTAGCCTAATATCTGTGTCTGTCTCAAGGAATATATTCCTTGAATGTTTTCCTTTTTCTACTCAACGAATGTTTGTTTGCTCATTGAAAGCATAGGTTTGTTTGTGATTAATGTCTTTACTTTAAAACATATGTATATAAATAAGGTATGATATTTAGTAAAAAAAAGAGTGCCAAATTTGAAATTTTTTCAGTGCCAATGGGTGCCACAGTGCCAAACTCATTTGAAAGTGCCAGTTTGGCACTTAAGTGCCTATTTCTGCAGCGCTGCACGAATTCTTAAATATATCACGGGTTAGGCATCTCGAGGCATTTCCGGATTTTGTTCTGTTCAAAATACAACATATTAAAGATTACAAAAAGAAATGTGGAAATTCCCCTTTTTACATAGAAAAAATATTTTTCCGAAAATTGACAACATTGATATTTTAACCAATGGTGCGTCAACTCTACACACCTCTTTTCAAGACATCAACACTGTTATTTCCCAACACGCGTTTTGCAATAGCGGTGGTATCACCCTAAGGGCCAGTTGTACAAATATTTAACAAACTCGTGGTTAAGTAATATCAACTCACCGACTTCGGCGAAAAGACTGAGGTTCAACGATGATTCAGGCATAAAATTGGCTATTTTAAGCTACTTGAACCTTAAACCATCGTTGAACCTTAGTAATTCCCCCAAAATTAGCCAGTAAGATTTGTTGAACCATGGATCAACTGGACCTAAGACGTCAAAAAAAGTATATTCCCGAAAAGTGGCAACAATGAGATTTTACCCGTCTACTCAATACCGACATCAATCGTTATTTTAACCATGAAAATTTTCCAAGTTATTTTCAAGTTTTTTAGTTTTACCATTTGGCCCAGGTTTGGTGACATTTTTGAAAAAGAAATACAACAATGACTCCCAAGCTAAAGCATAGTTCGCAGTTGAAACGAAACGAAAATTTCCATATAATTTGACACAACGAAATCATAAACGAAAAATTTCATTGTGACTTTTGTTATATTGTTTGCATTTCAATAGTGAAATGTCAATAGAACAGAAAATTGTAGTAGATTACTAGATCCAAGTCTCCACTTATTTTTTGTACACGATTAATTGACCAGAGCATTATTTCTGACAAAAATTTGCATTTTATGTTTTATTTTGCTGTTGGATTATATTTGAAAATGAAAATGGATGAAAATACTTTGGAAATAGACCATGAGGGATTACAGGTACCTACATGTATCATGATATCAAATACCAAAGTCTGGCAGGTTTTGTTTTCAGCCTTTGGTGGGGGTGGGGGTTTAAAAGCCACGTAGTTTCCTATATAAATGGTAGGGTCATTAAAACTTCAATTCACTTTTAAAAAATTGTATATGATGCTCTGTCATTTTCCCTCAGTTTCAAGGCTTTTATCTTGGTAATCCGATAAATAGGACCCATTATTTTACCTTTTCAAGCAAACCTTATTGGCGCATTTTGTGGAGACTTTATTTGTTGATTTTTTGTTTTGTTGAAAATCTCCAAAAAAGGGATGATAAAGTTCACGTAAAATGGTTATATCTTGAGTTCTATTAATTGGACCGCCAAAATTGTGGTGTTTATGCTTAGGAAAAATGACAGTGAATCATATCCAGTTTTTTAAAAATAAATTCAAAAGGTCATAACCCTGAAAATAAATCAGGGGATCTAGCACTTTATAACCCCCCACCCCTCCCAAAGGCTGAAAACAAAACCTGCCAGACTTTTGTATTTGATATCATGATACATGTACCTATAATCCCTCATACTCCGATTTTGGTTATACCTCCACTCCCAAAATTTGCTGTGGGCTCTTAGACTAAAAGTGATTTGATTAATTTTTTAGACCAAAAAGCAAATGAAGAACATAGGCCACACTATTGCTTGGAACCCTTGACAAACAAAAAAAGAGGATTCACAACGGACGAGAAAACAAAATTTTCTTAAGATTTTATTACAGTTTTCTTTTTAATTGATTTTGACGTCTTTCTGATAAAAATGTCCATATTTTCTTCGCAATCCTTTCTTTTCTTATTTCGTTCTCCAGTTGGAGACCCCCGAAAAAACTCGTTTCACTTCAGCAGCGTACTAGGCTTAAATGTATAAAGCAAAGTACGCAGCTGATGCGAAACGAAATTTTCCATACAGAAATTGAAACAACGAAATCATTAAAAGTGCCTCTACACTATCCCACAAAGTATTAACACATGTCAAAATAAAGTGGGAAGAAATTTCATACGACTGCCAAAATTTGTGTGATGTAACTGACTTTCATATTTTTCTTCCACACTTGCATCAAAAAATCAGTTTCACCATATATAACCTCAAACGCCCAAGTGGGATAGAAAGTGTGATGGTTTTAGAACCGATCCTAAATATTTCCATGTATTAACACATGTCAAATCTTGTCGGATGCGCTGTCAAGTTGTGTGTGATGAAATTTCATATTTTGTTTCCACACTATTATACATGATTTCTTCACACTTTTTTGACATGTATTAATACTCAGTGGGATAGTGTGGAATGGCTATTACGAAACATTTCATTCTGATTTTTGTTATGTAGTACGATGTTCGGTTGCGAAATGTCAATAATACAAAAAATCGTAGTAGATTCCAAGATCAAAGTTTCCACTTGTTTTTACGTATACAATAAATTGCCCGTAGCATTATTTCTGACAAAAGTTTTTGTTTTATTTTGCTGTTGGATTTTATATGTAAATGGAAGAAAAACTATTTATTCAGTTTTAAGACGAACAAGCAAAAAAAGAACATAGACCACACTATAATTTATAGAACCCGTATAACCACAAAGGACGATATGGAAATAGATACAAAAAAAAAATTGTTTTTTTTTTAATTTCTTTATTTTAATATCATCTGATAAAACTCCACACTATTTCCATATTTTTCTTCGCAGGTTTTTTGTTTATAATTTTGTTCTCGATATGGATTTGGAGACCCCAAATAGGCTAAAAGCCAAGTACGCTGCTGATGCGAAACGAAAAATCTCATACAAAAATGACACAACGAAATCATGAACTAAAAATTAAGTTCTACTTTTCGCAGTAGGCGTCGATGAGCGAAATTGATAATTGTAGCAGATTATTTGAAGAAGTCTACACTCTTTTTTGGCGCAGAATTTATTACCCAGACCATTTATTGTGTGTGAAAAAATGGCATTTTTGTTTTTTCGTGTTTATTTTTTGTTGTTTCTTTTATTGAAGCATGACTGCTTGTGATTTTTTGGTATTTGTTTTAATTTTTTGAATTTAAGCAACTGTCAATGAATATTTTAACGCTTCGTTTTCGTAAGCATTTCGTTTTCGTGTTCGAGACCAACTAAAAATTTCGTTTCGCATCAGCAGCGTACTAGGCTTAAGCACAGTACGCACAACGAAAATTTCGTTCTGTTTTTTTGCTGTGAAATGGAAAATTGTAGTAAATTTCTATTGCCAAGTCTCCACTTTTTTTCCGCACACAATTCATTTGCCGTAGCATTTAGGAGCCCGTTTCATCATTCATCTTTTTTACAGGTGATTATGCACAACGAAAAATGTTTATTCGTTAGCGTGACTTTGACGTTCAAATGACTTGAGGTTCATTTATTGGAAAGTAAGCTGTAATAATTAAAAATATTTTTAAAATTAAAAATATTTTTTCCTTGTTCAAATTTGTACCAATTTTATTATGAGACACGATTTTTAAACTCATTATTAAAGATTTATATGCAAGCCGGCCTGTACTCATTTGTCAAATCTTCAACAGTCAAATTCAACCGGAAAAATTCTAAAATTTTCAAAAGTGTTTTCGTTACCCCTCACCCAATGTGAACGTTGCATAACAAATTTGAATTTGTCACAGCTAATTAAGGACTAATTAACGACAGATTATTAAATCATTCGGTGTCAGCAGTTTTTACCCGTTTTTTAAGTGGTGCTTCGCTTACTTGATATCAAATCTACATAGTTAAGGACCCAAAAAACATAGAAAACATTGCACGATTTTCAAAAGTGCTTTCGTTACTCCATTCCTCCTACATTTCTAAGCCCCTCACCCAATATTTCCATTGTACGACAAATTTGAAACTGTCACAACTAATTAAAGGCTAATTAACGACAGATTATTAAATCATTCGGTATTAGCAGTTTTTACCCTTTTCTTAAGTGGTGCTTCGCTAACTTGATATCAAAGATAGTTATGGACCCAAAAAACATAGAAAACATTGCACTATAGAATTAAATTTCTCACAACTAATTAAAGACTTACTAACGGCAAATTATTAAGCCATAAGACATTAAGTTTCAAAAATTCTTACCGCTTTTCGAGCTATGTCAAGTAAGAGTAAGCAAAGCACCCAAAAAAACATAGAAAATATTAAACGATAAATTCGAAATTTTCACACCAAATTAACGACCAATTAACGGCAAATTATCTACTAACTTATTTTTCGATTCGTCAGAGTTGCTTTGCTTACTTGACATTCAGTCAATGACTAAACGAATGTGACCGATGTCCAAAATTCTAATGTGGTTCTTCTTCGTTTGTGAAAGATTTGTTTTTCGACCGATGACTACTTTTGGGGCTTAGCTACTCCTGAAACAGAAGTTATAATATCTGGACACGGAGTTGTGGGTTATTCGCTTCTAAGAACGATCTATGAACGGCTTATATACCTACATCGAATTGGAACTTGTATAAATAAATATCCAGCAACCCAAAATGGCTATGGGTATGCTAAGAAGACTAATTGAAAAACAAATTTCTCAACTCGTAAGATATCTGAAGCTACCCAGGAGGGACTTAAAAGTGTGAGTACCGGGACTCGCGTTGAAGACATGTAAAAATCTAATTTTCGTCGCATGGATCGGGTCATAATCGCGAATGTCAAAGGCGCTCAAACTAAACGTACGCACAAGACAAACTCGAAAGCTCAATGAACGAAAACAAAATAGGATCAATCTACCGATAGCTGATGGCAGCCCCGCACTATTATTTAATAAACAAAAAATACCTCCACAAAAAATCCCCAAAATTCACGGACCATTATTTACTTAAGATTAGTTTTTATTTCCGATTTTTTTTGTCTTTTTTCACTAATCGTACTTGAAAAATACCGAAACCATTTTTGGCTTAGAAAAAATAACAAAATGGTACGGGAAGAAACTTTGTATGACCATATCCACCCAATACGACTTTCAATTTTCCCCATATCGAAAGTTACGATGTGTTTTTTTGAATACACACATGCTCATAAGGAAGTTAAAAATAAAACTCACTTGAATTAATCGTTTATATTGAAGCCTTCCGTCTTCCTTAGGTTTTGTTATGATCAACATTGTGCCAAATAGAAAAACCCTCCTAAGCTTACTGTGCTCCATAAGAATACCTTCTTGCCTTAGATCACCTAGTACAGTGAGTTCTATAAAAAAAATAAAAAAAAAAATCATTAACTTTTATAACTATTTTGTAAGAAAAAAAAAAAAAACATTCTTACGTGGTCCCATCCAGCCATCTAGAATTCCTGAAAGCTCCTTAACACGGCTCTTCTGTTCCAATTTCCATTTGACTTGATTGATATTTGCAGCAACATTTTGCATGATCACGTGTGCTTCTGCAACTTCCTTAACATCGCAATGTTTACGTAGGTTCTGTAAATTAATAAAAAAGGTTTAAAAAAATGAAGAACGACGAACAGGAGATTAAATAAACTTACATCGAGAAGTAGATGATACCTCAAGATTCGTTGGACAGGCTTTAAAAGATGTGAACCTAATGGCAATGAATGATTGAGCATCTTTTGTGTTGAATTTAATAGTGCATTGGAATAGGCATCCTGGAGTAGACTTGTCAGAAGTGATATTGCTTCTGGGTAACTGGTGCTGTTTAAATGAATAAAATATAAATTGTTTTAAATACGAGTATAGCTATAGTCGGTGTGAAGATTGAAAAATTGTAAAAACTGTCGAAAAAACGTTTTTAAAACTCCTGATTTTCTGAATGTTAAAACACAAGTCCACATACAGTCTTTTTACTCACCAATAAGTCGTGTATACATCGAACCTCTCCCTGAGATCAATAAAACTTTTGGCAATTTTGGCAGGATTTAGTCCAGAATTAATAAGCTGTTTCAGCAGTGTAACATTGAATTCATAAATGTCCTCAATATTACTAAAGAGTACCGAAAGCTGATCCGGAGGAAGACATTGCCGTTCTCTCCAGTCCTGCAGGTAACTATATAAGAAAACAAAATTTAAGATGAGTTAGTTTTTTAAGAAACAAACAAAAGCCTCATACCCTTTTATAACTTGATTCAGATCTTCCACATAATTCCTCTCAGTATCGACAAACTCCATACAGGCCCTTTCGAAGATCGAATAGGTCCCATGTCGGTTATCAATCTCATTTTCACTATGATCAGCAAGACTCTCCACACTGGCCAAATATAGATTTGTCAACTTGGTATGCTCCGATCCTGAACTTGAACTTGACGAAGTCGAAGAAATTGACGAAGATGACAAAGGGCGATGTTTTAAATTTGCAATTTCTGGTGGTGTTAGTCTCAGTTTGCGTGATTCTTTGGGTGAGAACTTTGATTTCATTTCGGTCAGACGATCAGTTAGACTTTCCATAGAAGTCTTTGACTGTTCATTGCTCTTGCTTAAAGGAGATGAGATCGGAGTCGAGGACTTATTTGCCGACAGACGAGAATAGGTTGGCAGAGGTGATGATTGCGGACTTGGTTTACAAGGAGTTGCTGTTGGCGATACTTCTGCACTCTCAGCAAAGACTTCAACAGATGAAGTGCTATTTTCCATCGAGTCAGCGGTCGTAGAAACTTCTCTAAGACTTATACCCATCGAATAGTTATAAGCCTCGATAATCTCTGTCATTTCGGGTTTAGTATCTCGATCGTATATTGCTCCAAGCTCCATTACTTTATCCACCTCGATTATATCCGCATCGATTTCGAGCAACGAAGGTGGTGTGACAGGAATCGACTTCTTCGGTTTGGCAGCCTCAAAGTTGAAAGTCTCAATTGTTGCATTTGTTGGAGTCTTTTCACTATCAAATTGTTTTGGAGTGGGTGGTGGATAATTTTTTCGATCTAAACTATTCAAGTATTCATTACTCGAGCTAAAAGTCTCCACAAGTTCTGTACTCGACTTATAAGTTAGTTTCGAAGTTTTTTCTGACAAAGGAATGTTTATTGGCCTGCACACGTACTTACATTGGTTCTTTTTGGTAAACTTGTGCTGCTGTCGTATGGTATCACCATCGATTTTCTTTGCTACATCAGAATGATGAAGAAGTCTTAGGACGTTGGGCGAAAAATTGCTGCAATTAAACTTTGAGCATTTTCCAGATTTTTGCTCTGGTTTTTGTTCAGTGTCAGATTCAGTAAGATTTGATGAATTCAAGCTGACGGAGTCTTCTTCTATGTTTAGCCTTTGATTAATGGTTTCTTTAGTACTGTCTTCGGTGAGGTCTGGTAGACTTCTTTGTCTTGTTTGTGGTGGTGTTTCAACGAGACTACCAGTGAGGGTATCGTAAATACCCAACAATGAGGGTGTGAGATCTGTTGAGCTTCCTGGAAATAATAGAAGAAAAATATTGGTTAAGAATTTTTGTCAGTTTTGTCAAAGGTAAAAAGTTTATTTATTCATCAATAATTTCTATCCCTTATTATCCATTTCATTTCAGGTCATCATATTAATGCAACGTGACCTGATGTTCTATATTTTTTCGAAACATCAATATCTTGTGTGCTTAAGTCTATCCCCAAAGGAGTCAAGATAACTGGGATAGCCCCATAGCCGGAGATTCATAGAAGGTAAAATAGAAAACTATCTACTAACCAATTTTTATATTTCATATTCCTTTTAATGTTATGTCCTAAATGCAACTGTATTTTTTTGTTGCCATGGGACACATAACCAGAGAAAAACATTTATTATAAATATTTGCAAAAGCTTCAATGGGAAGAGGAGTACTCATAAATGTGTACATTTAATGTTAGACGTGTTCTGGATCTATTTTCATTTTTAGTTCAACCCCAGAGTGGGGGCTTATAAGTTATTATTGCATCAGGTATAGGTAAGGTTCCTTGTTTAGCCAGCATTTTGGGTTAAAATGGAATTGAATCAGAAAATGGGACACACTATTTGCCTTAGATAAGGAAAAAGGAATTGTATAAAATAAAGACTGCTAGATAATGGGTATTTTTGAATAAGGTTTAAGCGGTTTCAATAAGTTTTTGGGTAAAATAATATTTTATTTGAGAATGCAGGTCAATTTAGAATTGCCACATAAAACTGTTTGTGTTTGAAATAGCTAGGTACCTTACCCATATAACTCTAGTATATCAAGGATGGTGTCAAACTCTCCAATATTATACAATCTTCGATGCATAGGACGCATAACCGCTGGCAAAGGTGGCTGTGAAAGCGTTGATGCCTACTGAAATATCCCTTGCATAAATCAGCAACAAGGTTGGTTCTAGGACACTTTCTTGTGGTACACCAGCTTCAATTTTCTTTAGTTCCGAGTAATTTTTGTGATACCGTACTCTAAAAAGTCGGTTTCTTACATTTCGTATTTCACTGCCTGCGAAGGTACCTATGCAGTTTTTACTCGATTCCCAAGTGCCAAACTTGTCAAAGGCTTGAGCAACATCTTAGTATAGAGCCAAGTATACTTTGTTTTCTTCAAGTGAGAACATCTGTAATTCGATGCAATTGATCTATCGTAGAATGTATGTTTCTAATTCCAACTTTCTTTCTTTTATTACTTTGCTAAGCCTTTTCAAGAGCAATTTTTGGAAAACTTTTGCCATGATTGACGATATTGATTCTGTTGGTGGCTTTTCTTATTTACGTTTAAGCCTAGTTCACAGATTGAGCAATGACAAATTTTATCTCTACATTTTTTTTCACACGAAAAATTATGAGGGTTTAGAGATAAAAATAAGTCAAATGGGAACAGTAGCGTCGCTAGAAATTTGAAAAATTATAAAATTGCCTTCAATCTACTTAAATTAAAGAATTTTACATACAGAAATCAAATTCTTTCAAAGCATTTGCAGAGCAAAACAAATTGATAGCCTGCACTTGATATAGGAACAACATAATGAGACTGGATGAATGAATAAAGGTACATTTGGATTACAGTTTTTCCCCCACCTGTAAAGCCGTTTTGACTGTCAAATTATATTGAAGGATGGCGACGATGTCGATAGATTAAAAAAACGCTAAAAATTCTGAAATTTTTGAAGTTTTTTTACTTCTGCGGAAAAAAAGGAAATTGGTTGATATTTGGACCAAAATAAATTTTCCATCAAAACATAGTTTGTCCTCCATCTTTCAAGCTATCAACTATCAAAATCAATTGAAGGATGGCAACGATGTCGTGTCGATGGATTGAAAAGCCTCCAAATATTCCATAAAATCTTTTTTTTATATTTCAGGAAAAAAAGCTATTTCAGAGTAATATTGGTTGACATTTGGATTAAAATAAACTCTTTCCGTCAAAATAAAGTTAATCTCCCATCTGTCAATCTATTAACTGTCAAATTGGATTGTAGAATAGCTACGATGTCGTTGGATAAAAAAACCTTTAAAAATTCCGATGTTTTTGAAGTTTTTTTTTACTTCTCCGGAAAAAAGTGATTTTAGGGCAATTCGTTGACATTTGGATTAAAATAAATTCCTTCCATAAAAAAAAATTTGTTCCCTATTTGCCAAGCCATTAACTGTCAAATTGGATTGTAGAATAGCTACGATGTCGAAATTTTTGAAGTTTTCTTACTTCCTCCGAAAGAAGGGATTTTAGGCCAATTGGTTGACATTTGGATCAAAATAAACTTTTCCGTCAAAATATTGTTCTTTCCCTACCTGTCAAGCTATCAACTATAAAATTCCATTGAAATATAGATGTGATGTCGATGAATTGAAAAAACCATGCCAAAATTAGAAATATTGAGTATGCTACTGCTTCAGAAATCCAATTGAGTTTGCCAGCTCAGTTTGCTGATTTCAACTTGGTTTAGCTCGTTTTGTAAATCAATTTAATTTTTGTATTGAAGAAGAAGATATTTTCCATATCTGTATGTGGTTCTTTTGTACCCTTTCCCATTAGCTACGCCACTGACAGACTTAAAACAGCTGTTCTATTTATTCTATTGTTGATTTGTGATGGTAAGCGGGGTAACTTGTAGAAGATGGAGGGGGAGAAAATATTTTTAAATATTCGGTGTAGAAAATTGACGTTCTCTTTTGTGTTCCTTCTCCTATCCATTCCAACAAATCGAATCATGTCTTTCATTATGAAATAACGAAAAAGACAAAGAGAAAAACAAAATCTGCAGAATAATTTTCTTCACGTCTGAACACTTTCGTTCTTCACGTGTAAACCCTAGTACAGACATGTGAATGACTTCGTGAATCCATACAAAATTTGCATTTTTCTTCACCCGTGAACCTGCTCGTGAAACTGTGTGGAGAGTTTTCGTTTACGAGAAATTCCCATGCAAAATGTAAGGGAGCTCTCTTGGTGAACACTTGACAGTTCGATTACAAAAGAAAAATGCCTCATTGGAGGCATTGTGGTCTCTAACGTCCAACGTTCACAACACATTTGCAAGTCTGTACCAGTCAGCAATGTCAAAAAATCACTTTCTCCACTGGTGATTGTTCACTTCACGAGGAAGTATGTACTAGACTTTAAGCAAGCACATTCTCATTCTTATATCATCTTATTCTTCACACATTTTATATTTTCATTCAATCATGCATCCTCATAACGTCTTTAATGAAAAGAATGAAACAAGCAGAATATTTTGGTTTACAAAAAGCGAAATATAAAAAGTCATAATTTGTCTCGAGCTATCTTTTTCCGCGCAAAATTAAGTGGAGACTTTCTTTTAACTTTTCATGTACAGCGGTTACAACTGTCAAATTTTGCGCTGGAACTGCGTACTGCTTGGAAAAAAATCCGAGATAAAATTTTTGGTCAGAAAAATTTTATATGGGACATAAATTTTGTCTCGTTCTGCATAGGTACTAGGCTTTAATAATGATTTCTGGTATTTTCCAATGAGGAGTTTAAAGTATGCATTTATTTATTAACTGGTTTTTTTGAAGGCTATTGAAGTCGCATTTCTTTCAAAATCTGAGCACTTATTAGAATGTACCCAGGTAATTTTTTATTAGATATATATGTAACTTATCTAGGTATGTCAAAAAACATGTTTCTTATGGCCTTTTCGATTGGCAATCCAGAAGCGTTCGGAATGCGTGTAAACCCTTCTGAAAGTGTTCTATGGGCATTCAGAATGATAGCTCTTCTCCTGAAAAGAACAGAAAACGATTCTGGATTTAATTTCAGAATCGAAACCGGAACTACTCACACATTCAAACACTTAGTTGTCAAAGAGTTGTCAAATATTGCAAAAAGTAAATTCTTAGCTAAAAATAAGTAAATTTCACACATTTTACTGTTTCTAAGAACAATTATTTTCCGTTTAGATTATTATTTTCCCATTTTATTTATTGAAAATTATCATACTCGTTCATATTTGTGTCCGCCAAGTTTCTATTTCGGCATCCGCATGTGAGGTTGCACAGATACAGGGATACGAAAAATTCAGAATCAAAATACATGTGCCTGTTTGTTTTAATGGCGTTCCGGATCGGAGAGTTCTTCCGAATTTCCAATCGAAAAAGCCATTACTTCCTTGAGCGGGACAAAAGGAATTTCTCTCATTTTTGTAGTTTCTATCAACAAACTGTAAGAGATTCGCAGCTATGTTGGATGGGAATGGCTTCAAAAACATTCATTCAGCGAAAAGATCACTTCTGTTCCGGATATGCTATTTTAAATTTTTTTCCAGTAAATCAGTACTGTCTTCTATATAAATGAAAAGGAAAAAATGTATAACATTGAACGTTTAGTTACTAAAATACTTAAAAGTAAAGGAAGTTCAACGGGCAGCTTTCACCTAGGCAAACGGTATATTGACAGAAATTTGTTTTTTTTTTTTCACTTCTATTCCCGACCACCATCCCTCAGCCGATTTTTGGCAACATTTTCCAAGTCACAATTCCAACAAGATCCACTTGGGATGATGAGAAATTTTTGAGAGATGAAGCAATTCATTTCTACACGGAGCTCAAAAACTGAAGAGGGTGGTGGCGTGTTCTCAGAACGACTAAACATTAGTCTCTCCTTCCGTCTCCGAGATTATTGTAGCGTGTTCCAAGCGGAAATAATGGCGATAAAAGAAGTTTTATCTTGGCTCAAAGAAAACATAATATCTACTTTAAATATGCGTATCTGCTCAGATAGCCAAGCTGCCCTTAAATCACTAGGCTCTGTTTGTACAAACTCCGTAACTGCCCGAAATAATCGATCGTCTCTAATGGAGATGGCAGAACAGTTCAACATTCACCTTTTCTGGGTGCCGGGACACAGAGATATTCCAGGAAACTGCAAAGCCGATGAACTCGCCAGGAACTATTGGAACTATTACACCAATATTACCTAACAGGGTGAATATTGGAATAACAATCGCTACTTGTAAACTTATGCTTAAGCAAGATCCCATGATGATGACAAACAGCAGATGGACAGGTATCACTACTTGTCTGGCGACAAAACGGATCTGGCCAACACTGGATCCGAAGCGATCGAAATGTTTGTTATCTCTAAGTAGATTGCATATTAGCTCCACAATCGGTGTCATTACTGGACACTGCCTCATAGGCAAACACGCCAATAGACTCGGCGTTCTTTCAAATGATTTCTGCAGAAGCTGCATGGACGAGGAGGAGGAAGAAACTATCCCACAATTCTTTGTTCATGCCCTGTTCTTTCTCAAAGACGTAAAATACACTTAGGAAATTTTTTCTTTGACGATCCCAGTGATTTAAATAAAATCGACATTCACTGTCTCCGTCGCTTTATTAAAAGCTCCAATTGGTTTTATTAGCGAGGATCATCTCGCAGTCTTTATGTGGTATCACAATGGACCTATTCTGGCCTAGGTGTGTCAGCAGTTTTCCTGGCAGCCACCTTAACCTTATCTAACCTAGCCCGATTTTGCAGTTCACCAGTGGAAGAAGATTATTAAAGGAACCGAGCTGGCATGAAGAACCTTGTTGGTTGAGGCCATCAAGGTTCAAACTGGCTACTTAAGCTACTGTGATATTTTGAAAATCTCAATTCATTTATTATTTGGCACATATTGTAGGTATATAGCCTTAAAAACGCAAAAACGCATACCAGAAGCGTATAGATAAGCAATACTTCCAACAACTTTCTGTGGTGGTTTGGACTAATTTGAGAACGATTTTGAGTTATTGCTGAAAGTATTTGCTTGCTTTTTTAAATAAAACATGAGCTAGCTACTCACGTTTAACAATAATTAATACAAAAAATCACACTTTATCGTTTAATGTACCTCTAACTAGGTATACTAGGTTAGATATATAAGGTCTGTCTAATCTCTCGCAATCTTAACTCTCTCATCATAACATTGGCATCACATCGTATATTGCCTACAGTTAATCAAACAACATTCTAATGATCTACACGTCTTCGTATAATAGTTTATTTTCCTGGATTTTCAAGATTTTTGTCTCAAAGTCCAAGATTCAAGTCCAGTCTGCATCATAGACAACTGGCGTCACTTTGCCAATCTTTTGATCTGAACCAATTTTTCAAAGAAAAAAAAAAAGGAATAGACAAAATAAAAACAAACAAGAAATGTGTTTCGAATAAAACAGTTTAAATTAGAAAAGTGACTTCAAGCCATTTTTTGTTTTTGTATTCTTCCAGCAATATTATGCCATTTCAACATGACATAGCAATTTATCTTTTAATTAAAATCTCACGAAAGTTTTTTGAATATAAATAATTCCAGAAGTTGTTTTGTAGCTTCGTTGCGTCCATTCGTTTGCGCATGAGTACATATACTTTTTAGCACTTGGGGCAGACTGTATAGAAAATCACATGAACTGATCTACATCAAGAGTTATAGAAGACTATGCCTTTTTACCATAGCCAGAATGGAGCACAAGTCGTTCTCCGTATATATGTAGTCTCTGGGAGTTGGATAGATATTCAAATTACGGGCATGGTTGTCAGAGATAGCCACCACCTGCCAACCTGACGACACAACGACGACACGGACGATCCTTCCTTATTTCATAATAGACTCCCATTTTACCGTCTCTTGATTTAACCGAGCTACATTTTTTATTCCTTGGCCTAACGGATGAGATAGAATAATAATTGTGCGTGAACGATAAATAGCTCAGCCTTCAGTTTTAGCTCCTGCAATCTCTTCAGTCTACTTCTACTTTATAGCCCTCACCGGTTGATTGGGGGAAAAAAAGATATGTAGCATTCATTTAGTGTTTGGAAGATGTCGACAACGATTTCCGTTTATCAGACGGACATTAAGTGAGTGAGTGTGCGCTTTGGACACGAGTTTGAAGTTTGTTTAGAGTGCGATGCATTTTGTGAGTGGGAAATCAAGAACACGACCACGACACAAATAATGATTGCTCTTTAAGATTTGTTCTTTTTTTTTGTTTCTGTTGGTTGGATGAAGGAGATCGGTATTCGACTTTCTTTTAAGTGGAATTATGTGGAAAAAAATTAAATTAAACTTTGAAGTTATGCCGACACAGTTTAGTATATGATTAAGGCCTGGCTTACACTATTGTGCCATTTTATCATGTCTCCTGATGCCAAAATATTTAGCCAGTAATTATTACTTGAGGGTAAGCTTACACCATAAAAGTTATAACCGTGCTAAAAGCCTAGTACGCAGATCGAGACAAAATGTATCTTCCGCATATACAATTTTTCTCAGGACAAATTTTATCTCAGATTTTTTTCCAAGCAGTACGTAGCTCTAGCGCAAAATTTGACAGTTATAACCGCTGTACGTAAGAAGGTGAAAGAAAGTCTCCACTTAATTTTTCGCGATAAAAGAATGCTTGAAGCATTATTTTTACAGACAAATTGTGACGTTTATGTACATATTTTTCGCTTCTTATAAACTAACATCATTTGACTGAAGAAATTGAAGACATAAAAATGAGAATAGACGAAATAGAACAGCAGCATCAGTCAGTGGCGTACAAAATTTAAATTGATTTCCAAACCGAGTTGGAATCAGCAAACTTATATGGCCTTATCGATTGACAATCCAGAAGCGTTCGGAATGCGTGTAAGACCTTCTAAAGGTGTTCTATTGAACAGAATGACAGTTCTTCTCCTGAAAAGAAGAGAAAACAGTTCTGAATTTGATTTCAGAATCGAAGACAGAACTAATCTCATATTCAAACACATAGTTGTCAAAGAGTGGTCAAATACTGCTAAAAGTAATTTTTAGCGAAAATATGAAAATTTTATAGATTTTACTGCTTCCAAAAACAATTATTTTCGCATTTTCTTGATTAGAAATAATCATACTCGTCCATATTTGTACCCGCCATGTTCCCAAAAATGAACAACTATAATGTCGGCATCACTTACAGCGATACGAAAACCTGATAGGAGAGTTCTTTCAAATCACTGCCTGAATGGAATGAAAGACGGAGCTGGAATAGATGTCAAAAATTCTGCAGCCAGAGCTACAAGGGTTGAACAATTTTTTACTTTTACTGCAGCATTTTTGACATCTACTGCAGCATTTTTGACATCTATTCCAGCTCCATCTTGCATTCTGTTTAGGTAGTCATGAATGAAAAAATAATAAGATAACGACCGCGCATGTGTTACTTTTTTTGAAATTACCTTTCACGCATGAACAGACGAAAACCTGGGAACTCGGAAAGGAAATCCGGCAATTTGTAAATTATTTATTGAAAATTTTAGTATCCTAAAATTCAAAATTCGATGTGCAGTGTGTGGGTGTTATAATGACAATAATAAAAATGAAAAACATAATAAAGAAAATGTATCGTTCCTCACGTTTCCAAAAGAGTCTGGCCCACTAAAAATTTGGGTTCATTTTTGTAAATGCAAAGACTAATTAAACACGAGGACGGTTAGGATTTGCAGTGAGCATTTCGGATCTCATGACTTCAAAAGGAACCTCCAGAGTCCTAATTTAAGCGGTACCAGTATTTATGTTAGGTTTTGTGACGGCTCTTACTCAAACCTGGTTCTGTTCCCTCTATTTTCATTACGGAAAACGTGGAAAGCCTTCCACTAAGAGTAACAGAAAAAACAGAGTCAAAGCAAGAGAAGATAAGAGGGCTTATAGATGCTTTGTTACAGGAAGCAGAGGAAGTTCCTTCTTGCATTTTAAATGATAGTATCGAAGACGATACACAAAACAGTTTCTTGTCAGAACTGCGAAGAAGAGCACCTTACACTAATTTACGTCTAAGGAAGTTGTTTATTGAGCTCCTTATTAATTTGTTTTTTAGACAAACATTAGAAAACGAGATCAACCTGATAAAAAAAATATTCAAGAGAAGTTCCAAATGTCTTTGACAAAAACTAGGTTTGAAAGCAAGAATGTAGAGATGACACTCCAGATTTGGTGGCATCCATAACTGGTAAGAAATATTTTAGTTGTTTTTGACCAAAAGCTTAACAATATCCTTTTACTTTTAAGGAACCATTTTAAAGAGCATTGCGAGGAAGAAGAAGAGCAGTATGATGGACTTGAAAATCTGGCTGGTTATATTTGCCACAAGTTACCAGTTGAGACCTTCGCTCAACATTCCAATGAAGGAGACGTCTTTCCAAATTCGTGGGTGAGCCACGTTAGTGAAGGTGGTCTGATGAAGCCATCTACAGAGTTTATGTCGCATATGAATGCATTGGACGATATATTCATTTCTTTCAATGGTGAAGATTTAGTTATATGCAACAACTAGACACCTCAAAAATCTTTTAGATTTGGCCAAGGATGTTGCGGTAGACACCAAAATAAAAATATTATTTTTTCGAGGTCGAATGTACCTACTTTCGAATTAGAACGCTAAACCGGGCAATAGTAAAAAGTCTCAAAAAAGAAAATTTAATAAATTAATAACATAAACACCAGTTTAGTATCTTTTCTTTTGTTTACATTTTCAGCACTTCTCTTTTCATGTCATTATGCCAAATTTAACATTTTTTGACAACTTAATTGCAAGAAAATAATATTTGAATAAATACATTCATTTGCACCCCGCGTTAAAATACAAAGAACTGTCTTTTGTGACGTACCTACATACATGCGCAGAAGATTGTAAAATAAAGCTGCAGCTGTCGTAGGCCGTTTTCGAAAACGTCATCTGCGTCAAAATTGCATTTGCAGAATGTTCTTTAACGCAAACTGCTAAAGTCACATGTTCGAAAACATCATCTGCAGTGCAGCTGCGCAGTAAAAAAATCGAGTTGACGTTAAAAAATTTGAGAAACCAGAGAATGTGTTCGTAAATATAAAATGCGTTTTGCGAGTAAACTGAATAACGTTCATAAAATCGACTTTGTGCAAGACATTACGATTACATATGACGATTGCAATCTGCGTCAAAAAATGCAACTTGACTTTGATTTGACGTTTCCGAAAACAGCCGTAATCTTTCTACTCACTCATTCATGCTTCCGAATTGCTAATTAAAAAGGACATGAGCTGGCAATTTCATTTGGATTTCTGGAGCATTAGAAAACTGTGACATATCGGATCTTGGCAGGGTTTTTTTTTTTCAATTCATTGACATCACATCTATCCTTCAGATGAATTTTAAAGTTGATAGCTTGACAGATAGGGAAAGAATTCAATTTTGATGAAAAAAGTTTATTTTGATCCAATTGTCAACCAATTGCCCTTAAAATCACTTTTTTCCGGAAAAAAAAAATAACTTCAAAAATATCGGAATTTTCAGCGGTTTTTTAATCCATTGACATCGTTGCCATCCTTCAATTTAATTTGACAGTTGTTGATGGCTTCACAGATGAGCGACAAACTATATTTTGACAGAAAAAATTAATTTCCATCCAAATGTTACCAAATTGCCCTAAAATCGGCTTTTTCTAGAGAAGTAAGAAACTGAAAATTTCAGACTTATTTTTAGAGATACACATTTTCATCCATCCACATTATTTGGCGTTTTCCTTTGGAGGTGGCGAAGTACTTGCAAGTACTTTGCCAGCTTTTTTCAATGGAACACATAAAACTGCTTTCCCATGTAAAATGTATCTACTCGCGCATGAGAGCATGTGCAGTTGGTAGTACTAGATTAGGGATTTCATCTACTCGTAAGTACTTCGCCACCTCCAAAGGAAAACGGCTATTATTGATCCCCATCAAGCGCAGACGATCAATTTTTCTTGCGTTGCAAATGCTTTGAAAGAATCTGATTTATGTACGTAAAATTTTCAAATTTATATGATTTTAAGGAAATTTTATATTTTTTTAAATTTCTAACTACGCCACTGTTCCCATTTGACTTTTGTTTTAACTACACCTTCAGAATTTGTATTGAGGAACAAAAATGTAGAGATAAAATTTTTCTCTGGTCAATTTGCGTACTAGGCTTTACCAAACGACTTCCTTACGTCAAACTCATAAAAATATAAAATTATGTCTTAATGAATTCATGTCACTCTTGTAAATTGAACGATTTTTGACAAAAACCAATTCGTCATTTACTTTTGATGGATGTAGATGTCATAATTTTAAGAACTCTTTTATATTCTCTATAGTGACAGATCACTTCAAAGCCTTGTAGGTAGCAAAGTAGGCACCTATCCATGAGATCTTTACGAGCCATTCACAGAAGGCTGTGAACAACGATATAAGTAAAACTCATCTGTACTCCCGCAAGGGAGCATCATAATATATAGATGGTTGTACTAGATTTTTAATTTTAATAACTTCAGTTAATGCAGGTACTTTGTCGTCTCCAAAGAAACGCGGCCAAAAAAATCATTTTCTTTCTCCAACAAACAATAATATGAATACCTAATTTAACTACCTTTTAAACTTTGGACTTTATTACCTGCTGAACAAGTTTGGAAATCAGCACTTTTGCCACAGCAAAAAATCATCAAATCAACAGACTACCTCAGGTTACATGAAGCTTAACTACCTTAAATCGAAGAAAATACGTAAAAAAAAGAAATGAAAACAAAAAACATATCAGAGCAGAGGCCGGCAAAATATAAGTAAACAATACAAAAAAAAAACACAAAATATGCAACAAAGAAAAATAAAAAGAATTCCATAAACAAGAGACTTTTTTATAAAAATGAAAACATTGCATTTTTGAATTTGTAGCTATCTCCCGTTTTTTTGTTGGCTCGAACTACATACATACATTCACACAATGATGTGTGCATACCCTAATTGCTTACAATGCTTCTTTTTGTTGTTGTTCTTGTTGTTGTTGCTGTCATTCATTGTATATAATTTGCTGCAAATCAGGTATTACCAGACTTGAATTATTATCGGCACAGTTTCATAATTCATTGTGGTCTGTCTTAACCCAAAAATAACTCCGCTCATCTTTAAGCTATAAATAGAATAATGTAAGTACAGGTATCCAAAAATTGTCATGATTTAAAGTGGAAGACTCGTTGTAACTGGTTTAAATATCTTCACAGGAGTTAAAGAAGATGAAGGTATGTAATTTCTGTTCCTCTGTCATCCACCTGTGTCTCTTGTTATCATGCGTTATACCAAAACTGGAATTGGTTTTGTTTTTGGAATTTTTGGGAATGGAAAGCGAACTCGATGTAAAGATAGCGGTGCGTGGTATTGAATCATTGTATTAACCATCATAATTGCAAAAATTACTCGTTCTTATTTAAATAATAAATTGGGATCTTTTTCAGTGGTATAATCTTACTTCTTGTATTTGTTGATACGTTTTTTTTCAAGGGTAATCAAAGTATCTATAACCTTTTGCTTTTAATATATCTAAATGGAAAAAGGCTGAATAAGTGTCAATGTCGACCTAAATTGCCTTTTGTCGCCTTTAAAGTTAAAACTATTTGCCTTTTCGATTGAGAATCCGGAACACTGATTCGGTACGTGTGAATGCTTTGAGGTTTTGATTCTGAGATTAAATCCAGAAGCATTGGCATTATAGACAGCCTTTTTTAAGGGCCTTAGCGTGACACTAGTTAACAATTGTTTAACTTTAATGCGGTTCTCAAACTTTTCCTGAATTATAGACACATGGTAGTTAATGTCGCGTTAATACCATTTTCTAAGCAAATTAAAGCTGAACTCGCCTTAATCAATGACAGTTAGTGCTACAGATGTCATTTCAGCTAGTGTGATACTAAAAAATTAAAATCAGACTTTGGTTATTTTAACTTTAATGCAAGTGCTTAAGCATATCTTAAGTTGTTTTGACATCGTCTACAATTTAAGAAAACGCCATTTTCACCTAGTGTTACACTAAAGTTGATCTAGTATCGTGCTAACTTCACTAAAATTTTGCGCCATTTTCTCTTGTTTTCAAAACAAGAACTGTCATTCTGCTCCTAATCGAAAAGGCCATATATGTAATTCCTTGCGTCCCGATGTTTATTCACTATGTTATCTAGTTATCTCAAAAATTTCGAGATAACTTGAGTTGTTGTTATGGCAGCGGTCATCAGCAGTTTTTTAACAAGGGATTACAACAACATAAAGCTATCCAGATAACTAAGATTAAACATCGGAACGCGGCCATTGTCGGAAGAGAACTGAAGCTAATGTCATAAGCCAACGAAAAGTAGCTTTCCCGGTTCGCGGAACACAACTATACTGAACTTCTCATCTGTAAATTTTTTGCATCTTTTCCTATTTCATTAAATATCAAAGGGCACGGTAGTGCCCAGCCAAGTTCGCGGCACTACACCCTTTTTACAGGAACAAACTCAGGCGATTTTCAACCCCCCTCTAACCTCAGTACCAATAAAGTCAGAAACTTCAAATTCCGAGTATTTGCTGAACTGATCAAATACAGGTGGCTTACCAAATTTCAACTCTTTAGCATTAGTATTTCCCAAGATATAGGACTTCAAAAATCGCAAAAACCGTAACTGACTGACTCACCGACTGACTGACTCACTGACAGATCATCAAAATTATGGAGCACTTCCCGACATCGTAGAAACTTGAAATTTCGCACAACGGTAGGCTTTGTAGTGCATACAAAGGAAAAAATCGAAAATCTGCTATTTTCTATTCAGGGGGCGTGGCATCCACCCACTTTCTTAAATATTCTATAAATTATATGGAGCCTTTTCGATAGTTGTAGAACAATGAAAATTGGTAAGTCGGTAGGGTTTGAGGTACTTAGAAAGAACAAAAATGAAAAATTGGAATTTTCCATACAGGGGGCGTGGCATCCACCCACATTCTTAAAAACTCTTATAAATTATATGGAGCACTACCGATTGTTGTAGAACGATAAAAATTGGTAGGTCGGTAAGGCTTAAAGTACTTAGAAAGAAAAAATGGAAAAATTGGAATTTTGCATTCAGGGGGCGTGGCATCCACCCACATTCTTAAAAATTTTTATAAATTATATGGAGCACTTCCTATTGTCGTAGAATTATGAAACTTTGTAGAGCGGTAGGGCTTGACTTTCACCTGGCAAAATAAATCTTTGCAAAAAGGAGTGAAATCACAACAAAAACATAAATGTTAAAAAAGGAGCCAAGTTCTTATGTGTACAAGAAACCTGTGCGTAAAAAGTCAGCCAAAAAAAGAAATGAGATCTAAAATATATGCCAAGTTTTAAGTTCATGAAGTTTAATATCAAATATCTTAAGAAGAGTAATATCGAAACAATTCCAAATCATGACAGAAATTTGGTAATTAATGATTACTGATTAAAATTTGGTGGGTTCACTGGTCAAGTTTTCATACATTTTAAATTTGTGATTAAGTAAGTATTTAAGAGAAAACTTGCCAAGTAAATCCACAAAATTTTAATCTTAATTAAAATTTAATTAAGGCTAGGAACGCACTTGCGATTTCAATCGAAAAGTCGAAAATTTGTTCCATTTTTCTGGCGATGCGATTGTCGAAAGTTAAAATGAAACAAACGGACTCAGATGGTTGTGCTCGCACTTGCGATTTAAAATAGCGCGACTAAAAAATCGTAGTCGCAAATGGTTTTAAATGTGAATGCACTGCACACATATGTGACTTTATAATCGCAGCGATTAAAAAAATGGAACCAGATCTATTTTTTGAGCGTTTTTTCTGTCGCGAATTTAAATAGACGCATGTGCGTGCATTCATATTAAAAGCTTTATGTTCTATTTCTTGCGACTAAAAAATCGCGCGATAGATAGCCGCAAGTGAGTGCATGGCAATTATTTGTTGCGACACCGATTTTTTAATCGCACCGACTGAAAATCGCAAGTGCGGTCCTAGCCTAAGTGAGATAGGTACACTCGGGAACGCACCTCACTTCAGAAATCAAAAGTGAACGAAATTAAACGAAGCGTCCCATACAAACCGAGAACACATTTTCCCTCCTTTTCACAGCAAGAACTGTCATTCTGTCAAGTCAATCATTTACATTTTTTTCTAATCCGAACAAATTATTGCCCAAAAAATTCAGACTTCATCTTATTTGCCATAAATTTTCAAAAAGCTGCAATGACAAATTCGCCACCATCTATGTGAGGGTGTAGTATCTGTCTGCAATATATCTATCTGTCACATGCATATTGTTGCATGGATTTGCAGACTCAATAAAGTTACTTTGTATAATTCGCTTGACATGACAGTAACAAAAAAGGAGTGATTATTGCCTACACCAACTAACATCAAACTCACTGACTTTTTTTGACCCCCTCATTCGTCCAACTGTCATATTATCAATTTTTACTGCCTGAAAGCAAGAGATTTCGAAACTACAAGTGTTGCTGTGGTTAGTTTGTGTTAAGTGTCATAGAGTTTAAATGTGCATGCAACAAATTTATCTCTCAAAAGTCTAAAAAAGATAACTAGCTAGGTACCTACTCTTATATGGTACAGCTACTCTCGAAAAAATTGTTGAAAATACCAAAGAACGTTGAAAACATTTCAACACTAGGTAGGTACTTTGATTTGACTGCAACTTTATGAATGACATTTCCAGCAGCGGGTAATGCACTCTAATGGAACGAAATAAGATATTTGTCATGACAGTTGACGTTTTTCTATTTCCTTAATGCACAAGCGTGCTGCAATAGCAAAAGGCAATAATATTATAACACAGAGACAGTACACAACATACATCCAGTCAGAGTGGGGGAGATTGTCAATTTATTTGAGACTGCAAGTTGAAATGATTTTTTGAGTCACCTTATGACGTTTATCTGGTGACATTCACATAATGCAAACACATACACACACACGTAAAATAGGTACCATGGTGAAGTCTTATAATAAATTAAAATGTAAGAATTACTTAAAATTGAAAGGAGAAACTCAATCAGTGTCTCCAAATTAATGGACTAAACTATCTTTTAAGTTCTTATCATTGCGTAAAGTGACATTTTTTTTTTGTCCAGCTGCTGCTGGGTGCTACTGTTAATGCATAAAGTAGTTGACTTCCATTTTGACTGACATGGAGATTTAATGGGACGTTACATAACAATTCAATTCGTTTTGGGTTAATTAGCAGAGGGCCACTTACTTTGAGGAGATAATGTGTAACGATAACATTTATGTAATTTAATGGCTTGTAGGACATACATAATAGTATGTATAAAGGTAAGTACGAAGCTCAAAACGTGATGATTACGAAATATTTCTTAGTGTTTTACGGTATCTGCAGTTCAATTGTTGCTGTAGGGAATATAATTAATTTGGATTTATATACTTGCTCTAAGTTCCAGAGCATTGGTGTCATATGACAAAAACAAAATTTCAAAGTTGTAAACAACTTGTTGGTAGAGAACCAACTTTTGTCACAAAAAATTGAAAGGAGAGGTGCTTGACATTACCATAACAAGTAACTCAAGTACAGTACTAATAGAACAATGGAGGGTGTCATCTTTCTCTGATCACAAAATCATTGAATTTCTCATACCAGACACAATAGCCTCCGAGAAACCGTTTAGAAATCTTCGAAATACTATAACTGGGATACTTTCAATAGGGAATTAGAAACAAAGATTAAATCCTTTGAAAATAATTCACTAAATGGACCTGAACTCCTAGATAGTGCCACCACAGAATTCACAGAAATTCTAAATAAGGCTTTCGAAAAAGCATGCCCCCTTAAACAGGTAAGGACAGGTATTAAGAAACCACCTTGGTGGACACACGAACTTGGCATTATTGGAAAAGAAACAAGAAGACTTTTCAATACAGCCAAACGAACTAGAAGTGAATTAGACTGGGGAGCGTACAAAAACAGTCAAAGAAAATTCAAAGCCGAAACCCAACGGGCGAAACGCAGCTCATGGTTAACCTTCTGCAACCAAATTGAAGGAACTAATGAATCAGCGAGACTTAGAAAAGTTTTCGCAAAAGAATCAGTTCCCTTAGGGTCTCTTAAAGATCCTAATGATCAATGGACTGAATCATGTGGAGAATTATTGGAGCTCCTTATCAAAACTCATTTTCCTGGTTGTAACTTTGACGTTAACAACTTGGAGGATGCAGTACAAACAGAGCACACGGTGCCACCAGATATTATAACGGAGGATAAAATTAACTGGGCGATAAACTCGTTTTCACCCTTCAAATCTCCAGGAACAGATGGCATCTTCCCCATGATGCTACAGAAGAAACACTAAACAAGTTACCCAACATCTCAAGAGCAACCTTAAGTGGGGATATATTCCTTTGACGTGGCGTGAAGTAAAAGTAGTCTCTATACCAAAAGCTGGGAAACCAAGCCACACGGAAGCTAAAGACTATAGACCCATTAGTCTTACATCGTTTGTTTTAAAAACCTTCGAAAGACTAACAGATATACACATACGAAGTAGTATAAAAACGAATGTGTTGTCACCTGCCCAACATGCTTACACGAAAGGAAAAGGTGTTGAAACAGCCCTTCACAACTTAGTAAGTATAGTAGAAAAATCACTCAAGGACAAAGAGTACACTCTAGCAGCTCTTCTGGACATTGAAGGCGCCTTCAATAATGTACACAATGAAGCGGTAAAAAGAGCACTTGTAGACCTTGAAGTTGATAATTCCCTCGTAAACTGGATTATCTGTATGTTAAAACACAGACGGATTAACTGAGAACTAGGGGACGCACGGATCAAAGTATACATATCTAGGGGGACCCCACAAGGAGGAGTTCTCTCACCACTATTGTGGATACTAGTTATGAACGAAATCCTGATTGAACTGAATAATAGCGGTGTCAAAGTAGTAGCCTACGCAGACGACCTGGCGCTGCTAGTGACAGATTTATTACGTTTTGTTAAAAGTATGTACCTGGGTGAGGAAATGTGGACTTTCGGTAAACCCACAAAAAACCGAACTGGTTCTTCTTTTTACTAACAAAAAAGGAAAATACCAGAATTTTTCCTACCATCAATAGAAAGAACCCTACTTAGACTATCAGATCATGCCAAATATTTAGGCATAATATAGTTGACAAAAAGCTAAACTGGGGTATGAACATCAAAGAAAGAGCCAAGAAGGCCATGATCGCTTTTTACTCCTGCAACAGGATCTTTGGTAAGGCCTGGGGTCCAAACCCTAAAACCATAATGTGGATGTACACGGCCATTATAAGACCGATCCTCACATATGGTTGGCTGGTTTGGTGGAGCGCGATAGATAAAGAATGTAATTATAAAACGCTTAACAAAGTTCAAGGACTAGCGTGCATAGGAATCACAGGGGCAATGAGGTCCACTCCCACTGCGGGAATGGAAACCATACTAAATCTAAGACCCCTAGATCTATTCGTACAAGAAACCGCAGCCTATGGTGCTCTAAGACTAAGCCAGACCGATAGCTGGAAAAAGAACTCTGTAGGTCATGCACAAATTATTAACAAATTTACGGAGGGGTAGGTATTGCACAGACTGCACAACACCCCGTACAAATTTTGAAAAACCGTTTTCTATCTCCATCCCCACAAGGGAAGAATGGGAAGCTGGTTTACAACAATCAGATACATCGATGGTAGAAATTTACACCGACGGATCAAAGATGGATACGGGAGAAGGTGCGGGTTTCTTTTCAGAATCTCTCAATTTAGCGAACTCTTATAGACTCCCTGATTATAGCAGTGTCTTCCAAGCGAAGGTTCTGGCAGTGATTAAGGCTGCCGAACAGATCTCAATGTTGGCGATACCACGGGCCTTTCACCTTTACCTTTTACATTGACAGCCAGGCAGCGATTAAAGTTATCTCTGCAACAGAAATAAAATCCAAGCTGGTTTCATGCTGTCGCGAAGAGCTAAAGGTTCTTGCCACACAGCACAACATCAGACTCTGCTGGGTTCCTGGCCACTGTGGAATTCTAGCAAATGAAGAAGCAGATGAACTGGCAAGGACTGGTTCATCGTTAGATCAAATCCTAACTGACTCCGGTGTTAAAATTCCATCCTGTGTCATTAAATACACAATTGGTAAGAAGATAGTGGAACTTACCAATGACAGATGGAACTCACTCGCAACTTGTACCACTACAAAGAATTTGTGGCCTAGCTACAATAAGAAAAAAACGCACCATATCATAAACCTGAAAAAGAGATACCTGAATCTTTTAATAGGAATTATCACGGGACATAATCTCTTAGGGTATCACAAGAAAAAAATGGGACTAAATACTGAAGGCCTACGCAGAGGTTGCGGTGACGTAGAAGTGGAGGTGGACACCCTTCACTTCCTAGGTCAATGTCCGGCACTCTGCAATATAAGAACAAAATAGTTGCGTAGCTATATTTCTTCAATGATCTAGCAGAAATCTCGAATTCAACAGGCAATAACATCTTAAGTTTAATTAACTTCATCAACGCCTCTAAATGGTTCGATGCTCCATAAGATTTCATTGGTTATATTTTTAAAGGGATGGCCCAATCCAATCAGGGTACCACAATGGATCAACATTGATCTAAGTGTGACGGGAACAAGATCCACCGTCAGCCCATCAACCTAACCTAAATCTAACTTTACGATATCGTCGAGGAATTCTAACAAACTATGTTCGGTCATGACGTCATGGCAGTCAGTGCGTCTAAACGTCTGCAAGTTTGTGCGTCTTTGCTTCTATGCGTCTGAGAATTTGATGTGTTTGTGCGTCCAATGTACACAGAGCTATAGAGCTTGAGAGAGTAGACTGAATTATTTTCCAATGTAGCTTCTGTTACAATGTGATATTTAGCTGTGATATTAGGCCAAGAGCCGGATATTTTTTTTTCTGCAATTAACTACTGAACTGATTTTCTTGATGGAGTATGTACATTCTAAGAAACCCATAGTCCCGAAAACCCGAAAAGCTTCAGTTCCAAAATACAGAATATTTAAATTTCCAGAATTTGTATTTTGTTTTTCAGGATTCAAACCAAATGTTTCCAATTTTTTATCTGTCGGTCTCGATCATTTACTCTTGATCTAATCTTCATTAGCTTAGTCCAGTCTGGAATAAATGTTTAATCACCCCTCATAGCCTGGAAGGCGTCCGAAAGATTATTATCTCATCGGGTTCATGCAAAAAGAGGATATCAACCAATAGCTTTAGTCTAAATCTAAAATGATTGCACTCGAAACAACCAAAAGAGTCTTTCTAACCATTGGTATCGTGTAGCTGTAGATGATAAACTAAACTTTTATTTGATACCCCATATATAGAAGTTGCCTAACCTGAAAAGTGCATTTTCCAAAATGATGACCAACCTTTATTTCGTAAGAACACAAAACCTACACCTTCAAATCTCCATCATGAATGTGTCAAATTGACACCACTATTCCATTGGTATAATTTAAAACTTAATAATTTCTCACATTAGCTGAGTTGCACTACATAACGTGTTATAAGCTATCATTATATCTCTTTTTAAAATGCCTATTTCATTCAGCTTATGAATAAAAGATGATCAATAATAAAGAAATAAGAAACCTTAAACCTAAAATCTAACAATAAAACACTTATTAAATCCTATACCTCCCATAATGTTGTAGGTGTCAAATCAAACAGATCTTTCACTTTTTATTTTTTTTCTCGCAACACTTAACATATAATCAGTGAACAAACAAAGAAAGCTTCACAAACAAAAAAATCTCAATCTCAATCCGCCACCAACGAACATTGTAAATATTTGTCATTTTGACAGCTCGCACGTAAAGATATGAATACGTATGCACTTGCTCTTATATGCATGAGACAAAGTTTTATAAAAAAAAAAACTTTTAAAGAAAAGAAAGCTGACCAAATTAATTATGGTTAAAATCTGACAATCAAGATACACCATGCATATTGCATATTTGTCAATGTCAGACCCACAGTCTATAGGGATACAAAAATCTGGCGACATCAGTGAAAATCAGTTTTTGTTTATGTGACATTTGCACTTGGCCCTTTTTATTGTGTATGTCACCCATTTAAGATGACAGTTCTCAGTTCGACAGAGCGAGGGATCCAAAGTAGAGGGCGTCCTGGTTCACGTTCACGTTTAGAAAGTGAAATATATTTTAATATCTGTCTGAACATTATTTGGCAATTCAACAAATGAACAACGAAAAATAAAATGAATTGACAAAAACAACAACAACAAAAAATCAAAGATTATGATATATGCATTTCAAAAGAAGAGAAAGAGAATGAAAAGTCTTTTGCAGGCAGACACAATGGCCATTGATCTGACTTTGGTTATATGGCTGTCACCGTTACTTGAACGAGAGTAACAAATGATATATACCTACATACCTTCTATAAAATGCATATACGGAACTGATTTTTTGGTTATTTTATATGCTTACTTCGAAATTTGTATACCTAGGTCTAGTCGGTATAATAAGGAGAGTAGGTAATCAATATTGTAAGCTATTCAGCGGTGAGCTGTCAAATATTTTATAAAATTTGAAATTTGAAATCTCCTGAAAGGGCACGATTTTTTTTTTTTCATAAACGCTCTGTGATATAATAATTCATGTGTGTTTTTAGTGTGGTGGAAATTTAAGGAAAAATTTATTTATCTCTAAGCATTATAAGTAGGTTAAATAAGAATGAAAGTAAAAGTGCAACAGAAAATGATATTTTAACCATTAGCGGTCTGAAAACGTGACGCATTCTGTGGTTATATAACAAAAGTTTATCGGTAAGTGGTTTTGAAAAAAAAAAAAAATAAAAATAAATAGGCATGCACACAAAAAAAATACCAATGACATGGCTAAGTATCAAATTTTAGCTTTTTTATGTGGAGTTTTTTAGAGAATGTTACGCTGAATGTGTTTTTGTTTTGTCGTGTTATTTTAAATTAGAAAAATACCACAAAAGAAAATTACATAACTCAATTATTTTTGAAAGAAATTATTTTTGTTTTATCAGTTGTTGAGTGAACTTAGCTTTCAACGATTTATAATAAATTATACTTGAACAAGTATGTAATTCAATTTAAGTCATTTAAAATTATGAGAATCAACAAGAACGAATATTTTTTTATTTTTATTTTGTCATGATGGGACCATTGTTATGAGTCAAAGAAATTTTAAATTAAACTTTTGGCGGAAGAGTTGCTTTTGTCAAAAAATATAAATAAAGGGTGATTTTTTAAGAGGTTTAGAACTTTTTTAAAAAAAAAAACACAAAAAATTCGAAAAAATGAATGAAATATTTATTTGAATCGATAGTTTGAACCTTGCAATTTAATGTTTAAAGATAATTTCATGCAAATGTTGACCGCGGCTGCGTCTCAGGTAGCCCATCCGCTGAGTCCAATTTTGGCATACTCTTTCACACATATCGGCCGGTATCTCACGAATGAATGCATGGATGTTGGCTTCCAGTGCGTCAATCGAAGCGGGCTTGTCCCTATAGACATTAGCCTTGACATACCCCCACAAAAAATAATCTAATGGTGTCAAATCGCACGATCTAGGCGGCCAATTGACCGGCCCGAAACGTGAAATTAACTGTTCACCAAACTCGCCTCGCAATTGCGCCATTGTTTCGCGTGCTGTGTGGCATGTGGCACCGTCTTGTTGAAACCACATATCATGCAAGTCAAGAACTTCCATTTCGGGCAAAAAAAAGTTTGTTATCATCGCTCGGTAGCGTTCACCATTGACAGTAACGCTGCGATTCGCATCATCTTTGAAGAAATATGGCCCAATAATGCCGCCGGCCCATAAACCGCACCAAACAGTGGCTTTTTCGGGATGCATTGGTAGCTGTTGCAATGCTTCTGGCTGATCTTCACTCCAAATGCGGCAATTATGCTTATTTACGTACCCATTCAACCAAAAATGAGCCTCATCGCTGAACACAATTTTTCGATAAAAAAGCGGATCCTCGGCCAGCTTTCCAAGAGCCCATTTTGATAGTAAAATTCAATAATTTGCAAGCGTTGTTCATTTGTAAGACGATCCATGGTTAAATTGCAAACCAAACTGAAGCTGTTTGACAGTGACACAAGGTACTAAACACACGTCAGCTGTCAAAACCAGTGTTGCCAAAACCAAACCAGCTAAAAAATCACCCGTTATATACTTACAGGTAACAGACTGGGGATTTGGAATTTTATTTGTATTCAATATCCCCCGCACCTGGAATGTAAGCAAACTCTGTTCGCCAGGTGCTAATCAAGAACTTGAATCTGTCATCTCGCTGTACAAGGCAGATATTACCGCGATCCAGGAGATACGATGGATAGGATCAGGTATAACGAAAAGAAAAGATTGCGACATTTATTACCGCTATCATCAAAGACTGCACATGCTAGGATGCGGATTCGTCGTGGGGAATCGACTCAGATCGAAAGTCATCGATTTTAAGACGATTGGCGATTGCCTGGCTGTGATCCGCATCAAAGCTACCTTCCAAAACATCAGCCTAATATGTGCACACGCCCCTACCGGTGAAGCTGAGTAGTCTAACAAGGAGGAGTTTTACGACCTCTTGGACGAAGCCTAGGGAGCCTGTCTGGAGTACGATGTCAAAGTCGTGCTCGGAGACTTCAATGCTAAAGTCGGAACAGAAAACATTTTTGGCGGATTAGTTGGAAAGCACAGCCTCCACGAAACGACAACAGATAACGCCTTCCGACTAATCGACTTTGCTGCAGCTCGTAATACGGTGATAAGTACCACTAGGTTCCCCAGGCGAAGGATACACACAGCAACCTGGCGATCTCCAGATGGTCGAACCGCCAACCAAATCAACCACGTGCTAATAGGCGCAAAGTATGCATCGAACATCTTGGTGGCGCAAACGTTGACTCTGTTTTGACAAAGTTCAGAGCCCGACTCTCCAACGAAAAGAAAACGAAGACCGCCCAAAGGAAGAAATTCAACATTGCATGCCTTAGCACATCTGAGACAGAGAGAGACTACAGTGAGCAATTGACCGGGAAACTCTCAGCCGTACACCCAGCCACAAGCGTCAACAACCGGTGGAACCAGTATCGCGACATCATTAAGGAGACAGCCGAGACCCCCATAGGCTATCAACCCCCCAGAAAAAAAGAACCCGTGGTATGACAATGAATGCATGGTATTGAAGCAGTAGACGGAAAATGCACGAATGCAAGTGCTGAAACGGAAAACAAGAGCAGCAAGAGAGGAGTACCGTGAAAAGAGAAGGAAAGAGAAGAAAACCCTGCGCAGAAAGAAAAGAGCATCTGCAGCCTCTCAGCTCAAGTATCTCGAAGAGTCTAGCACCGCCATCAACACCCGCCGGGTCTACAAAGCAGCCAGGCAACTGGAATCTGGCTATAGGACTAGCACACAAGCTCTTCGAAACAGCGAAGGGAATCTAGGCACCAAAGCACATGGGGATTGTAGACGTGTTTAAGCAGCATTTCCAGCAACTGCTTAATGGGCAGTATGTAGAGGGAGGCGACAGAGGAACAAAAAAGCATAAGACCAGTCAATGAAGATCCAGTCCCAGCACCCAGTACTGAAAAGGTTAAGAAACCCATCCACAAGCCTAAGAACAACAAATCCGCCGGCTTGGATGGCCTACCTGCGGAACTCTTCAAGTTTGGAGGAGATGTCCTAGTAGGGTGCATGCACCAGCTCATCATCCAAGTGTGGGAGGAGGAAAGTATACCCGACGACTGGTCAAATAGCTCCATATGCCCAATCTACAAAAAAGGCGATCCTATGTCCTGCAAGAACTACAGAGGCATATCCCTGCTTAATGTTGCCTACAAGATCCTATCCAACGTACTATGTGAGCGTCAAAAACCTTTCTGCAACACTATGATCGGCAATTACCAGTGGGGCTTTAGGCCAGGCAGATCAACGATAGACCAAATCTTCACATTGAGGCAAATCCTGGAAAAGGCCAACGAATTTCAAGTCGAGACCCACCATCTATCTAAGTCGCATGTGATAGCATAAGTCGGCAAGTGCTTCTATTGGCGATGTCGGAACTTGAGATCCCGAAAAAACTGATCCAGCTATGCCCTTCATGGATCGGGAGCCGGAAAAGCACCCCCTTTTTCCCCCTTCTTTACATTTTTTTTAACTCATATTTTCAGAGAAAAAAGTTAGTAGGTACCTTATACCTACTCAAAAAGATATAGAGAGCCTGCAAAGTTTCCTAACATCGGATTTTTCATATTTTGAACCAAGAAACCTAGAAGTGAAAAATTTGCCACCATCTTTCTTTTTGGGCCCTATATACCAATTCCTAGCTTAGCTGGTTCACCAATAAAATAAAATATTAAAATTACTGGCTCAAAAATTCGGGACTACCCACTCTCTCACCCAAGTAACATTCTTTCCTCTCATAAAACTCTTCTAGAGTGTTACTAGATCAGTATAGGGGCTTGAAGAGTCAAAATATATTCTCTAAGTACGCTACCAGATTCTCGTAAAATAATCAATTTTTGTGGTGGAACTTTTCTATTGCCGTCTGTTTCACTTTTCCTTCAGTTAATTATCCTACAAAGCCTCTTTAAACTCTCCTCTTATAAGATATTTAGTTTTGTATTTTAACATTAATAGTGCTCCATTTCCCAGAAGTTTTATTGCTTTGTGTTTTGTTAAGGAAAATATTTTCTTTTATTCTAACTCCTATTAGCTTCTTGTTATAAAGGCTTTATTCTAAACACACAATAAAAAAAAACTTTTAAGTACATTATAAGAGCTTTAGCTCTTAAAAGTGCTTTATATTGAATATTTATATTACAATACTTTAAACAGGGTTCAATTCTTATAAGACTTAAAGATTATGAATTCCTTGTAAAGAAGGAAATCCCGATCTATTAATAAGAATTGTGTACTTTGGAGTTTAAAAGAGCAAAGTTCTTATAATAGAAATGATATGAGAGTAATTTTTAAGCTTTCATAACAAGATAATAATTATTAAGTCTAGCAATGGAATCTTAAAGAGTCTTATAAGAGTAGTTTTGAAGATGTCGTGAGCCAAGCACTGAAGATTTTGTTAGTTGGGATGCTTGTGTGTTGTTCGTCAGAAGAGGACCTACAGTTTTTTTGTATTTCATCATGGGGGAATTGTTCATTTCTGGCAAGAGGCATCAGTACCCCTCAAATAAACATTTTTGGTGGAATCAAGTGAATTTGTACAGTTATGGTATGATGGATGACTTGTCAGGCACAATGGTGAAGCTGTAGCTGCAGCTGTGCCTAGTAGCACTGTCAATGTCAAAGTAGAAAAATATAGTACCTATGCAGAGATACAGTGTGGAGCTTTAAATATAGCAAGAAATGTATTGTGCAGCTTTGAAGCGTATATACGAAAGCAGCATTTTTTTTCCAGAAAGGGGGGGAGGGCAGGTAAACCTTGCACGGAGGGCAAAACATGGATTTTGACGTAAAAATATCAGTACCAAATATTTCTTAAAAATCGATAGTAAAATTCAAAAATATGTTCACAGTGTGCTTGCTTGCCCCCCATCCCTACCTGAGCACCTATTTTCAATGGCTGTGTTTGCCGTTTATTAAGTTCGATAATAGCAATCCTACCGTCACTGCTGACTTTTAAAAATATCCCACTTTTTGGCATCATCAAATTCAAACAAGGGCGGTCCTTGTACCAAATAGTGAAGCCAACATTGATGTGGTAAGGTATAGAAAGGAAGAATATTTGCATATGTTTTCTACGGAATTATAATTCACACCCAGTTTGAACCAAAATGTATGTACATATATGAGCGAACAAGAAGACAGACAAGAAAAACCACTCCTGTCGAAGAAGGACTAGCAACTTATCAAGAGTGCTATGGTGTAAGACTCCAATTTTTGAATAATTTAGGCTCCAGACCCAGAGTTTGTAGTAGAAGCCCCAGGTCTCACTGTTCATATAATGTAAGTGACGCATGCCACCTTGGACTTTATCATTTTGTGGCATCTTTAATCTCAGGTTATGTCTACTACGTCAGGCTGTGATTTAGTGTCGTCTGACGAGAGCTTTCTCCGCATAGTATTTCACCCGCTTCCATCTTAGTCAGCCTTAGAATAGGGTTGTTGGTATGTTTTGCATACTAGTAAAAGCCTTCAATGTATTATAGAATTCTTTGGAATGTAAGCCCCTAACACCCCTAACAATCCTGCATTATTAAGGAAATTAAATTTTCCTAACAACTCCTCCTGTTCTTTGAAACAAAATTTTCAAGGCTTCACCTTGTAAAAATTTTTCAGATGCAATCAAGGAGAACATTGAAAAAGAACCTTCTCACACATCTTTAATTTTTGCTGTGATGCCATCTAAAAAGCATAGATACAAACTTCCCTTCAGGCTAATTATAGACGCTAACCTCGAAAGGAATTTTTTCTATTTTCAAACCAATCATTTGACAGAAGAAGGAGGTGCAAGGCCCCCAGACTATAGGCTCCAACATAATACTATTCTCAAGTCCCAAGCTAGGTATAGGTTCATATATGTATATCGCCATCATATAATAATAAAGCAACTTGTCTGCTGTCTAGAGATGAAATTTCCGCCAGCATGCGAAATCCCTCATCGACTCTATATAGCATGGGTAGGTTAGGTACAATGGAATAAAATAGTCTCAGGGCTTATTATTATTTTTGTGAGATATATACTCGTATAAAGAAGGTGCACGCGTGCGCTCAACTGGAGTAATGTGTCTTACATATAGGTATAGGCTAGGCGCCAGTATTAATTTTCCACTTAGATTCGTTCGATGGAATTCCTAAACATAATTCATATGCAATTAACAATTGGCTATGCGGGTTGGTAGAGTCGCTTCGATATGCAACACGCCTTGAATCCATACATTCTAGTTTCTAAACATATGACGACGTAAACGACACGACTATACGACGACACAAAGTCGTCCTCATCGGCTTTGTCGACGACTACGCTGACGACGACGACGCATGGTTCCAGCCTACGACCTTTACATGTCGCGGTTCTCGTACGGACAAATGATTTTCATGTACAAGCACTTTGCGCTCCATGAAAAATTAAGGCTTGGCAATTCTAAGACTGAAATTGCATACCAAATCGCATTGGTTCCATTCAGCGGCCGGCGGCACACGGTGGGGTAATAGAATTTTTCCTTGGAACTGCCTCTAGCTGATGATGGAAGAAGGGCTTTGTCGCTTTGAGCTGTGACGATAGCTGTTGAATATTAACATTATAATAATCTCAGGAGGCTGGTTCGGTGCATCCCTAAAATTATCATATACCCAAGCGTCCAACGTAATGTCCAAGGCGAATCTGTGTGTGTAGTGTAAGGTGTCTTAGGTCCATTCCATTCGACAGTTTCCGTCGTGTGTCCAGTCCAGTGTTGAAGTGGTTATTGCACTCGATCGAGCTCCAGAAGAACGAGGCGGCAATCGCCGTGTCATTACTGGTGGAATATAATTTTATTTATTTATGCGTGTGTACCTATCCGTATCCGAGAGGTAAACAGTGATAGCTTTGCTGCGATGAAAGTGGGATGCAAATCAGAGGGTTATACTTGATAGATCAGAGTACCTATATAGTTTTGTCCGGTCTGCATGTCCCAGTCAAGTCCAGTCCGGTAGTAATTGTAGGATTTACATATAATGTTTCTACTAGGACACATTCGTCTCTTGGCATCATGAGGAGGATACACGAGACAGAGACAGTTAAAGATACACGCAGGTCTTTTCGAGTGTTGTAACCATTGTCCATCAGACATTTATGCAAATCTGTTTGGGATTTGATTTTGAATTTATGTTGAGAGTTTGCCGGAAGATTGTTTTCAATCCATGACAAACAGATCAGTACCATAGTGACGTTGGACCGTTTAAAAGGTTGACAAGTTATACACTCTTGACATATAACTGATGGATTTTTATACAGCAGGCAAATTTTTTAACAGGAGTCTTGAGAGATTCACTTTAATTCAAAGATTGTGAGGTATGCTTCCAAGAATTCAATTGTAATATTATAGGAAGTGTCGTTACGGTTTACAGAACATGTCTAAGGGCCAGTCCAGACTACAGCTATTATAATGATTTAAATTTTCTCAGCAAAGAAAATTTGACTCTTACGTTAAGAGCCACTTAACACGCTTGTCAAAAAATACACCGCAAATGAAAGCAAATTATGTTAAGGAATGCTGTTCAACATTTCAACAACAGTGCCAAAAAAGGCTACAATTCATCAAACATGGATCCGATGGATTCAAGGAGATTAACAAGATCTTCGGCTTAAGATCAAATACCAGAAAAAAAATCTGCACCAGACAAAGTGGACATCATGACGAGACAACGGATAAAAAGGAAGGGTTTGCAAAATATTTCAAAGAAAATTTCGGGACATACTAATGCACATTACTCCACTAGCGATCCTGCGTTTTAGGAAGAAATCAAGTAAATACTAAAATATCAGGACTATTTTTAGTGTTAGTAATGCCAGTTAGTGATCCCAAGCAGACTGAAAGTTTCTACACAAAACACAACCCAAAGGAAGTACCTACTTCAGTTAATCAATAGTGGAAGACGTAAGAAATCTTCTAGACCAGATATAATTTCCAACCCTTGTTCCTCCTGATCATGTTCAACAACTTCTTCAGCAATTGCTTTTGCGTGTTGTTGCCAGGAATGGAAGGGACCTACATTTTTTTGCCAAGCAAGAACGGCTAGATAAGAAGCACTTATTCATGACAAGCTACTCTAGGAGGATTTGTCAGTTCCTCACAAGAGGCAGAACCTCGGATAAAATATTTCTGTTTTTAAGTGGCGGGGGCTGGCTGGGAATCGAACCCACACCTTCGGCATGACAGTCCATTGCACTAACCATTATGTCACGAGGTACTACAAAAAATATGGAAGAGTTCCAATAAGGATGGGTCAATGTTGAAAGCATATGGCAGCCATGTTGTTTTGGCAGCTTCTGTCAAATAACTTGTTTATTATTCAGTTACGGATTCAAAATCACCATTGCAAGTTAAATGATTGAACAACACCTCCCAATGATAAATTCAATAATTGGTGGCCAAATTCAAGTTGATCGGTTCAGTGAGCAGTCAACCAATACCCATCTTCAGCGTGTCCTGTAACGCTGGTTGGGATATATAGGGTGCCAACAAATCGTCTCCATCCTTCACGGTCTGCAGCTAGGTATTTTCACTGTGGCTAAGTGTCTTTGTCTTGTATTCTCCTTCTGCTAGGACTATTGATTTCCATGTTGTTCCTAGTCTTTCTTCAACCCCACCTTGCACCCTGGGGATTCCATTCGCAATATCATCGTTTGGTTTCCTCAGGGTGTGTCGATGTCCAGTCGCTCTTGACTATTTCTGCGTGATTATTCCTGGTTAGGTTTAAGTTTTGGCCAGGGAATCTTTAGGCTGTGGCGTAGAAAACGATTTACAGAAGCCTGTAATTTAATCGGAATGGTAGCCGTAATTTTCCTGGTTTCGCAAGCTTATTACAGCACGGATTTGCCATTGGATTCGAAGAATCTCTACTTACTGCGAAAGGAAATTTGATTGGTTTTTCAAATTGGGGACAGAGTACGGAAGGCAGCACGCGAGCTTTATTAATTCTACTTTAAACGTCCAGATCCGTACCGCCATTTGTCAAAACAATACTCCCAAGGTAGTTAAACTGTTGGACTCCTTCAACTAGCGTATTCTGTGGAAAAATACGCTGATGTGTGCAGTGGCTTGTGAGCATTATTTTTGTCTTTTTGCTATTTATTCTAAGGCCACTCGACTCTCCATTTACTTGCAGTATATTTGACACATCCCGTTCAGCCCACTGATGTTATTTGCGAGGAGACAATCTGTCATTGGAATAGTCTAAACGATTAAGCCTTTCAAACGGTCTACATTGAATGCCCTGTTTCTCCGATGTACCATTTCTGGTTGTCAATACGTCGTTTATCACCAGCAGAGAGGGAATTGGCGATAGAACATTACCTTGTCGCACTTCGAAGGAGTTGGATAGCTTCCCAATGTGTAAAACTCAAATAATGGCAAAAATTTTTGAGGGAATTCCTCTACCAAGCACACGATTGACCTATGCGGTAGCCAGCTTGATTACTCTTGAGTGAAGACACGATTCTATCCTCTATCTGCTCGAGAATGATGGTTGCTTGTGCTTGCTGTTAGTTTTGGCAAACAGTTATACCCCGCTATAATTGCTGTCTTAAGGTCAACCTTCTTTGTCAATTTAAAAATAAATTCAGAATTCAGTTGGTATTCTATCAAGTTCAGCTGTTTTGTTGTTTTTGAAAAAATTTATCGAAGTTTGGATTTCCACTACTGAAGAGGATTCGATGTCAATACATCTATAAGGCCTGAGCACCTCATTATAAGTTGGGGCACTTTCGCACTTTCGCACTCTGCTCAGTGGAGTCCAAATTCAGTAGGGCCAATACCCATATGTCCATGCAATACAGGATCTGTCGAAAACATCACCGCTACCAAGGGGAGTGTTCAACCCGAAGCCGTCAATTTCACCATTTTAGTCAACGGAGACCTCTATCGATTGATAATAAATAATTTCTTTTTGCCCAAATCATATGATACGGATGTGAAAGACATGTGATTCCAGCAAGACAGAAATATGTATCACACAGCTGATGCTACAAGGAACTACATTCTGTATGAACGATTTAAGGGTATCATAGGTTATCCCTAGCAGATGTGACTTGATTCTGCAACCAAGATTGTGCGTAAGACTTCTTCTTTGGGGGTTTTCTTAATTCGCAAGCCTAAGCCAATAGACCGCAATCAACTGATTTTCTCGAAGTCAACATAACCCAGGTCGAATTAGCCGAATCTATACAGAAGAGTCAATTAAAATTAGACCCCACGGTTCCATGTCACGCGGGTGAAACTACTATGGCAAATATTTCCACGATGTCAACATGTCTTTTTCAAATAAAATATTTAAGATCTGCTGACAATCTTTCTTTGTAGTACCTTGTGGCATAATGGTTATTGCGTTCGACGGTCATGCCGAAGGTCTGGGTTCGATTCCCAGCTGATGCCACCTAAAAACAAAAATGTTTTTTCCAAGGTGCTGCCTCTTGCGAGGAACTGACAAGTCTTTCAAGAGTATACTTGTCATGAAAAGTGCTTAGCCGTTCGGATTCTGCAAAAAAATCGTAGGTCCCATCCATTCCTGCCAACAACACGCTAACAGGAATGGTTGAGAGCTGTAGCCACTAGGTCTAGGCCCTGGTTCTCCACAAGCTGCTGCGCCACCAAATGTATTTATTTATTTTAACAATCTTTCTAGGCTAGAAATTATTCTTTAAACTCTTATAAAGTTATTATAAACCTTTAAGATTAGTCTTTGTCCTAGAAAAAACCTTTTGTTGTACATATTACCTCGAAGCAACTAAAACAGTGAAGATTTCCTATGATAAAGTGGATACTCCATCAAAATATCCACCGTTATATACCTTCACTTCATGTTCAATGAATCTTATTGTCAATCATCATGTCAAACTATATTGACATTGCCAATTATAAAATTTTCTCACACATTTTCGATGGTCAATTGCAGCTTCTTCAGAAGTGACATCTCTATGCTAGTATTTCATTGTCACACATCACTCGCTTGCAATGTCATTCATACAATATTCCTTCTCTCTCATCTCATCATCATTCATAGTCATCCATAGACTATCGTCGTGTCGGTCGTGAGCAAATATTTATTCAAATTCATTCATAATTATTATTATTTTCATCCAAACACTAGTACTCAGTCACGCACATTACCATCATTGAAAGAGTTTGTCCTGTTAATAAGTGGGATTCACAATAACGCCTTAGAATAACACCATCCACTTGAAATAATTGAAAAGAAGAAAAGGATTTCCTTTTTGCCCAAACAATCAGGTGTCATACCAAAGCAATATAGCTACTAGTCAAGTCAAGACCATCTGGTCATCAGACGACTGACACGAAGGCTATATGACAACATACACGCAAAGAAGAATCTTGAATCCTTTGTCCCGCAAGACGACGACGAACGCTCTACTCTATGAATACCAATCATGTGAAAGCCAAATAAACTTAAATGACAGCTACTCCGAGAGGACAGGATGATGTGTGAAGTTGTGATTTGTCGTCCCTCTGGCAATATATGGTTGTTGATGGCAAAAGAAAAGAAGAAGTGTTGAATCTCTTCAACGGATTTAACATGTTTTTTTTTTGTCTACTTCTATTTTTGTTTACTTTTTGTGTATTTTTCTTTTATTTTTCTGAGATCACGGTGTGCCACAAGAAATTAACCCCTGCATTGAAAAGTCAACTTGTATACAAGATTATTTTTAGAAAAAAAAAGAAATGGATAAGCTAAAAGACTTAAAATAAACATCTCGTCCTCCCAGCCAGAGAGCACAGCGTTCCAGTTCACTTTAACACTTTCTGCCGGAAAACCTCATTATAGGAATCGTTGCTGCGGCATGGTGCATGGACCGCGAAATTCATTCACAATATTGCACAATAACACCTCGTTGTTGTCTATCAGATTAGCCAAAACCCTGGTGTAACATTGGTTTTAGTGCAAAATATTCAGCTAGAGATGGATCTATTTTTACTTTGCGGGGTTTTATTTTGTCTATGTCCACAAAAGTTCAAGGGCCGTACTCTAGGATACAATCTCACTGTAATCAAATACACTGGGGTCTAAAAGGAGAATTTTAAAAGTTACAGAATTAAAAAGAGTACTAGTCGTATTTATTAGAATTCACTAAAACACATCTCAATGGGTGAACAGTTTCGTATTGTATAAGCCTTTATTAAGGCTCTATTCAACGTCATGTTAATCCTAATTGATAAAACATTTCCGACCCATTTTTGTTACGATATCTTTGTGTTAAATAAAGTACAAAAAAAAAGAAATCTATTACATTTAGATGCAGCTATTATTCAGTCTTTAAACGCGTTTAGCTTAAAATTACGCTATTCAACGACACATATGAATAACATTTCGGTGTTTAGTGGCATTGTATAACTGTACGCAGTTTCTTAAATACGTTTATGTACATACGTAATACAACAACAGACGATTCTTACTTAGAATTGTAATAGAAAGGATATGCTTACAGAACTCTTCGATACAAATTTTACAATCAACTAAAAACTAACTTCCAAAATGAACTTAAAGCTTGAAACTTCAAACATAGATTGAGAGGACCATTCAGGATGCGCGTGAAGTTAGCAACGCCATTTTTGACTTTCGAAAAAAAAAGTTGTGCTGTTTTGTGCTCAACTTGTGCTGGCATGTGCCGTTAATATTTTTGAAAAATTCTCAAATTTGTAAATTTTACGAATGAAATTTTTGCGAAATTTCTTAAATAAAAAAGTTGAGCTGCATTGTGCTCAAAAAGTGATACTAACAACCAAAAATAAAAAAATAAAAATTCGCATAATTGCATCTATTATGGCCAAAACTAAACTTTGCGAAGGGCTGTAGCGTGAAGTTAGCACCGCCATTTCCGATAAAGAAAAAAGTTGTGCTGCATGGTGCTCAACTTGTGCTGCCTTGTGCCGTAAATATTTTAAAAAAATCGCAAATTTGCAAATTTTACGAATGAAATTTTTGCAAAATTTCGTAATTACTAAAAAGTGAAAGTTGTGCTGTTTTGTGCTCAATTTTTGCAGCCATATTCCAAAGATATAAAAAAATCGCACATTTGTAACTTTTACGGCCAAAAAACAGTTTTGCGAAGTGTGAAGTTAGCACCAGCCATTTGCGATTTTCAAAAAAAAAGTTGTGCTGTATTGTGCTCAACTTGTGCTGCCTTGTGCCGTAAATATTTTTAAGAACTTTGCAAAGGAGAATAGGACAAAACGGTCTACAAGACCAATAACGACGAGACATATATCGTCGGAAAGGTATTTTTATGTACTACAATTGTTACTATGGGGGCTTACTTCAAATCACTGTGTGAAAAAAGTTATTCGCTTAATAGAATTGTGTTCTGGTGCATTCTAGTATGAATAAAATATATTTAGTATGGGGAAAATTTATGAAAACTGGTCTAACCAATAACGACAATATATATGTCATTGAAAAGGTATTTCCATTACCTACAATATCTTAATATTAGTTCAGTCCGAATCACTGTGTGAAAAAAGTTATTCGTAAACTTATCAAATATTGTGGTTCATTTTAGTGTGAAAAAAATGTTTTTTTTTAGTATGGGCGAAAAGTGTGATGGCAAGTTCAACCAATAACAACGGGACGTATGTCGTTGGAAAGGAAATTTTATGTACTACAATAGTCAATACGGCAGCTTAACCCAAATCACTGTGTGAAAAAAGTTATTCGCTAATTGTTACCCATGCTCCATACATTTTATCTGTGCTAAAATTCCCTAAAACAGCGAATAACTATTTCCACACAGTGATTTTTAATAAGTTGTTATGGTAACTATTATTGTTCATAAAAATACCTTTTCAATGACATGCATCTTCTTAGTACTGGAAAGACCAGTTCGTATACATTTTTTCCACACTTAATGGTACCAAAACAAAACCTAGGTTAACGAATAACTTTTTTCAAACAGTGATTTGAAATGAGCCGCCATAGTCACTATTGTAGCTCATAAAAATACCTTTCCAACGACATACGTCTCGTTGTTATTGGTTCCTAGACCACCTTCCATACATTTTTGCCGATTGTCCTTTGCTAATTTTACGGATGAAAATTTTTAAAGGTTTGCAATTTTGTACAAAATTAAAGTTGTGCTGTTTTCTGCGCTATTTGTACTGCCATATTTCGAAGAGAAAACAAAAAATTCGCACATTTGTAACTTTTACGACCAAAAACCAGTTTTGCGAAGTGTGAAGTTAGCACCAGCCATTTGCGATTTTCAAAAAAAAAAGTTGTGCTGTATTGTGCTCAACTTGTGCTGGCTTGTGCCGTAAATATTTTTGAAAAATTCGTAAATTTGCATTTTTCCGAAATTTCAAAATTTCTTAAAAAACAATTTGTGCTGTATTGTGCTCAAAAAATGCTATTAAGAACCAAAAACAAAAAATCAAAAATTCGCATGATTGCATTATTTGTTATGGCCAAAACTAAACTTTGCGAAGGGCTGTAGCGAGAAGTTAGCACTACCATTTTAGATTTTCAAAAAAAAATTTTGCTGTATTGTGCTCAACTTGTGCTGCCTTGTGGCATAAATATTTTTAAAAACTTTGCAAATTTGCAAATTTTACGGATGAAAATTTTTCAAATTTTGCTATTTCGTAAGAAAATTAAAGTTGTTCTGTATTCTGTGCTATTTGAACTGCCATTTTTCAGAAAACAAAAAAACTCGCATATTTGTAACTTTTACGGCCAAAAAACAATTTTGCGAAGCGTGAAGTTAGCACCGCCATTTGCGATTTTCAAAAAAAAAGTCTTGCTGTATTGTGCTCAACTTGTGCTGGCTTGTGCCGTAAATATTTTTGAAAAATTCGCAAACTTGCAAATTTTACGAATGAATTTTTTGCAAAATTTCAAAATTTCTTAAAAAAAAAGTTGTGCTGCATTGTGCTCGAAAAATGCTACTAAGAAACAAAAAGAAAGAAACAAAAATTTGCAAGATTGCATTTATTATGGCCAAAACTAAACTTTGCGAAGGGTAGTAGCATGAAAAAAGTACGGCCATTTTCAATTCTCAAAAAAAAAGTTGTGCTGTATTGTGCTCAACTTGTGCTGCCTGGTGACGTATTTTTTGAAAAAATCGTACTAAGGGTTTGACGTTTGCATATTTGTCAAAAGCTAAATTTGAGTAAAAAAATTACGATAATGGCTTCTAATAAGGTCAGTAATTTTCCTCCGTCACTTTGACAGAATCTCTCATTTAGCCACAAATCCAAAAATTGTATTCTTACTTTTTGACAGGAAATGTAAAGAATTATCTTCATATTTATGGAGAATACTGAAATATGTATCGCAAATTACTAATAATCCTTCTGTTCATAATTTCGAAATTACAAAATCTCACTTTTAGCAATATCTCACTAACATCGCTATTTGGGTAGCTATTTCTTCAACGATCTAGCTGAACTCTCGAAGTCAACAGGGGATAACATCTCAATTTTAATGAACTTCATCAACGCCGCCTATGGCTCGATGCTCCATATAGGATTTCATAGGTTACAATTATACCACAATGGATCAACTTTGATCAACCTAAATTAACCTTAACTAAATCTCACACCAAAAAATCTCGCAAATATCAACCTAAATCTCGCAATTTTAAATAGTCATTCAATATTTCGCAAATTCAAATCTCACAGTTAAAAATATTGCTCTCAGGTTTGCCATCTGCACTGAAAAATAAAAATTCTGCGAAACAAAAAAAAAGAAACCTGAAATTGAAAAACTTTTTCATTGTATTTTATGGTTTTCGAAGACGTTTTTTTGAGTTTTTTAATCAAAATCTCGCAAGTTGAAATAAATTAGGATTTAAGAAAACTTATTTATTGCAAAGCAATTAAACTTTGCAAGTTTTAAACTTGCGAGTTTTAAGTTATTGGGATTTCGTAATTGCAATTGTTTTAAATGGGATTTTGTAGTTGCGAAATTATGAAAAGCAAGATTTTGCTATTACGAGGTTTCATGATGCGAGATTTCGAATGCAAGATTTGAATTTCTTAATCAAAATCTCACAAGTTCAAATCTTGCGCAAGAGTTGGATTAAAAATAAATCATTTTATGGAAAAGTACCTAATTAAACTTTGCTAGATATTAACTTGCGAGTTTTATAGCTAACGGCATTTTGTAATGGCGTGAAAGCGGAATTTTTTATTGCAAGATGAAAATGAAATGAAAAGCGAGATTTTGCAATTGCGAATTGCAATTGCAATTCAGAAATATTAACTGCTTCACACGATGGCAAAGTAGCGGGATGTCTATTTTTCAATGACTGGCACATAGATCCCGTCTGGGTGATGTGAACTTTGAGGGCCTACGACTATGACATCTGAAAACCTCACAAGAAAAAATCTTATGACGGTGACGTCAAAAGGCACCATCTAAGTGGCCGATTCACATCACCTCAACGAGAAGTAACCGTAGATACCATACCAAATCGTCCATGCAGAATGTTTTGTTTGGCATTAGCTGTGTGACAAGTAGTTCTTTTCTATTTTAATCACATGTCGTTCACATCCAACAAAATATTTATCATTGATCGATAGAGTTCTCCGTTGACTCAATTGACGGAACTGACGGAATTGGAGTCCTCGGGTTCTCCTGCAAACTTTCATGGGCAGTGGCTATGTTTACAGCAGATCCAGCTTTTCTTTGGCATACGGGTTTTGGTTAATTGATTCTTGATTATTGAAAAGTTAACTGGGAACGAAGACCATGTTATCCGTCAAAAGGTAAAATGGATGCGCTTCGTTGCCAGAAGAGAACACCAAATTTGAAAATAAACTTTTGCGTGTTGCTCAATCGTGTAAATTGCCATGGTTATTTGCCATCAATGACTAAATTATTAACAATAGAGATTTGACGGATCCTGAAAAAACAAAATAGCCGCCACAAACTGTAAAATTCGAAAACCTTTTATACATATGTGGTGTGGGTGGTTTCTTAGATGGAATTAATTTAATTATTTGTCGAAGGTAGACCCAACATACCCCACTGTTTGATAAACGTCTGTTGCTGCTCCATCCCACGAGAAAAAACAAACTTTCTTACCTGCAATCAAGAGCTATTTTGCACGCTTCGCTACAAACAGAACGTTTACATTGTGTTAATGTCTTTTGCCGATGATATTTTCCAAAGGTATTAAAGCTCTTATACAAAAGAAACAAAGAATAAGCAAAAATAAAAGAGTTATCGCACGTTGACGATTATTTTTGAATCACATTTCATGTAGCAGTTTAGCATCTTATTTGTATGAACAAAGCATAAGTCTTAAGAGTTTCATTCCAAGAATGACTTCAAGTAGAGTAGGTATGTAGGTATATTTAGCCAGGTACTGTAACCTGTAAAAGCGGCAACTCTACATAGAAACTAATGTGTATGCATTGTCTGGCGGAGTGTATTGTTCCAAAAGACCCTTAAAGAACATTATTGTTTTAGAAGTTTCGTTACATTCTGGGAGATAGGGTTTCATTTTGATTAACATTCATAATTTTTTGCATGTGAAAATTGATCTAACTTTTTTTGTATTTAAATAATTTTCTAAGCTTTATTATTGAATCTCCATTAAACTTTAAGTATAAGAAGAAAAAAACAAAATTGTAGAAAATAAAAAAAAATTGGTCTAATTTGTGTGAATTATATAATATTTGGACTAAAGGCCAATTAAGTTTAAAGTCACCATTAAAAAGAAGAAATTTATAAAAAAAATCATTGAAAATTTGTAAGTTTTTCATCTTTAGTAGCGATTTTAAATCTTATTTGAAGCTCAATTAATTGACAATTTAAAATGAAATTTAAAACCTCCAAACTTGAACTTTATCAGAGTTATAAAATTTTCATAACTAAGATTTAAAAAACAAATACTCCAGATGAACGCTGCAACAATATTCTATCATCCCAATTGAAGATCAAATTTTTACAAACTAAGAAACTGGTACAAACTTAGCTGCTTAACTAGATGCAATGAATTAATCAGTTTAAACTTTACTTCCCAGACTATGACCACTACACGGTTTGAATGCACAAACTTGCAAATAGATGGATGTGAAAAACCGATTGAGAGATAGTCATGTTTAGGGCCTGATAGTGAAGTCCCCGGCACGGGACATTGGCAAACAACAAACAAAAATTATAAAAAAAAAACTCTGCAAGACCTTTTAGACGTTAAGACTCTTCGACTATAGAATGTTGCGGTGTCTTTCGACAAAGTGTATGCACTTTTTGGTTTGGGGTTTTATGATAAATTTATAGAGGGAGAGTATTGTTGGCTTTGATATGGCGGTTTATATATTTTTCTTATAGCAACGTTCCCTCTATTTTCTAATTTTTGCATTTAGCAGTAAGGAATTTTTGTGGTTAGATTTTGCATTAGAAAAAAAGATGCTTTATGCGTTCCCTTTTTCGTCGTCGTGTATTGCTTCGTCGCCGCCGTCGTCGTCGTCGTTGGTTTGAATGAGAATTTTATAAAGGAATTGTAATGGAATCACTATTATATAGGAGAGATGTAGATACAGCTTCAATGAAACCGACTTTCTACGGATGAAAGAATATTTATAGGCCTTTATAGCGCACATCAAAGGGATAAAATGATAAATTATTATGGAAGGTGAAATTAGCATCATACGGATTGGATATTATTATAAAATTGAAGACATTGAACTCAATGCGGTTTTTGTTCTAGTATTTAGGTCATATTAATAAATTGCTAGAATTTTATAATTGCGGAAGTTTTTGTATGACTTGTGATGGTTCAACGATCTCACGATGCGATGCGGTTTAAAAGAGTTTTGATAAATGAATGAGTATTTTTGAAGCATAGGGTTATAGGGGACAATCCAAAATCATTGATTTAAACAAAGAAATAAGAACAGAGATTAAAAAAAAATTTAATTGTCAATATTAACAAACAAGCCATTTGCGAAAACAGTTCGAATTTTCTTTATACCACTTTAAGGAATGGTATCTCAAGTAATAATAGGGTTGGGTATCGAAACATACATACATGGGTAAGTGGATAGAGTTTTTCGTTAATAAGTCGTTGATTACTTGTGACATTTTTGTTGTCTTATGTTTGTTTTTGTTTTTTCTTTCGAAAAACGATAAGAACTTTTTATACTTGATATTAAATTAGCAAAGCACCCAACAAAACATGGTAACAATTGCACAATCAAATCGTATTTATCACAAATACATAATTAAAGAATATTATCAAGCCATAAACCACTAAGTATAAGAAATGTTAACCAATTTTCAAGATATATCAACATATCAAGTTAGCAAATCACCGTCAAAGTGTTTTTCTATGTTTTTTTTTGTGCTTAAGCACGCTAAACAACTTTCACGGGTCGAAAAATGGGTTAGTGGATAGTTTGTTGTATATTATAAGTTAATTAGTTGTGGCAATTTTGAATTTGTTTTTCTATGTTTTCTATGTTTTTTTCCAAAAGTGCAAAAAATCTTCTTAAACTCAATGCGTTATAATTTACCGTTAATCAGTCGTTAATTTGTTGTGACAAGTTCAACTTTGTTGTGCAGTGTTTTCTATGTTTTTTCAACACTTTACTTTCTTGATATCAAGTTAGTAACACAACTTTAATGGATCAAAAATAGGTAGGTAGATATTTTTTCGTTAAAAAGTCGTTAATTACTTGTGACAGTGGTTTTATGTTTTTTTCGAAAAACGATAATAACTTTTTATAATAATTGATATCAAGTTAGCAAAGCATCCAAAAAACATGAAAACAATTGCTCGATCAACTTGTATTTATGGCAAATAATTAACGACTAATTAAAAGAAAATTATTGAGCCATAAGCCATTAAGTATAAGAAATTTTTACCAATTTTCGAGATATCAGGTTTTTCAATAAGAGCACTACAAAAGTTGTTTCAAATAAAATAAAAACGGTTTTGGATATTAATAAAATTCTTTATTCCTGTGAAAGTACGTTTGATGCCATTATGTATGGAACTCGATTTCCTTTGCATGGCCACCACGGACACGCTTGCAGAAGTCCAGACGCTGAACCCAATTTTCGACGGTTTTCAAGCATAAATCAGCCGATACTGCTGCAATTTCACGTTCGATATTCGTACGAAGTTCATCAATCGTCGCTGGCTTGTTGACGTAGCCCCACAGGAAATAGTCTAACGGCGTCAAATCGCACGACCGAGGCGGCCAAGCGACTGGACCATTTCGTGAGATAACACGTTCTCCAAACTTGGTTTCCAATAAATCGATTGTGATATTCGCTGTGTGGCTTGTGGCGCCGTCCTGTTGGAACCACATGTCCTCCAAGTCTATATCATCCAATTGGGGCCAAAAATATTCGGTTATCATTGAACGGTAGCGAACCCCATTCACAGTAACGTGCCGGTCTTGATCATCACGGAAGAAGTACGGCCCAATGACGCCGCCGGCCCATAAACCACACCAAACCGTAATTTTTTCGGGATGCAATGATGACTCATGGAGTACGTGTGGATTGCTGCCTGACCAATACCGCATATTTTGTTTATTGACGAAGCCATTCAGCCAGAAATGAGCCTCATCGCAAATTGGACGTAGCGCTCTTAATAACGTTGAGGCCACTGACTCCGAATTTCGGTAGTAAATTTTATTAATTTTGACTCGTTGTTGGCTCGTATATCTTTTCATCATGAAATGGCAAACCTTACTGAAGAGAAAAGTCAAAAGAGCGGCAAGAAATATGGCGTCGTTTGCTGTCACTGTCGCTCTACTTTTGTAGCGTCCCTGTTGAAAAACACTATTCAATTTGATAATACAATTCTTCTATGTTTTTCGGGTGCTTTGTTTACTGTTAATATCAAATATAAGAAGTTTGTACGGCTTTTAAAAAAATAACATACAAAGACACATTCAAAATTGTCCCAAAAGCAACGAAAAAATATCCACCTACCAATTTTTCGATCCGTTAAAGTTGCACTTTAAAAAAAACAAACAAAAACATCGCATGAAAAGTTGAATTTGTCAGAACTAATTAACGACTAATTAGCAGAAAATTATCTAGCCACAAACCATCAAGTATAAGAAGGTTTCACCGCTTTTCGAGAAGGTACTTTGCTTACTTGATATGAAGCTAGCAAGGCAGCCAAAAAAACATAGAAAACATCGAAACTGCCAGTACTAATTAACGACAAATTATCCTACCCATTTTTCATTGCGTTGCTTTACCTATACTGGACACTCATTTTTAATGATTATCTACACCTACTTATGACTCTGAAGAAAGCGTATAAAGCTACGTCAAGAGATTTTGTTTTCTATCGAACACAAAATAAATTATTTTCTTTTAATCTGCAAATTTAAATAATCCTTTATGGCAGCTCTTGGCGCCCTTATGCTTATGCGTCTAATTATGCTTCAAATGTACATAATATTTATGGCTTCGGTAGCGGTCATAAATACATTTCGCATTCAATTTACATGATTAGTTTTGTAGATACAAAAAAAAAACGTATTATTTATTCGTTATTATAATTGTTAAATTCCACCAATTAATTAAACACTGTGAAGTTTTTCATTTGCTAAATGAAAGCCCTCTTGTCTTTGAAAATATTATGAAGATGCGTTAAATTATCATGAGAATAAATAAAGATTAATAATCTTATATAAGTTCAACCATTATAACAGTAAATTAATTACATTTACATTTTTGCATATTCATAAATTTAATTACAATTCTTTTTCCTATCAATTTAAACTTTTTACAACGACCATAAGCTTCATTAATCTCGAAACTTTTTGTTTCCCATTTTTTTTGTTTTTTAAATTTTCGCGTGATTCCCTTTCACTTTTATGCAAATGAAATAAATTCAAGCTCAATGGTCAATGAATATAGTTACAAAACGAATGGTCCAGAAATATTTTTTAGAGTGCATTGTCTTGTATAAATCAATGCACCCTCTCTTAAGTGTTTTCAAAATTTGCATATCACTTGAATTGTTTTCAACGATTTTTGTTTATTCATTAATTCTTTTTTTTTTTATCTGGTAGACACCATTTAAGTCAAGTGATAAAGAGTAGTTTCTACATATGTTGAAGTGTTTCAAAAAACAACAAATTTAAGTCAATTTCTCAAACAGAAACTTACATAATTCTTTGAATTTTTCTTTTCGATTCCGATACTTCAAAAATACTTTAGTACTTCTTGAAGTTCCAATTAAATCATTGGATCTTTATTAATATCGCACACAAGGTGAAAATATTCTCACAAAATCATTAAATAAAATTATAAACTCAATTACACCATACCCATAACTTTTAATTGACGTTCATCAAACGTGCTTTAATGTCCAGTTTAAAATTATACTTAAAGTATCACAAATACATATCACAGCCAATACCACACGCATTGCTTAAACTTCAAGAATGATTCCTCTTATTTGCCACTCCTCCGTCATTAACCCCTGACTGCTGTTGGTTGTTGCTGCAAACAAGACAGCATAATTCACTACTTTTGCCGACGACATTCCAAGTTGGCAATCAACTTACAAAAAAAAAATGTGTGCGTTCCGGGACACCAAATGTCAAAATAGCTCAACTCAAAATTAATTGACAACAATCACTGCAATTCAGCGATTCAGCGTAAGAAAAAGTCTAAGTAGTGGTGAAAAAGAGAAGTCAGTAAATGACAGAGTGTGTAGTGCATAAAAGCCGGTATACTTTTTGAACTTTGAAGGACATACATTCATAGTATAACTGTGCGTTGTTTTGATGCGTATCGGTGGCGGGTAAGAACAAAAAAAAAAAAACACCAGTCAAACAGAGACAACTACTTCAGTGAAGTCAATCAATTGCGATCATGATCAAGAATCATGACAGCGAAAAATGCTCTTTTTCATGCTCTCTAGGATGTCAATATAGATATTGGCGGTCGCATATAACAATTTCATCCCATCACTAAAGCACAAGAATCACAAAAAATTAACCTCTTTGTCATCTAGTGAGTGCATCAATGATGTCTGACAGATGGATGACAGACTTATTAAGTTCACTTAATTTGACAGGCTATTGTTATGGCGATACAAAAAAGAACATATATTTCATCAAGGTTCTGAGGTTCTGTGTTGTGAAGATAAATTTATCATTGTCATGAAGTTACAAGTGATCAACAAAAGAAAGTCTGAAAGACTCACTACTAAAAATAAATTGGGTCAATTGGATAAAAAAAGAGATCAGAATACTTATTCTATTGGTTTCTGTAATGTTCATACTTGACAGTTCTAAATGTCAAAGGAAAGTGTGTGAATCTTAGATCTATGATTTTGAAATATAAATTGGATTTCTATTGAGATTTTCGTGATAGGCTTTCATGTAAGCTTCTTCTAGAAAAATAAAATGATTCACCAAGTAACATTGTTGTAAAAAAAAAAGAAAAAAAGTACATGTCTGTTGGGCGCCAGTTTTGTAGCCGTTAGCAGCTGATTCACTTGACATGAATATCAAATGAGAGTGTGAATTCCATCTCACATGGAGTTATGATGGCTTAAACTCTCTAGGCTCACTCTTCAACTTTACTCCACAACACGTTTTGCACCATCATGGCCAGCGGCAGCGACAGCAAAAAAACAAAAATAGCAAATCTTCAAATCGAGAATTCTAGTCACGATGTTGAAGTTCTTGAAACTCCTCACATTGTTTATGCAAATCTTATGAAGTAACCGAACCATTAGCCATTGAAGTAGAAGTCAGTAACCGATTTTATATTCGCGTAGCTGTATAGCTAATCTTATGTAGCACAGAGTTCTTAAATCTTTAAGAGTTGAAGCTAATTTACATCCCAAAAAGCTTTATTGTTAAAGATGGCGATTAATTTAATCGAAATGGTCATACAGTAGGTATATCGATATACATATTGTACCCTCCTCCAACTGCATTTTATACAATTGAAAAAGAAAAAAAAATAATATTCACACTTTGTATACAAAATGCATGTGCGGCCAAGCCTATTCTGTGTCATTACCTTTGGCATTTATTGTGCAGTTGGCGATGGCGACGACGACAAACGCGACGATGAAATTGTGCTTGCTTTTAAAGATGAGCAAAGAGTAAGTATAATCGATTAATCAGATAGTTCTGTGCAAGAAATTTATATTGTTACCATATGTTTACCTACTCTTGACTTGATTGAAAATTTTGGTGGAATGCGTTGGTTAGTGGGTGCAGCTTGTCCATATGTCCTACACCCTCACAGAATATCTAGATAAATTGAGGCATTGAAACTTCAAAAACATATAATTGAATGACTGATTGACAGTCACATTGTTATTAATCATTTTCAATTGTCATTTTTAGTTAAAGTTAATTGTTTAAAAAACAAACAGAAATTTTGACTTCTTGAGACTGATGCTTGCCTTGATCTTTTGCTATTTCTTTTAATAAAATGTGATGGATTTTGTGTAGGCTTTAGGTAGGTTCTTTTGACAGTCATTATACCTAAAGCAAATTTATCTGCGAGTTCTTGACAGCACCGGAAGTTCTTAAGATCAAAAAATATTATAACTTGAGTTTCTTATTACAAGGTTAAAACTATAAAAATTTGAATGAAGTTGCCACTAAAGCTGCGGAAATTTTTAGTTTTGTATTAATTAAGGCTAGGACCACACTTGCGATTTCGATTGCGCGACTAATAAGTCGTAAGAAATAAAACACATGAGTTTTAATCAGAATAAACGCAATATTCTTCCGAGAAATTGCAAAAAATTTAGGCTAGAAACGCGTTTGCGATTTTTTGTCGTGCGATTATTTAGTCGCAAAAATTAGAACACACGAGTTTAAATGTGAATGAACACACATGACACCAAGAAATCATACCGGGCTGCGATCAATTATTTTAGTCACAACCACGGAAAATCGCAAGTGCGGTCATAGCCGTAGACTAGAAACGCACTTGATATTTTCAATCGCTGCGACTAAAAAACTGATTGCAGATTAGACGGATTTTTTGTGTTACATTTGCATTTCCAGGCCAAAATATTGTCGAAAGTTAAGCCTAGGACTGCACTTGCGATTTCGGCTAGGACCACACTTGCAATTTCGATCGCGTGATTATTCAGTCGTATAAGAATTAAAACACATAAGTTTAATACGAATAAACGCAACATGCTTCCGATAAATTGCAACGATTAAGTGTCGATTTTTTTTCGATTTTTTCTGGTGAAGTGACCGTCAAAAGTTAAGGCTAGGACTGCACTTGTGATTTTGATCTCTCGACTATCCTGCCACAAGAAATAAAACACATAAGGTTCTTAAATCAGAATGGTTATGGTTCTTAAATCAGAATGAATGCAAATGTTACAGAGAAATCACAGCGATTAAGGTAAGGAATGCACTTGCGATTTTCTGTCGCAGTGATTTAATAAAGTGATCGAAGTTTGTAGGATTGTTTGGTGTCATGTACGTTCATTTTTATTCAAACTTATGTGTTCTATTTTTGCGACTTAATAATCATGTGAAAGAAAATCGCAATTACGTTCTTAGCCTAAAAGTGGCGATGCGATTTTGCAGAAAGTTAAAATGAGTCAAATGCTACATATGTTATAGTGCTCACACTAGCGATTGAAAAAAAGTGCTACTAAAAATCGTAGTCGCAACTAGAAAACCTCATGCACGCATATATAATTTTCAATCGTACGATTACTTAGCCGTTAGAAATGAGACGCATGGTTTTAAATGTGAATGCATACAATATGCGACTAATCGCAGCGATAAAAAAAATAAACCAGTTCTACCTATTTTTTAAGCGTTTTTTGTCGCAAAATTTAAATCGATGAAATTAAATCAAATGAATCTACACGTACTTGCGACACTTTTGTATTTATTTGCGATAATATTATTGTGGGAGCAGATAGCCGCAAGTGATTGCATAGCAATAACTTTCTTTTTATCGCAATGTGATGTTCTGTTTTATGCAATAGGTCATTCCTACGCTAGTCACTTGTAAGGCTAGAAACGCATTTGCAATTTTTGTCACGCGATTATTTAGTCGCTAAAAATAACCCACATGCGATTCAATGTGTATGAACACATATATTACCAAGAAATCATACTGGTTTGCGATCAATATTTTTAGTCGCAACGACCAAAAATCGCAAATGTGGTCCTAGCTTAAGGCTGGAAACGCACTTGTGATTTTCTGTCACCGCGACTAAAAAAACGGTCGCAACACAATACAGTTTCTTGGTCGCATGTGCGTTTTTCACGTTGTGTTTCATGTGTTCTATTTTTTTTTTTTTACTAAATAATCGTGCGATTAAAATCGCAAGTGCCTTTCTAGCCTAAGATATATATTATAAATCGTTGCAATTGCTTTGACGCATATGCGTGCATTCAGATAAAAAGCTGTATGTTGTATTTTTTGCGATTATAAATAGCATCTTCAATAGGTGCAAGTGAGTCAATGGGAATCCCGATTTTTTTAAATCGCACCGACTAAAGCCAAGTACTTTTACCTGTGAATCATGTGAATTTCCATTTTTGTTCACCCGTGAACGTGCTCGTGAAGCTGTGTGGAGAGTTTTCGTTCACGAGCAATTCCCGTGCAAAATGTACGGGAACTCTTGTTGAACAGTTGATAATTCGATTACAAAAAAAAAAAATAAAAAAAAAATGCCTCATTGGAGGCATTTTGGTTTCAAACGTCAAACATTCACGACATATTCACAAGTCTGTACTGTACCAGTGACCAATGTCAAAAATTCACTTTCACTTCACGAGGAAGTAAAATCGATTTTGATTGCGCAGCGTTATGATGGGAGAGCCCACTTTGAGTTGGAAAATGTGCGTTGGTTGGTAGACCGGACACATCCAACGTATTCGAAAATTCAATTGGATAGTTTGAAACTTTTTCATTATTTGTAACACGCGATAGCAGCTAATATCACACCTTAACTTAGCCTACCATGGTTCAAATAAAAGTGACCGATTTACGAGAACACTTTGGTAATTAGTTCTTCCTTTGAAGGCAAGACCAACTAAATGAGGAACGTTTTTGACAGCTCTATCAGGCACATCAAGGTAGAAAATGTCATCGTTTCCATCTTTAATTTCTTTCATCAATGCGTCGTTTACGTGTAATTTATTTGGGATTCAGCAATGAGACATTTGTGAGATCTGTTTCTATCATAAAGTCAAAAATGCAGGAACTGTAGTTCTCCATTAAATATGTACATCGTGCATCGAGCAATTGGGGGCGCTGTTCACAGGTAGGAGTTCTATCACCATTACCGTGGATTCTTGTTGTAGTTGAACTTCAGGATAGTCTGCCTTACTCTTTGTGATATTATATCCAGAAGGGACAAAACAAAAAAAAAAATTATGTCTATCAGTGGGATTGAACACTAACCCCACAAAGCCAACGATAATCCCATTTACTTAGGAGAGGCTTCTACCACAAATGAAACCTCTCAGGTTCTCTGGTGAAGAAATTAGAGGTTAAATATCTAGAAGCCAGTTTTTCAGTTCAGAGTTAACTCTGAAATAAATCAGAGTTAGCTAATCCTGAAAATAAATTAACCCCGAGTTAACTCAGGAACAGTTTTTCAGTAGAGGACTAATTCTATCTTTCAGTTGTCAAAAATCTAGGACCAACGATGTGTGACACTATGGGTATCATTCTTAACGCCTTTCACGCATCGAAATAGAGATGGTGCCACAACGAAATTGCACTGACAATAACTATCCTTATCGAAATCGAGATGGCGCCACAACTGAAAAGGCCCTCAATTTGGTTCCTGAGTTAACTTACCAAATTAGACGAGTTAACTTAGGTTTTCAATTGAATGAAAAACACGTTTATGGAGTTTACTTAGGTTTAACCCCGAAACTAGGGTGATCTCGCACTGAAAAACTGGCCCTAAAAATAATAATCAAAGGCCATTGCAAGCTTAGTAGACATTCTTGGCCTAAAAAACAGTGCCACATGCTGATTCTGCAAAGCTTACGAGGAAGCACCGGACCACAAACCAGGTAGGTGTTCATAGAATATTTTCTCTTGCCTTACAAATAGGAATTTTCCGATGTCGCCACTTGAAAATATGAAATATCAGGTATTCACGATTTTCCTACTTTAAAAAAAATATTATTCAACAATGAAAACAAGTTGTTCTCACGTGTGATGCTTCATTTTTACTTCAAAACTGCCAGCTGTCAAATAAGTTATTTTTGTTTATGTTGCCAGCGCTTTTCCTTAAAAATTGCAGCAAACTCATATCTTTCTTCTGTTTTCGACACCCTGTGCCATAACAAAGGTGAACCATTGTTAGTAGGTACTTCTAGAATGTTTCCTAATGTCAACAACCTTGATGATCTTGACGAGTTACGTAGAAATATTTTCTACTCTCAGCTCTTCATTAATTTCCATACTATAGATCTTTCCATCTGATTTTCTTAAAATGTATACAATACCTCCCTAGACTCTCTCAAGTCATTGATGAGGAATTCCATTTAACCATTCAACCTTAAGGCACCGCACGTACCTACCTACTCTTGGTCTTGAAATATTTAAAGTGTTTCTCGGAAGTGACTTTCAATGTTCGCGCATAGATCGATTTGTGTATTTTCAAACATAAACAAAGAATTACCAATAAATTCCAAACCTGGGCAAAGTCCTCATTGCATATATTTACATCTCCCCATCATCATCATCATCTTCATCACCTTTTCAACAACAACAAAAACACTCTCATTTGCCGCAATTCTTTTACATTGCAAGAATGTAGGTAGGTACCCTTGCCTATACCTATGGTACAAAGTATTTTTGTTTAATTAAAAATCGGCTTCTTCCTTGTGTTATTAGCAAGAGTTTGAGCTGATCCAAGTCAGCGACGACGATGGATAAACGGACGATGGATGAAGGACCAACGACCGAGCGACGTCCGACGCCATTCAATATAAATACCACAACGATGATTACAACGACCGACACGGACAACGACGTGCAAATAGGTTCACTCTTCAATTAACATTTAGCCTGAATCGTCCAACCTTTTGCAAAGAAGAGGGACATTATTATATATCCAATCCTAACCTATCCACAAAACTACGAAGGTCTAGGTACACTGCTAAGAAACCAATGCACTTTCTGGGCACTTTACAGTTCATTTCCATTAACGCTTTCATGGCAGCACGAACGCGTCTAGACAGAAGCCAGAGAGTTGGTGGTTGTTTCTTTTTTTTTTGTTCTTCTGGCAGATTTTTATTTTCTTTTTTTAAGATTTTCGTTTTTCCAGCCATTAAAGACTGGTGCGCTTGATGAAGTAGCCACTTGTAACAGACAAAAAGCACAATCCTTCAACTAAGTCGCAATGTCTTCCTCATAAAAAAAAATAAAAATTAATAAATACAAAACTTTATGAAAATAGGAAAGATCTTATACAAATTTTAACACCAAAACCTACATTTTCGAGAAATATTTGAACCGAATATGCTGACGAAACAGCCCTTCAAACATCAACTTTGATATTAGCCAACATTTCTTGAACTTAATTCCCTAATTCTATGCTGAGTTTCTCTGGGTATCGAAATTTATGAAAATATATTTTCAAAACCACCGTTTTCGACATTTTAACAAACAAGATATAAGAAAACTAAGACAGGCTTAATCTGTCTTGAGTTTGTAGATGTTTGCATACTTTTTTTGACAAAAATAACCATCTACCTAGGGCCAGTTTTTCAGTGCAGAGGTAATTCTGAGTTAAATCAGAGCTAGATTTTCCTGAAAGCAAATCAACTCTGAGTTAACTCAGAAGGAGTTTTTCAGTTGAGGATTATCATTTTAATTTCAGCTGTCAAAAATCAATAGAAATCAATGTGCAACTCTAGGAATATCACACTTTACAGTTTAAGACCATTCACTATCGAAATCTAGATGGCGCCACAACGAAAATTGCACTTTCCAAAGATTTCAATATCTTTTACTATCGAAATGGAGACGGCGCCAGACCGAAAAATGCCCTCAGTTAAGCCCCTGGGTTAACTCACTAAGGGCTAGTTTTTCAATGCGAGCTCATTCTAGTATCGGGGTTAAACCTGAGTTAACTCCCGGGTCGTATTTTTAAGTCAGTTGAAATTCTAAGTTAATTTCGAGTTAACTCACCTTATTTGGTGAGTTAACTCAGGGACTAAAATAGGGGCTTTTCCGTGGTGGCGCCCGCCATCTTGATTTCGATAGTGAAAGTTATTCGCAGTGCAATTCTCTTGTTTTGCATTCAATTAAAATCCTTAGTTAACGCTGGGACCAAATAGAGTGCCTTTTCAGGTATGGCGCCATCTCGATTTCGGTATTGAAAGTTTTTGCCAGTGCAATTCCGTTGTGGCGCCATCTCTATTCCGATGCGTAAAAGGCGTAGAAGGGTGATATCCATAGTGTCGCACATCGTTGGCCCTAGCTAGCTCTGATTTAACTCAGAGTAAACCCTGAACTGAAAAACTGGCCCATAGTGTCACACGCCTATGAGACTAGATTTTTGACAACTGAAAAATAAAGTTAATCCTCAACAGAAAAACTGCTCCTGAGCTAACTCGGGATTAATTTATTTTCAGAGACAGTGTTTAAGTTGAGGATTAACTTTCTTTCAGTTATCAAAAATCTATTGTCATCGATGTGCGACACTATGGATATCAGTATTCTAAGCTTTTCACGCATTTAAATAGAGATGGCGCCACAACTGAAAAAGCCCTGAATTTGGTCCTTGAGTTTACTTTGAGTAAACTCAGAGTTTAGTCAGAATTTAGATTGGCTGAAAAACAAGTTTCAGGAGTTAAGTCGGGTTTAACCCCATAAATTAGGGTGATGATATCCCGTTCATTAAAAATTGAGTCTAAAAATATATTTTTAACTAAAGTAAGGTGTTACGTGCTAGTGCCAATACTTGCCCCTTAAAGCCCCATCAGCAAAACAAAAAAAAAGGGCCTCGATACACTTTTTCTTTCTCTCCTCTTAAGAAGAATAAGTTTCCAAAGGTGTCGAATGTGTGATATTTGTTGTGTGTATGCTGCTGTCGGCACTATGCCCAGTGGCTTATGTGTTCCCAAAGCTGATATGAAATAACTTCCCTCTATACTGCACCGTCTTGGCGCAAAATAGGTCCATTAACAACTCACTTTTTAATGCTAATTAACTTTTTGTGCGACTTTTGGCGGATGCAATGTGGCGTTGGCGACGACGACGACGATGACGATGACGATGAAGACGGACGCACGGAAGGCCAGGAGCCTCTGTCGCTCCAGTTCCAGTTGTGTTGTTGGCGGTATGTGGTGTCGCAATAAGGTGCTTTACTGCTGCAGATGGGTGCTGACTGCTGATAGCTCCACACATCAGCATCCGTGTGGAGCAGCAATTCAATTTTCCACGCTTCAAAAACGGGCTTAAATTTGTTACGTGTCGTATAGGATGTGTGTGTAGTGTATATATGTAGTTAGTTCACATGAAAAGGTAGTGATGTGGTCTCATTTATCGAGGGCAGTTAAAAATTGGTTGTTGGGAACGTGATGGGGTTGTTTTTTTTTAAATTTAAGTAAGGAACTAATAGGGTCGTTTTGGTTGCTAGTTTGTCGGTAAGGTAATTTGGTTTTAATGAGACATGAGAATGGGTTTTCAATGCAATAAAGATATATGAAAAATTGTAGTTAATGAGTTCCGTGTTTTAAACTGAAAAACACTTTGACACAATTTTTTTGTTTTGTTGGCTGAAGTTAGGAATAAAATATTTTCCGCCACAAACTAGACTGTTAAAATTATTGCAGTAAAGCCTCATTCGGACATTGGACTTAACGTAAGAGTCAAAAGGGCTCTATTTGATTTCAGCTTAACTTGTTTTATAAATAAATTTACCTTTTGACTAATTAAATTATTATTTTTAAACGAAACAGCAATTTCTTTAAGCCGAAAACCTTAAACCTAAACAATTATTACAGGAATAAATGTAAATTATAACCTAAACAAATCGGTCAAAGTCTGAGTATTTCAAGAATTTGTAATATTTATCAGATTTCACAATCAGGAAAAAAAAATAAAATCTCATTGTTAAGAAAAAATTATATCTTTATCTGATTTCAAAATTCCTTCAACTCAAATTGCACAAATATTACCATAGCGTCGTCGTCGCATCGTTAAGATAAAATCTGTTTATGATGGAAACTTTCTATATTAAACAACACATTCCACGGTTTAAGTAAACCATTAAAAACAAAGCTTCAGCTGAAAGGTATTTATAATAATAAAAGACTGCAAAAATTTAAATCTGTATAAATAAATATCAAGAAAAATAATATTGAATTAAGTATAGTCTGCGAAGTAGAGTTGCATGGTCACATCAGACGATCTAATTTTATTTAATGGTACTTGTACAACATTATTTTCTTATGAGGATTTTGGCCAGTTTTTCAGTGCGAGATTATCCTAGCCTCAAGGTTAAACCTGTATTAACTCGATGAGACAACTCAGACAATTGAAACCCTAAGCTTACTCCGAGTTAACTCACCTAATTTGGTGAGTTAACTCAGGTACCAAAGTGAGGGCCTTTTAAGTTGTGGCGCCACCTCACATTTGATAGTTAAAGTTATTCACAGTGCAATTGTGGAGCCATCCCTATGTTAATGCGTGAAGGGCATCTTGTGGGCAGAGCATTTTCTTGTGGAAAATGATATTTTTTAATGCTAAAAAAAAACATATTGTAAAAGGTCCGTATTGTTATTTAAATTTTGAGCTAGTTTTTTCAGCAGTTTCTCTATCAATTTTGACTGGAGGATTCTTTATGATGAGGATTGCCAACATGCCACTTAACATTATTAAATAATGAACAGTTCCAACCTGTCAATAATGTAGTTAGAAAACCGTCTTAGTTAAGTGATAACAGCTACCCTACCTGCTATTGTAGTTTTTTCCTTGTAGTAGAATATGAGAAGAAAGTATATACTAACAAATGGATTCTACAAATAGTCCAATCATATTGTATTTTTGCCATGCACATTGTGGGGTAGTTTTGATTTTTTACCTGATTTATATTTTTCAGGGTGCTGAATCCAAAGCTGAGGTTTTCGACTAAAATTTCGTGACGCAACATAGAAAAAATGCAAAAAAGTTTTTGGCAGTCTTACAATTATTTATTCGTAAATTTCATCAAAGTACAATTAAAAGAATACACAATTTCCAAAAAATCTCTATTTAATGTTTTCTTGTGCAAAAACCCATTTGGACTCAAGCGCTAACTATTTCCAAAAATCCACTCGAAAACACTAGTTAGCTAATTTGTGAGACAAAATTTGAATTTTTGACTTGTTAAACAGGAACCAAGATAATTATACTTTTCTGGTGGTTTTTGATTTGCTGAATTCGAATCTGGCCTCATAATTGCGGCACCATACGTAATTTTTTTGAGATATTCGAATTTAAAGTTTTCAAGAAAAATGCGTATGATGATGCAAATTTGGCATTGAGGTAATGATTCTCAATTAAATTTGTATGGTTCTTAAGTATGAACATTTTTCTATTTGAATCTTTGAAATACCTTCATCTTAGAAATCTTTAATTAGTTGTTAGCCATTTGTCTTAAACTACTTAATTTGAAAATATGCAAAATTCATAAATATTAAATGAGGATTTCTTAGAGATAAATAGAAATAGAAATTTTAGTCGAAAACCTCAGATTTTAAATTCAGCACCCTCTTAAACATAAATCAGGGAACAAATAAAAACTACCCCACAATTTGCCCTTTTGAGCACAAATTAACTGAAACGAATTACGGTTTTGAAGAAATTTTAAAATAATACTCTTCTTATTATTAATTTTCTTCAAAATCGTAATTATTGAAACCCTAGGTGTCTGAATTTAAACATACCTATTCTCTTGGATAAATAGAATTAGCAGTGTATCCATGCTGTGAACTTTTATTTGAGTCGGTAAACATCGACCAAAGTTTGCGTCTTAGAAGAGTACAACAGCATCTTACTGATGAGCCCAACTGTTGTACCTGGGCGAAACGCAATATATGGACAGAGAGCTCACTTATACTTCTTTATTTGAACTTAATTCAATCGCTCTGGTGAGGCCCTAGAGAAAGTCGATAGTTATCCTTGCTAGAGCCATGTTAGGGTTAATTTAAAACTTTCTAGTGCCCCGTTAAAAACTAGATTGTTTTTACAAGTGGGCTTGGTATAGGATTACAGGGCGAAATATTTGTTTGCCGAATCTGAATAACTAAAAAATTATTGCCAATTTTTGTATGACAAGATAATCTTGATGGAGAATTTGTCCTTCTTTGCCAGAGGCAGCGGATAACCCGTGCAAAAAAAATGAAAAACTGGATCGCACGTACTTGCTTTTATGTTCAAGTATTTTAAAGTTTAAAAATTGTAAGTAAAAACATGGAAAACTGTTTACAAGCATTGAATTAATTTTTTAAAATGCTAAACAAACTCTTTTAATGGTTTGACCAGAAAAAAGTTTATTCACATCTGAATGCAAAAAAACGAAAATCGTAGGAGTGGTTTCCTTTTAAATAAATTTTGAATATATAAAATTTTCAAAACATTTTTAAAGAAAAAAATTGGTATGCAAACTTTAAGTCTTTATTAACATGCAGTTAAAAATTAAATTTTCAAAAAAAATTATCTACCCAATTTTGAAATATCAAATTGTATGGCAGGTACCATTATTTTTGGTTCTAAAAAATAAGTTACACAAATGTGTAAGAGGGATGACTAAAAACAAACTATGCACAAAGTTTGAAAAAAATTGATGCTGCCGTCTCGACTCTGTAGCCAGACAGAATCATGAGACCCAATGTTTTAATGTACATATGTATGTAGTATAATTCTACAGTCTAAAAATTTGCCAAGCTTTTAGTTTTTTTTCAATTGCATTTTTTCAATGGTGTAGAGTAGTGTATGTGGAACATTTTGAAAGTATACAAAAATTTGTTTTTTTGTTACAAAGGTAACGTAAACTGAGGATTTTGGGAAATAAAACAAAAACATATTCAGCCGTATCGCAAATAAATTTTGCCCCGGATTTTTTCCCCCGTGTGATACTCTCCTATCGTAAACAATTTTCGAAAAAAAGGAAAAAATTCCTAGGAAAGAGTTAGGTATCGCAAATTTTTTTTCCGAAGGAAAATTAGTGATTTTTCCCTGGAAAAAATTCAATTAAGTTTAGCTGGAGGATTTTGAAAATATAACACGTAAGTTTTACTTTTCTCTTTTTTATTCCAGTTTTGTCTATTTATTTTAACATTTTTTATCTTCCGTGTTCAAAGTGATGCATTTGAAGCATATCTTTATCTTAAAAATTAATTAAATTTCTGCCAAGACTGAAGCTGCATTGAATCACCTTTTTGGTAGCCACCTTCTGCAAAAAAAACGCAAGCATGCACTTAGTTTGACGATAGAAGGTAGGTATGCCAAATGCTTTTTTTGGTGGTGGCACTGAATTCATTTAGATAGCCACCAGTAAATATGTGAAAGCTGGGGGTCATTGCAAAATTTAAAAAATGATAATCGTCAAAAGCAAATCGTCAATGATTTACTTGACGTAACGCCTATCGTTTTTTTTTATTATGCAGTCCCCTACAAACCTACAAGTATTAAGTGAGCTTGAAAATCAATGCAAACGATGCCTTGTTCTATCCCTTATAAATAAAATAAATAAATTGGGTAGCGCAATAGCTCATGGAGAACCAGGGCCTAGTGACTTACAACTCTCAACCATTCCTGTGTGCGTATTGTTGGCAGGAATGGGGGACCTACAGTTTTTTGCGGAGTCCCGAACAGCCAAATGAGAAGCACTCATTCATGACAAACTAAACTCTTAGAGTATTTGTCAATTCCTCGCAAGAAGTAGTACCTCAAATAAAACATTTGTTTTTAAGGTGGCATGGCTGGGAATTTGACCCACACCTTCGGCATGACAGTCCTACGCACTAACCATTATACCACGAGGTACTACATCCCTAGTTTCTTCGGGTTTTGTTTAGGTTTATCCGATCTCTTTTCACAATTCACAAACTTTGACAGTTCAATAATTTGTAAATTAAATAATTCTCTCGAAATATTTCGAAACTAGTTCGAAGTTATTTCCGGGGGAAATGATATTCGGGGGAGATTGGCGATGAGAGTATTCAACTCCTGGGAAAAAATAAAATCCGAGGGAGAGCTTTCTCCCTCGGAATTGGCGATAAGGCTGATTGTGATCTATCGGTATACAAAATTTCATTAATTTAAAAAAATTTAAATAATTTCAAGTATGTACATTATAAAGTTTAAAATTAATGTCACAATCGTAACAGAACTTGTGGTTTAAAAACTGTATCTTTATAAGTTTTAACTCATTTTGAGTTTTGTTGTTTCTTAATATGTTATTTACGGTAGAGTAAAATGATTTCATGAAAATTCTCTTCATTTTGGATTAAATAAAGTTTTGTGATGAGTATCTTCGTCACTTGAGAAAATGAATAAATTCTTAAAAGAATGAGGTTTTAGTTTCAGTTTCTAAGATGTGCTTTTCCAATTCGTTTGAGAAATGATGACAAACATTTCCTAATGGGATATTATTTTAAAATTTTGTATATGCTCTTATATTATACTTTTTCATTACCGTCACATAAAATTTTCAATTCAATACAAACGCAACATTTGTTTGTTACACAATGTTTGAGTAAAGTTCTAATTAGATATCCGACATATAAATATTATCACAGGGTAATAATTCCACAGAAGAAAAATTCACAATTATTGTCTTATGACCCACCTGAATGGGTTATAAATTAAAAAACAATTTTTTATTTGTGAACTTATGACCCTGCCTCAGAATTTATGTATCGAAACTTTACTCAAACAAAGTGAAACAGCCTCTTAGAAAAAAAAGTTTTTAGAGTAATAATTATTATTTTTTTGGAATTAAAATTATATATAAATTATGTAAATAAAAAATTAACTTAGGCAAATTTATAAAATCATCATTATAAGTGTAACAATCGTAGCAATGAAAATACTCAGTCGAAGCTCATAAGTTAGTCTATAAATTCTTTTAAATTTTAGGATCTTAAAAAAAAAATGTTATCCATAATGGTGACTCCATTCCACCCATCCAAATCATCAAATTTATCAGCGATATGAAATAAATAAGCTAAAAAAAATATTTAATATTTTACAACTTTCACTGCTAGACTATAAAACTATACCTTGCTTATACAATCACGAAACTACAATTAATAAAAAAAGAACCTTAAAATTTAGTTCATAACACAACTCTTCTTGATATAGATTTGTTTTTATCATTTTGTCACAAATATTTGTGCATTCAATGTTTACTGATTTTGTATGTACATATGTATAAAAGAGGAATGCAAAAATATGTACTAAATTGCTTTGTTGCTGATGCTAAGTAAATAAAAGATAAACAGATACTTTTACTTGCATTCGAACGAATTTGTATCGTCTGCGTCTATGGTTACAGGTGCACAGGAGAACATCGAACTTTCTATACACTCATAGAGATGAAGATGAGGAAAATTTCTATTTTCTTTTTTTCCTTTTCGTTTGCAATTGTTTTTTGCTCTAGATACAAGATACCTACCTAACCTACCTTAGACTTACCTACATTTTCCAAACAATCTAATGAACCAAAGAGAAAGACTTTCGCTTTAAGTGAATTTTGCTTGCGAGTTACTAGTTTGTTACGATGTCAATTACTATGTTTGCTGAGTAAAGTAAAGAGAGTCTTGAAGTACCAAAATGCAGTAAAATCTAGAACTTAATATTTTTAAGGGCTTTATAAAAAGTCTCTTGTTTTATTTGACATTTGGCGTCACTTAAAGTATTATTTTTAAAGCCACATAAAAAAGTATACATTTTGTGAGAAGTATCACATAAAATGTTTCGGAGAACATGCATGGCTAGTGACTGGTTGCTGACTTTTGACTTATGAAGCAAATCTAATTAACTTCGAGTTAACCCCAGGTTAAGGGTGCTGGGAGAAGATGCTTCTATCTTTTGTTTATTGCAGTTTTGACAATAGATACAGCTGAATAGAAAAATAAACTAGAACTATCAATTAAATGCTCAAGAATATTCAATTGACTTCAATTCAACAGGTGTTTCGTTACTTTCTCCAACACACTGTATAAGTATTGCATACTTAACGTTAATCTGATATGTCATGTACGATACCGATACACCACCTTTGAATAATGATTGCTCCCGTGTCGCCGCAGTTACCGTCATCGTTCGTCGTCGTATAGTTTCTCATCGTCTTGGTCGTCGCCGAGATGTTGCCGCCATGCTGGGACATAGTTGAGTCGTTGCATATATTACCTACAATATGCAACAATGACACGCCAAACTCGGAGTGGAATCATAATTCAAATGCCTCGGATGCATTTGATGTTGCGCAACACAAATCTCAACATTATATTACAGCAGACAGCTGTTACGGTAGCCGATGTCAAACACTTTATAATGCCAAGGCCTTGAGAAACTGTGTTTCGTTTCGCCTGCTGACCCCACCACAATATGGCAGCCTATTATAGCTGTTTCTCTGACGAGTATAAGTAGTTGCTGGCATTTCACTTTAATGACAGTAATCATTCCACTCGAAATTTTTTTTTGCTTTTTTTTGAGTCACTGTAATTTTATTGTCATATCTGTTGACTGTCGGTCGACGCAGAAGATGGTTCATTTGAGCGCGTTTTATTGGAATTGATTTGACATTTTTGAACTGATCTACTGAACGGACAGTTAAATGCAAATCATCACGCAGACAGTCTCAAAAAAATGACAATTTACGTATGTCATTTCTTTCATCGTTTTTATTACTTTTTAAACAAAATTATAAAAGGCTTTAGGAGTTGCGAGTGTTCCAATTGAAATATTAATTGAATCTTTGTTTGTGAATGAATGAATAATAGCATTTGGAAAATTGTCGCATTTTCTCAATCGAAATGTAAATTTTACTTCCCCTTAGCTGTGTATGTAAAATTATTCAGGTTTTTTATTAAATTGAAACACAGGTGCATTTGTTAAGATAAATAAAATAAAAATAATTAAATATTTATTATGTAGGAACAGATAGAAGTACATTTTCATAACCAATGAATGAAAAAGTGTAAACACTGAAAAGAATTCTTAAAAGAAGTCTTTTTTTTTCTTCTAGAAATCTTAATTGAGTCATTTTTGCAAGCGTTATTAAAACTTGTTTGCTCCTATAACTGGCAGTAAAATTAATAGATAACTCGTTTTCATTTGTAAGAAATCTCAAGGAAATTATATATCTTATCGGTTAAATAGACAATTCCAAGGAATTGCAAACGACTGATAGTTAAGATAAAAATTTGTTATCACTTGGAGTGCTGGTAGTTAAGCTTTTGTGTTTAATGTATGTTATTTTGAATGCATTTTAAGTGCAAATGGAACTAAGTGGAGACCAAGAGAGTTGTCATCATTTTAATAAAGATTTATTATGATGAGGAATTTGTTAAAGTAAATATGACTTCCTTTATCTTTATATCTGTTGTTAAAGATTACATTCCTTGTAAATTCTTTAGTTAAATCTGTAATAAATTAAATCAAAGCTTAATCGGGGAAAAACTTCTTTCAAAATGACAAAATCTGAGGATAATAAACTTGAGCAAATTCTCAAGTGGTGATTAATTTATGTTTTTTGAACCCAATTACAATAGACCAAGGAACCGCAGCAAGTTTGGCGTTTGAACATATAACCAAAATATGAGCGTTTCTGCAGAAGGAGCTCCCAATGAAGAATGGGCCATCTGCCCATGTATCGGTGGAGGCTACTCTTGTGGAAAACACCTGCGAGAGTGGATTGATGGGGCCACCTTCTTCTCGTGGTGGTAAAACCAATGCCAGGGAGAGGACGGCCTCTTCCAGTGATAACAAAGACTGACACACAACATGAACCAACTACCGGACTATGGAACTCACCTGCCAGACGTTGCATAGATCATTTCACTCCTTCGGGTCTGAAGGGTGAAAAGATACCCACGAGGAAGTGCACATGAGGGACATCCTGGGCACCACCTAACTCTGCTTGTCGACGATCCAAATCCCTGTCGTTGCAGGTCAAACCACCAACAACCTAGACTTGTTTCTTACATCTAACCCTTATAAATACACGATTAGTGTATTATCGCCTCTAGGCACATTAGCCTATTGTTTCATATCTGCCAATTTCTCGTGCAACAAAATTCAGTTAGAGAAAAAACCCCTAAGAGAACCGTTTGGCAATACGAAAAAGTCAACTGGGACGGTCTGAACAGTTTCTTCAGGGACTTTAACTATGGTCACTTCGCTATATGCTTCCTCGATAGTGACGTAGACTCCAGTGCAGATATGGCCACAAACTTGATTCTTTATACGGAATGAGAAATTTTATCCCGCATAGGATAAATTCTATCAACAGAAGGAAAATTAATGGCTTGATTTGAGCTTAAAGAGGTTATCAGGGTTAGAGAAGTTAACTTCCATTGTTATAAGGCCAACCCGACTGAGGAAAACCGGATCAAGTACAAACAAGTTAGAAAGACCTGTAACGTTCATATTCGAAGAACCAAATTTTTGCATGATCAGAAATTAATGCAAAAATACAACAATGTCTCAAAGGTAGTGTTCCCACTAAGCACATCTCCTTTATCCAGGCGGCAGCGGAAGAATTCTCTATGGAATCAACGGTGACGTATACAGTTCCAGCAAAGTTGAACTTCTTAGTGAGCACCTTATAACTTACCTACACCGGTTAATCCAGCTCCCCGCCCTTGGAGATATATTTTAAGGGTCTGGTCCTCCAGGTTGGGGGTCGTGCCGTGCGTCGTCGGGGTGACTTCCCGGCCACTTAAAGCTATTTCGTTGCGAAGCAACAACACACCTTGGATACGGATGGATTTACTGGCAAAGAACCCAGCAATCGAAATAAGGACAACGAGCTTCGGATCTGCACGTGGAATAATCTGTCTCTCTATAGACCACGTGCAGCTGAACATTTAGCGGAAGCTCTAAGGCTACAATGCAGACATCACCGCCATCCAAGAAGTGTGATGGGATGGGACGGGCAGAAGAAAACTGAAAGTCTGTGTCTTTGGATGTGGATTCGTCATTCGTCAGACTTGAGGCAAGAAGTCTTGAGTTTCAACTATGTGAACGAACGCCTCACGACAATTCGCATCAAGGCTAAATTCGCCAACATTAGCCTCATATGCACGCATGCCCGCAAAGAGGAGAAAGATGACGACACCAAGGACGAGTTCTACGAGCTCCTGGACGAGACATATTATGAGCAATGCCCTAGCTATGACATAAAAATTTCCTTGGGTGATTTTAATGCCAAACTAGGAAATGAAGACGTATTTGGTGGCACAATCGGAAGATATAGACTGCACGACACCACCTCCGATAACGAACTCAGGCTAATCGACTTTGCTGCGGGGCGAAACATTGTGGTAGCTAGTTCTGAGTTCTCGTATCTCGATATACATAAGGGGACATGGCGAATTCCTGGTCAATCAACCGCCAACCAAATTGACCACATTGCGATCGACGCAAGGCACTCCTCAAATATCAAGGATGTCCGAACGTTCCGAGGAGCCAACGTTGACTCAGACCACTACCTCGTTGTAGCCAAGGTAATACTACGGATATCCAGACTAAAGCCAAAACAGGGAAATACTGTGAGAAAGTTCGACGTTGGATGGCTGCATTCGCAAGGAATCGCCAGATCCTTTTCCGATCGAGTCTCTCGCGCCCTCTTAAATAGTCCCATGCTGCCAACTGCAAGTATAAGGAAGCCATCAAAGATGCCGCCTCTGACGTGCTGGGCCTCGCACGACCACAACAACGAAAACCCTGATACGACGAAGAATGCTGGCAAGGACATGCAGCCAAACAACAGGCATACATAGCGGCCCTGCATAGAAGGACCAGAGCTGCTCGCGAGCTCTACGAGCAGAAGAGGAGAGAGGAACACAAGCTTCTAAGAAGGAAAAATAAAGAACAAGAAGAAAGCAATCGAGGATATAGAGGGACGCCATTTCAGGAATGAAGCTAGAAAGTTTTACCAAAAAGTAAAGAGAACCTCCCAGTGTTACAAGGCCCGAACCGAAGCCTGCAAGGATGATCAGGGAAACATCGTGGTAGAATCGTAGTCCAGTGCTGAGGACATGGAAAAATCATTTCTGCAAATTGTATAACGGTGATGAAGAACCAAATTCCGCTACCATGCACATTATACCATTCAACCTGTATGACGTAGGCCAACAATTCCGTCCACCCGATCTCGACGAAGTGAAGATAGCTATATCTAAACTTAAGTCCAATAAAGCCGCTGGAGCTGATGGGCTTGCGGCTGAGCTATTCAAAGCGGCGTGCAATGAATTGGTTACGAGAAAGCACCAGCTCATTGGTAAAATATGGTCGTAGAAAGGCTATCCTCCGGACTGCACCAACTACAGAGGCATCAGTCTTCTTAATACCAACTACAAGATCTTCTCTGCGCGTACTTTGTGAACGCACCTGAAGCTTCTCGTCAGCAACCTGATATGTCCATATCAGTGTGGCTTTTTGCCGGGGAAGTCCACCATCGACCAAATATTTGCACTAAGGTAGATCTTGGAAAAAACCCAGGAGTAAACAATCCATACCCGCCACATTTTCATCGATTTTAACGTGGCGTATGACAGCGTCTATAGAGACGAGCTATAGAGAGCAATGTCCAGTTTTGGCATCCCTCCCAAACTCATTCGTTTTTGCTGGATGACGATGGAGAATGCACGCTGCTCCATTAAGGTTGGTAAAGACCTCACCGAAACCTTTGATGTAAAAAAAGACTTTAGGCAAGGGGAAGCGCTGTCATGCGACTTCTACAAGATCTTTCTTGAAAGAATAGTGCAAAACTCCCATACGTCAACACTAGAGGCACAATCTTTCAAAAGTCCGTCCAATTATATTCGCTTTCACTGACGACACTTAAATAATCGGACGAACAAAGCGAAATGTCAGTAGTGGTGCTTTTGTGAGTATTAAGAAGGAAGCCAAAAAGATGGTGTTAACGGTGAATGAAAGCAAAACGAAATATATGCTGTCAACAAGAAAAGGCACCCAATATCGACGTCTCGGACAGAACGTCAGTATAGACAGCTATAGTTTTGTAGTGGTCAGAGACTTTGTCTACCTAGGATCCGCTATAAACTCAGCGAACGATACCAGTGCTGAGATCAAACGAAGGATTACTCTTGCCAATCGCTGTTTCTTTGGTCTAAGAAGGCAATTGAGAAGCAAAGCCCTCTATCGAGCAACTAAACTGCCCCTGTATAAGAAGCTTATGATCCTGGTCCTGGTGTTTGGTGAAGAGGCATAGACACTGTTAACGGTGGGTGAGAACGCGTTAGACTGTTTCGAGACGAAAATTCTCCGGGTAATTTTGGTCTCGTCTGCATAGAAGGGGAATGAAGAAGAAGATACAACAACGAACTGTACGGGCTGCACAGTGACACCAACCTAGCCAAAAAGGAAAAAGCCAACGACTGAGGTGGCTGGGTCACCTAGAGCACATGGACATCAATGCTCCAGCCCGGTGAGTCTTTATATCTTACCCCGTGGGACAGCGCAGTAGAGGTGGACAGCCTAAAAGGTGGCGGACGCAAGTGAAAGAGGACCTCAAGCAACTTGGCGTTCGAAACTGGATACAGCTAGCTAGAAACCGAGAAAGAAGAAGCTTGTTGGTGGAGGCGCTGGTCCACCCCAGAATGTAGCGAATCTTTAAGTAAGTAAGTTTGTCCTTACGTCTTGAGCATTTCCTGAAAAGTTCCGCAAATTTGGGCCAGGGCTACATTTTTAAAGGAGGGGGTAAAAGGGGGTAAAATTTAGTTTCTTTTCCTTTATTTCTCGAAAACTTTCAGTTTTCTTGGAAAATGGGGTGAAGGTAAATACTGTATAGCTTATGTTATTCTACACAAAAGCGATTAACATGCTTTCTTTCATGCAATCAATAGATTCAGAGAAAATCGTGGAAAAACTTCATAGTGGAACAAATTTTGTCAATTTTTTTTTTTTAATTTCATTGATCGATGGGCAAATTTTTCTGTACGATTTGTGTTTGGCTACATCTCCTTATTATAAAACCAAGTTTTTGGGATGCCCGGGGTAAGGCGAAAGACTCCATCTTGAAAAGAATTTGATTTGGTTTTTATTCCACAATCTCGATAGAATTTCATTTTACAACAAAATCATAACAGAATAACATTTAGTCCATATAAAATTATCTAAAAAATGAGCTATTAACAGACTCTGTGGGTAAAATAGTCCCCCCTAAAAAATTTATCCTGGGCCTAAATTTACGGAGCTTTCTAGGAATTGCTTAAGGCGCTGTTTAGATAGGGAAGGCTGAGACCGGTCTCACGGCGGTTTCTGGGCAAGAGAAGTGGGGGGTCAGGGATGTCGTGAGGCAAGAAGAAAACATAAACAACAACTGACTCTTGAGTCTCATTTGTGTTTGTTTCAATGCGCAAAACATTGAAGTTGTTGTTGTTTCTATGTGTTTTGAGGCGCCTCAAATTTTCTAATGTAGACACGATGAGACTCACGAGTCCGGACTCAATTTTCCCAATCTTTACAGACTCTAAGACGTCAAAACAAAGCTCTCCACCAAAATTGAGCTTTGTCGGAATTTTTTCGAAGTGAAAGTCTAATTTTCCTGGGCTATACCTATGATGTGTTCATCCAAAATGTTCTCGAATTAAAATTATTAATGATGTAAAAACTACTTCTTCTATACTCTATGAATTTTTCTTGCCATCTAAACTGTGCAACATTTTCCCGATTCAATTACCTTCGTGTACCTTAGTATGAAAAAAATATACCCAAAACCACATGAGGCCAATCTTTCTATATTTCAACAAAATATTATTTTTAGTACATCGTATAATATATATATGTATGTATATACCAAAATGCATGCCTTTGTAGCTATGTATATGCGATCTTATGAGGTCTACTTGTGGTGGCATCGGAGTGTTATGCAATAGGGTGTCTCATAGCAACTCTAGTATTAAGAATTAATTTAATATTGAAATAGGGTATCAACAACGTCATTTTGATCTTATGCAACCAATACCAAATTCGTATTCTGCAACCCTTAACACCTTCGTCACGCCTTTTGTTAAAATGACATTAAAATTTAAAAACTAATGCGTCATTTTGCATCGGATATCTTGTACTGTTTCTCCTTTTTCTTTTAAAAAATTAATGTTCGATTCGTAGTCAAACCAGCGACTGTAAAAATTCCAGAAAAGGAACATTTTCGAATTATGACCATTTTTTTTTTCGGAATATTCGATCACTTGGAAAGGTTTTCAAATTGTTTATATTCTTTGGTAGACGAATATTTATTAAAAATACGAGATCATTTTGTTAAAAAAAAAAAACGTTTGAAAACAACTTCTAGTCGTGACATAATATTTTGAGAAAATTCATTTTTTCTTACATCGTTGCACGGAACACCCTTTATCATGCAAGGCTTCTTCATTTCGTCAAAGAGTCTCTGTGTGTCGTAATCATATGTCATTTGCATGATATGATTACATTTTGTGGTTTTCAAGTAATTTAATTTTTTCATTATTTTGCAACTTCTATTCAGAGATGCTTTTGGCACAATGAGGCCATACCCCTAAAGGCACACATTTAACTTAATAAAAGTGTTTTTTTTTTGTCTTTTGAAATGTTTTCATATCTTTTTCAGCAAAATGCACATCAAAAGATTGCGTTTTGTATCTAATCGTAAGCAATCTTCATTCGTTGCGTTGCGTTGCATCGCACTGTCGTTGTGGTTCTCTACCATCACTCAAAAAACAAGTTCATCTTTTCTAAAAAGAATCAAGAATTAAGTCGTCTACCATCAAAGAATATTATATTTAGCTAAAGAAACCACAAAAAGTATCACAGAATGTTAGAGACTCTGTTTTTTTTTTTAGAAAGATGAAATAGACTTCAGCATGAAAAGATATTAGATACGAGTCAAGAGTAAGTACAACCTATCTTCTATCCTCCAGCTAATGGTTATGATAAAAATCAGTATATAATACGCATCTTTTAGTTTGACTTGATGTGGGATGAAGATGCAGGGGAATATTGTTAGAAGATATAGTTCAGCCTCGACTAGCTAGCTCATCAGCCGGCCGACCAGCCGGCGGCATATTGGCATCAATGAACAAGATTTATTTAGCAAGGAATTTCTACTTTGAGGTAAGTTTTGAGTAAACCTGATCAAGATTCAAGGATTTGATGTGGTTTTGCGGATAAGATAGGATATGATAGTGTGTACCTATAGAATTATTACTTTGAAGTTATATTGCGTAAGGGAAGTGAGGAATAAAGGAGCATAGCCTTTGGATTTAGTGCACTTGAAGTTGATTGGCTTTCGAATTGAAAATGTGACAGCAGCGCACTTGAGGTGATTCTCTGGGGAGTCATCATATCAGATTGTCAGGTTTATATATGTAGAGACAAATTCTAAAGAATGTGGATCCTGCCCGGTGAGATGTCTAAATGATACAACTAATCAATTTGTGTAGATCGAAATAGATTCAACAGAATGCTCATGTATAGAACTGAGAAAGTATAGATACCTTCAAACCAAACATTACAATGTTAGTGTTTTTTTAAGAAGGTTGATATTGGGCGTTCAAGATAAGTTGGATTATAAAAATTATAATCTAGTTCTCTGTAAATTCTAAAATTATTATTTCTTTTGTTAAATTGGACCAACGGTATATAGAATAGTGAGGGAAGAAGCTACCTTTATATAGGTAACATTTTAAACCATCTTTAATGACATACCAAAAACTTAGAGTTTCCGTTAATTTTTTGCTAAAATCCATGCATAAGACATTTATATGTAGTTTTTGTTTCAAAATACGTACCTGGAAAGAAAAGAGAAAATTGATAAATGGCAGGTTTAAAAACAAAATTATAGTAAAAATAAAATTCACAATTGGGTCGCACGTATTTGCTCTAAAGTTCAAGACGCTTAGGGTTAAAGAAAATTGTATACAAGAACATGGAAATTATGAGAGAAAAATATTCAGAACCATGAAAAACGATATTTAAATTAGCTACAACAACTCCTTTGACCGTTCAAAAACCTTTATTTTTTTTTTTGAAAATTTTGATATGCAATATTAATGAATCTTATTTGAAATCTGTGTATACAAAAAATAATCTACATCCGTCTAGCAGATAATGATAAAATTCAAACATAATAAAAAGTTGTGTGAGAGGCATACAATTCATAGTTGCTTAGTGTAAATGTTTATAATTTTTAGTAGTAGGTCTCACTAATTTTAGCATACAAAAAAGTTTTATAAATATCGTAGCAGCCGTTTTTGAGAAAAAAGTATTTTCCTTAACGGTTTCTCAACATTTGTATGGAAGGTATACCGTTATTTTTTCAATAAAGTATGTTTTCTCTAAAGTATTTTAGAAAGTATTAAAAACCACTTAAATACCGAGTTTCATAAAAATCAACATTGTATTTTTCAAAATATTTGATTTGCAAATAAAGAATTTTGAGCATTTTTCAAAAATCCAAACAAATATTTTTTTTAAATTTTGTTTAAAGAAAACTATTAATATTTTATATAAAACAATTGTTGAAATCAGTTTTACCGTTTTGAAGAAAATCAAAAATAATAAAAATAGTTCTTGGGAGGTTCCATTAATAACCATTTTTTGAAAAAAAATTTCCTATCCAAAGGTAGCATTTACTAAAAGAAATTTATTGAATTAGTTTAAGGAAAAGTTTTGGAGCCGTTTTTGACAAAAATAAGAATTTGTAAAAGAGAATAAATTTTATGGCAGGTACCGTTTTTTTTAGTTCTGAAACAAAAAAATAAAAACGTGTAGGCAGAATCACCAAAAACCACTATACCAAGTTTTAAGAAAATCGATCAAGCCGTTTAGGCTGTAGCCAAACAGACAGGCAGACAGACAGAATTGTGAGACCCACTTATTTCGTCTTCCCTATCGACGTAATGACAAGTCTGATCAAAATCTCGAGTTCAATGTTTTAACGAATTGCCATAAAGTACCTTTATATTGCAAGTAAAAACTGAATTAAAGCTAAATAAACAAGATACAAGGACCTTTATATTTGATTGGCCCCAAAAAAATTATCAATTAAAATGAGGATCTTCAAAAAAATAATCTGTTTTCTTGCAATAATGCTACTTAAAGAAAATTTTTTCAAACAAATCTCGAAACAAAAAACATAAAGCTGTGAAACTCTTTTCAAGCTTTAACCGCCATGTTGGAAACGGGAGCGCTACGATATCCCGCAAACCAAAATCTCGAATAACGAAATTTCGCATTTTTTTAAAAATCTCGAATAACGGAATCTCGCAAATTAAAAATCTTGTTTTTCATAATCTCGCAATTACAAAAACTCGCTTTTCACAATCTCGCATTTACAGTTTGAACCTAAAAATCTCGCAAATTTCAACCAAAATCTCGCAATTTAAAATCTCGCAAATCAAAATCTCGCAACTTCAAATTTCACAGCAACGAATCACACACGACTTTTTTTTTTTTTTTTTTAGAGTATAGATACCTACCCAAGAGCACTTTGGATAATTTTCCTTCCAACTAATAACTGTACCTGTCAATAAGAAAAATGTGTACATCCTTTATTACTGTTAATAACCTCTATAGTCATTTACGCGTTCATAATGGAACTAAAAGTATTTTCTTGTTCAAGGCCAAATACGAGTCATGCGATTTGCACATGACACTTTACAACTGGATGCACCATCTCTATGTTCTCTCTCCTTCTTGTTCCTTTGAAAGCAATAATATTGAAAATCAAAAGTTCAAATTAATAAATAACAGTGTGGTCTTAAAGTACCCAGACACTGGATTATATATTTTGCAGTAGGTAAGATATCTCGAAAAATTGAATTGCATTGCAACAAGTCAATTCAATTTTGCGAGATTTTGATATGCGAGATTTTAGTTTGCGGGATTTCGTTATTGCGAGATTATGAAAAGCGGGATTTCGTAATTGCGGGATTATGAAAAGCGAGATTTTGTAATTGCGAGATTTCGTTATGCGAGATTTCGAATGCGAGATTTTGATTTGCGAGATTTCGTAGCCAACCCGTTGGAAACGCGTTTTATCAAATAGCAAGTGTCGTGAGCCGTGAACGTACCACAAAAATAGTAAATTTGTTTGAAAGCTTATATTCCATTTTTGTATTGAATTTTGTTACATCAATTTGTTTTTCTAGAAAGTTTTTGAGAAATTAAGTCAATATTTTTGAAAAAAATTTTGAATTTTTTTGAGTTTATTGTTTTCAAAAATTTATTAACTTTAAAATTTTATTTCTCAACACCCTACAAAATTAAATATGGAAAGTAAAACACATTTTATTTTTTTTTTTTTTATCGAAAATAATTTTGCAAGCCAAGCCCTTAGTTAGATTTAAATTGGTAAAATTTATACTGAGAAAATATTTACTCGTGGAAAATAGTGCTTTTACTATCAACTATCAAAAATTTTTAATCTGATGTTAGGTTCAAATTTCACCCAGAAACAAAATCTAAATTTTTAGATTGATTCAGATTTTGTCTAAAAATTGTTGCATACAAAGGTGTTTGAGTTCCTAAAAGAAATTCCCAAAAATGTTGACTTGCTTTTCTTAATTTGGTGCATATATGTATTGCATTGGAACAATTTTCAGACATTCCAAGCGTAAATTTGACAAAATTCCTGACTTTGACAAAATTGTTTTTTTTTTATTTCAAATTTTTACCATGATCTTAATAAGAAAGCTCTCGTATTGGATTAAGAACCAAACAGTACAAATGAGATTAACATCCCCAAATCGGGTTGGGGTCAGAATCCCGAAAACCGAAATCCCGAAAACCCAAAATCCCGAAAATCCAAAATCCCGAAAACCCAAAATCCCGAAAATCCACAATCCCGAAAACCCAGAATCCCGAAAACCCAAAATCCTGAAAACCCAGAATCCCGAAAACCCAGAATCCCGAAAACCCAGAATTCCGAAAACCCAAAATCCCGAAAACCCAGAATCCCGAAATCCCGAAATTGAAATCCCGAAAAATTATATAAAATGAAAAATTTGCGCAAATTTTTCATTTTATATAATTTTTCGGGATTTCAATTTCAGGTAAAGTATATCTAGATTTTTGATGTTCATAATTTCTGTTCTGGGAAAGGCAAAAACGGTTTTAAATTTTTCTCTGAAAAATAATTAGCTGTGAAGAACTAAGTAAAACATAACGAGATAAAGAAGAAAACGAAAATAAATCAGAACTCTAAGAACTTTTCCTAAATATCTTCATAGATTTTCCATATACCTTTTATATGTTTTATTTTAAATGAAAATGGAGTGCACTTACTTCGAAAATAAGTACTTCTTTACTTTATTTGTTTAATAAAACCATTTTAATTATATGATCAATTAACACCAATTTTTATAAAAAAAACTTAATTTACGAAAGTTTTGGGAATATAATGTGCCTAGGGCACAAAACAAGCAAAGCACGATAAAAGTAAAAAATTATTTTTTTAAATTCATAATATTAAATACAAAACAACATGCTGAAGCTCGAAAGAGGGTTTAAAAACGATTTAATTATCGGAATTCAGTTAAGATTAAGATTTGTGGGACAAAACAGTCATTAATTTGTTAAAACTATTTGATTAAGTTTCAATAAGGCCAGATCCACACTATTTGGCCGATACCGATACGCTATCGCTACAATAAAATATTTTTACATAAGAAAAAGTGAAAGGAGTGAAAGCGTATGTGAATGTGTATGTACTCATTGTGTCCTGTTTTAATACTTTATCATGAATCGATATCAGAACTTTAATGTGAATTTGGCCTAAAACTTTGTCAGAAAAATCACAGCAATGGCTGTAACCTTTTACCTTTTTTTCAAGTAAAATTTCGGGATTTTGGCCTTTCTGGATTTTGGGTTTTCGGGATTTTAGGTTTTCGGGATTTTGGGTTTTCGGGATTCTGGGTTTTCGGTATTCTGGGTTTTCGGGATTCTGGGTTTTCGGGATTTTGGGTTTTCGGGATTTTGGGTTTTCGGGCTTCTGGGTTTTCGGGATTTTGGATTTTCGGGATTTTGGGTTTTCTGGATTCAGAATTTCGGGATTGTGTCCGTCTCCCCCCCAAATCATCACATCAAGCGTACCAAATTTCATTAATTTTTGTCAGGAATTGGAGTGAAAAATGATATTTATTGCCAAATTCAAAAAAGGACCACAATGCTTCGGTTGGTTTGCTTGTGTGGTTTCATACGCAATTGAAGGCGTAAACGTATAGATAAACAGATTCGCTCTAAATTTAGAACAGATTATTATTTTTATTTAATTTCCAAGTGGAGACATTAAAATGTTTGATTAATCAACGATTTCGGCTGTTTCTACATATTTTTTTTTTTTTTTTTTTTTTTTTGAAAACGGTTCTAAAATCAGTTTAAATAATAACCCAGGCTTACACGGTTTCTTGCATGGGCAGGTAAGACTTATTTTAAAGGTTATTCTGGGTGCTGAATCCAAATCCGTCATCAGTTTTTCGCCACTAGCTCAAGATATTCCCGTAATAAAATTAAAAAATGTGGTTTTTCAAATTTTTGACGTTACGTATCCAACGAGCTTAAAATTTGTTCAAACAAAATTTCCAAAGAGTTCTGAAAGTAGGTAATAATTTTTGTCTTCAAAATTCAGTTCAAGTCTTTCTAATATCTGTTTTTATTCTTTGAGAAATCTTTAGTTTCACCTTCTCCTAAATAAAAAAAACTACGAAGGAAAGGGAAGTCCCACCCTTTGACATCAAAAAAAGTATGTTCTCGCAAATTAGCAACACTGATATACCTTCCCCTAAATAAAAATTTACAAAAGAAGGGGAAGTCCCACCATTTGACATCAAAAAAAGTATGTTCACACAAAATGGAAACACTGATATATAAACTGAAGGTGATTCTACTCAACACATGTTTGAAGACATCAATGGTTAATTTTCCAACGCACGTTTGCCGTTTTGAGGTATTTGTTAAGAATATTAAAAATTACCAAAAAATTAAAAATCCTACGCTTTCACATAAAAAAAGGGTATTCCGGAAAAGTAGCAACACTGACATTTTACCTGAAGGTGTGTTAACATCTATCTTTTATGATATCAACTCTCATTTTTCCAATACACGTTTGTCGTCGGGTAGCGTTTCCGCAACTTTTTTCAAGTTAAAATATTAAAAAAACGGAAGCCCCAACTTGTGGCAAAAAAATAGTATGTTTTCCAAAAGTGGCACCATTGACAGTTTAACTGAATGTGCGTTTACTCAAAATTTATTTTTAAGGTTTCGATTATTATTTCCCTTTTCGCGTTTGGCAGCTGTAGGCGTTTCCACAACTTTTTTCATGTTCAAAATATTGAAAATGATAAAAAAAGTTCAAGTTCCACCCGTTGACATAAAAAAGTATGTTCCCAAAGATTTGCAATACTGAAATTCTACCCGAAGGCACTCAACACTTATAATTTTAGACATCAACCGTTATTTTGATCATGGAAATTTTCCAGGTAATTTACAAGTTTCATTTTATTTCACAATTTTCCACAGATTGGGCGCCATTTTTGAAAATGGCACCCGAGATACAGGATTACAACAATGACTCCCAAGCTAAAATACATCCTTACCTTGTCAAAAATGAATTACGAATATAAAAGTAAGGTCCCCCGTTAAAAGCGCAGGGATTTCGGTTTCCTGACTGGACTACAGGTTGGGCGCCATTTTTCAAAATATTGTCGAAGCTTAAAGATTTCAAAAAATAACTGCCAAGCTGAATTTCATCTTTAGTGTCTAAGGAATGAACTCCAATCATAAACAAAAGGACCCTGCCAAAATGAGAACGGGATTCAGTTTCCTGCACCGGACTATAACGTTTTTTGAAAAACTGTGCATATTGTTGAGCTATTTCTGTATAACTTTTTGATAGCTAAATGGAGTTTTTTTTTTAATGAATTTTTGCAACCTTACTTTTAAGTTGGACTTATCTTCCGTTACAAATCTAAATATAAATTCTTTTGCATAACCAGCTTTCAATTAATTTCTTATTAAATGCAAAAACCTATAACCACCCGAACAAATATGAGCAAATACCTAAGAAAAAATTGATTAACATACATAATCAAAATAAATGAAGTTGCTTGTATGATTAATAGCTGAAATTGTATGTTATTAAAATCACTTTGCACTCATATATGAATGTTCCAGTAAAATGCTTCTTTATAATCAGATTAAAGTCGTTTATGCAAGAAAATTAACTTATAATAATCTCAGCTGAACTAATTGTTTTCAACATGAAACTAATTATAATAACGAGAGATTATTTTTCATGCTTTCACTTATAATGTGCTAAGTATGGTATAGGTACATATATTATATTGTAATTCAGATTATTTTTTTTTGTGCATTTGTTACAGTCTCCAAAGCAAATTTTATTATTAACATAATAATGTTTTTGAATAGAACAGGAGATAAACAGGACGCAAAGCTGGAACGAACACCTCGTGAGTCGTGATCTCAACCCTCAGTCTTACCAGATAAAATTTCACTAACAATTTGAATAAGTTTTATTTGAAATCTTTATTTAATTCTTTGCTAATTTTCGGGGATTTCACTGAGTGTCACTGAGTGTCAGAATTATAAATTATTTTCCACGTATTTCTAGGTCACAAAACCAAAATTTTCACGAATTTTCCGGATCGTTTCTTTCTTCAAGCAGTCAGTTATAATAATGAATTGATGCACTAAACCTCCCTGCACTAACATCAAAATCTCCTGCGTTTTAAAACCAATAAGTGACTTAGCATAAGCTCATAAGCTACAATTTACTATCTTGTATTCCTACGGGTTTTATCTTTTAGATAAACAAGTTTTCTACACATTTTCCTCTAAGAATCATTAATCTGCCAACAATACAATCATTATAATATGACATCTCAATGTCATCTTCTTGTGATCTTTGAAGGTCTTTTGTGATATACCTCCTCTCTGTGCGATAGCTTGTTAGAAAAATCCCGTGATAATTAACATTCCAAAACATTACTATTATTTTTAATGATTACACAATTAACTTATCGCTAATATAATGTAGCTAATACTAAATTCAAACATTTACTGTCCAAGTGGTACATAATATAGCAACCATTGCCAATCACTGTGATCAACAATCATGCACAAGCCATAAAAATGCATAATCACCATTTCGTTTACTATTAAAAATACTCGTAGGTATAGGTACTCTACTGATGATGATGATGGTTGCAGAGAGAGATCAAAGGTTACTATTCACTATTCACTATTCACATACCGATATCTAAACTGAAGACCGGATTTGTTATGGTATTTAACACCTGTACCCAACCGATATCATCTTAATTTTATGGTCATAGCATGGGGAAAAAATAACTTTTTAACCTGCCGCCAGTGGCGTTTGGAACTACATTATTTCAATGCATCAGAGGTAATAAAAGTGATTTAGATTAACGCGTGCTTCACGTAACATCGCCGCGGCGTCACTATGTCGTTTGATAAAATTCGGCGGCGAATTTAAAAAAAAATACTTTTTTTTCTTATAGATGAACTCGGCTTATACATATGATGATCAGATCTACACAAAAAACCATGTATGTCATGCACAAAATGACTCCAAAAGATCACATCACGAAATCATGTATTTATACCAACTTTTGTCGCCGGAAGCGCATTGAAGTTAAATGTTTTTTTGAATGTACGCAGCGGGCCAGACATAGACTCTATTTTATCAAGCCATTTCAATCAGTTGAAGTTGAAGTTGAAAGCGCATTACCACGCATCGCACCATCAGAGCTGCTATGGCGCGCACACAGTCTCTAATGATAAATAGTTGTACCTTACCTACATACATTATAACTATTGAATGATGCCAAGCCATAAAGTTTAGCCAGGAAACAGGTGATTGTATGCATGACAATGTGCAATATCATCATGATTGTTAGCTTGTGGGTAAAGTCATGCCGAAAAAGTTATCTTGATCAAAAATGTTAGAGGGTTTCGTGAAATTGCTACTAAGCACGAGCGTACCCATTTTAGATATATGGGAAAGTGAATCCTAAAGTTTTTTTTGGTGACCTAAGAATCAGTTGCAGATCATCGAGTATATAGGCTTCGAATGGAATGGTAAGAAAGCTTCGTAGAAGATGCCGAACATTTATGATGAACAATATAATTGATCTTCTTTATATGGCCAAGTCATATTAGCGTTAAAATCGGCCAAATTACGGAATAAAAGGTGGAAAGCTGGATTTCGGTACATAGCATTTGCATGGAATTCTAAGGAAACTGTAAAAAGTCCCCATTGATATGGGCACCGCTAATAATTTTTCAGGGGTCAAAGGCCCCCCCAAACGGTTTTTAAGGAATATCTCCCGAACGATAAATCTTACAGAAAAAATGTTGCAGACTGAGTTCAAGCTTAGGAAATTCCCTACAAGAAATTGTAAGTACCTTTTTTTCATAGGAATAACCGTTTTCGAGATAATTCAATCGGTAGAGTTACGGATTTAATGTTTCTGTATTAAATGTACTCTTTTACACTACCTCTTTGAGGTTGAGTACAAGGTGAGTTTTTCTTGCGTGGTATTTCCCAGGAAAATTAGAAAACAGTTCTAAAAAAATCATTTTTTTTAATGAATGACTTATTTTAATGTTTTTTTTTTTATGAAGTACTCATTTTAATGTTAATAAACAAAACTGTATTAAAAAAAAAGATTTTTTAGATCACCTAAAAATATTGCAAAATTTCAAGGTGCGCCACTTTTTTTGTAACTCAGTGTAGATTTAATAATTGTTGTCAATTTTTTTACTTTGGTGAAATTCCTCAACACGTTTTCCTAAAATGACAATATGGTACACAGTGAATCAATTGAAAGTGGTACACAGTGAATCACTGATTCTGGTACGGCTTAACCAAAAATTCTAATTTTTCATTCCATGCTAATTTGTCAAATATGGATAAGCGCTAGAAGCTTATAACAATTGTGATTTGCTGAATTGCCAGTTTTTTTTTTATTGTGCAAAAAAAATGTAACGTTTTGAGTTTTTCTTAAAACAATATCTGAATTTATAAATATAAATTAAATATGAAAAACTTATGTTCTTACTCAATAGACTGATTTGAAATCCCTGATTCACTGTGTACCATTTACTGATTCACTGTGTACCATGTACTGATTCACTGTGTACACTCCCGTTACCTACACACAGGATCATATGGAAAGGTTAATTTTGAATCATTTTCTTAGTATCTCAACTGGAATAAAGTTTTTAAATTTCGTTCTTAAATTAAGTTAAAAATATTGAAAAAGCTGGGGAAAAAAAATTAATGGCTACTATTACAAATACGAGCTCAACGGAGCAAGAAGTAAAAATTGATCCACTGTTGACACCTTTACTCTACTTAATTACATAAACCCTTGAAAACTAAAATACTTTAATATTTTGTTTCTCAATTTTTTTTATCAAAATTTTAAGTTTGAAAATTAAATTTTTAAAAACTTTTCTCTCAAACAATTTTATTTAAAATTAAAATAAAAGAACGGTTTTTTGGCTTTACAAAAAGAAAGGTATAATATGGCAATTTTAGTGTTACCGCTGTTTTTAATTTTTAATAACGGGACAGGAGATAAAACTCAGTTGATGACTTACAGGCCAAGGGTGTACTTAAGGGGGCCAGGAGGGGTTATTGCCCCCGTATTAAAATATATTTCATACATCAGGGAATTTATCTTCCTTTGAATGTATATTAAAGCTAGATTTCTGAACCAAAAATATTTATTGATGAGTTTGCCCTCCCCCCCTGATCGAAATACTGCGTACGCCCTTAGAGTAGGTACTTATAAAAAAGCTGGAATACAAATTATAATAAAAAAGGATCTTTTATGTTTGCTCAATCGTTGAAGGGTTCACAAGGAGTTTCTATTTAATTGGCGTTGGGCGCCATTTGGTATGTATGATAAACTGGTTTTTATAAAGTACCTCGTTAATTTTTCCATACAATTGATATTTTACCACTTTATTGCAAAAAAAAACAAAGTTTATTCATGACCCTTAACTTTGCAGACAATTTGAATATCATATTTTGGACTATCGCAACAATTGTTAGATTTTGAAAAATGTAATGGAAATCGATTTATCTTAACAAAATCTCAATACCATTTTTTTTTTTTTTTTTTGTTACGAAAAAGAAAAGCAATGTAGAAATTAAATAATTGCCGATCAAAAACACTTGAAAACTTTTGGACTGTCACCAGGGGGTCAATTCTCGATCTGTGAAACTGTGAAGTGAAAAATATGATAACGCCTTCACGCCAAATGCAATTCTCGAAGTGTGAAAAAATGAAAACAAATGCCAAAATGTTTGCATATGATAATTCGTTTATCACAATCATTTCATTCTGTGAAAAGAAAAATGATAAAAAGGAACAAATTGTGCTCATTTGATACACCCAAGTCGCCATCTTGGTCTTTCTGTGACATGACAATCATCTTTTTCTATGAGCAAGTGGTAGCATTTGTCATGCTAGTACTTTTTAGTACTCATTTTGACAGCTGTTTTTCATAACGAGTTCGGGAATCGCCTTGCGCGTGTTTGTGAAGTGATAAAATCATAAGCCTCTGTGAAAACTGAAATGATAACTTTGTTTTCATTTCACAGTTTCATAAATCGAGAATTGACCCCCAGGAGCGCCTTACAATGTTACCAGGGATAGATTTGTGAGGACAAAATTTCAATACACTATTTCATAGCTTTTCTTTTACTGTAGATACAAAATAAAAATATCAAATTGAGATTTTTTGTTGACAAATTGATCAATATTACATTTTTAAAAATAGAAATACTTTAACGGCGCTGGTGACAGTTCAAAAGTTTTCAGAGTGTTTTCGACTCGCAATTCTTTCTTTTTTCATCATAACTGTTCTTTTACGGTTAGTTAAAAAAATACAAAATTGGCTATCGAGATTTTGTCATGATAAATCGACTGCCGTAAAATGTAACCATTTGTACGGTTTTGTTGACAGTCCAAAACATGCTATTCAAATTGTTAGCTAAGTCCAAGGTCATTATTCTCGTTTTTTCTCGTTTATGGATTAAAGTTTTGAAAAAAAAAATTAATTCTTCTTCAAAATGTTGAGTTTGAATCAATATTTGGCCAAAACTGTTCATCAAAAAACTTAATTTTGATAATAAACCATATCAATGGAATTTTGGCTTTCAAAAAAGTTACAAAACAATACTTTTAGTGTTGCCATTGTTTTTTAATTAATTTTTTTTCTGTTTTATGTATTTTTTTTTTTATAAAAGTGGTCCTCCTGTCCAAGCGGGGGGAAATATTACCTCGTTCTGTGAGAGTTTTGTCTTGCCTGCTTCCAACCTACATGCTCAAAATTTTGTTGGCAGATTTTACGCGAATCACATAGTATGGAAACAAAAAAATGGGGAATTTAATAAAAAATAAAAAAAATACGGAATTTTTGTTTCTTTATTTAGAGCCGATTAGGGCCCTCCACGATGATCTTTTTTAACGATCACCCTTATGTACATAAATATCTTTGCAAGTAGATACGATTGGAAAAACAGCCTTGATGGTGGGGTCAGTTAGCTCCGAGTTTTGGGTTTATGTGGACATGCAGGGCAAAAGCACCAACATTTTTTTATAGGTATTACTAAGGTAGGTACTTAACTTTCAGTTTGTAATAGGAGCCACGCCCTCTGGTGGCCATCTTGGAGTTTATTGTCGCCATTTTAAATTATGGATATACATATCAGCAACATCTCGGCTTCTAGATCCCTTAAGACCACAAAATTAGTGTTTACGCATATATATTTTGGGTCAGAGAATACTAATTCACAATTTTTAGATGATTTGGGGGCATGGGGGTCATGAATCCCTTTTGCCTTAAATCGATAAACCCTTCGACTGTTGACATTGACACAAATACGGAAGACCAAGAACAGAGATATTAACAATCAATTCGAAATAAAATAAATAGCTACAAGGAAACCAATGGTTTGACTCCGAATGGCAAACAACCAGCTTTAATAAAAAAAAGAAAGCAATAGCTTTCAAACGGAGCAGGAATGCTTTCTTAGAAAAAAATACCATCAGTAATCAGTGAAGGCAAGAAGGTGCTTTGTTTGGGATTGGGATTCACCAGTTGCCCTAGACCCTAGAGTCTCCTAGGATAATGATGGAAAAGATTCAGATCTAGAAAGAAGCTTCAATCAGTTGTTGCTAAATATAGAGGAAAGTCAAACAATGTGTTAGCTATAGCACTGATGGGCCAAAAGTGGGACTTTTTAAATATGCAGAAAATGACCCGGTGAGGTTGAGCAGCATCATCTTATTTCTAAAATTTGTAGAGAGGAAAGTACTCTCAATTATTTAAAGCACTATATGATCTGTTCTAGCCAGAAGAAGGATAATGGCCTAATCTAATGCTTAGCACTGTGAATAGAGAAAAGCTATGGCCGTTTCCGAAGACGTGAAATCAACGTCAATTTTTGACGTAAATATTCTTAGATATCGTCAAATATGCAATGGTCCTGTTTGTACAAAATCTTTTTTATCAACGTCAGTCAATTCAGTTACACACGCATTTGACGTTTATGAACATGTTTTTTGGCTTCTCAATGTTTTTATCGTCAACTCTATTTTTTGTTTTTGTTTTTACTGAGGGACCGTAGATGATGTTTTCGACGATGAAAAACCTTAGCAAACTCCTTTATCGAATACAATAATTATAATGCAGTTAAACTTGTATTTGCATTTTCGAACAGAAGACTTTGACGAATGGAAAAGAAACATCAATAATTTTATCCCTCAACATGTTGCTGAAAGTTCTAAGCAACTAAAACCAACAAAGCGCCAAGTGATTTCCTATAGAGTAAAAGTTCCAATATCAATTCTTCGCTTGATTAAAATCTATAATCTGTATCAGGAATTCAGGAGTCTGTAAAGTAATAAGGTGCTAATTGATCACTTCTAACTAGATGCTAAGGTGACTCATAAAACCTAATTGCCAACAACTTCCTCAGTTCTTTTTACACAAAAATCAAGACTCCGTATGTGCCTACACTTCTACATCATTCGAAATCTATTTTTAGCTACCATGAAGTACTTCACACTTATTCTTCCTTCAGTTTGCCATCTTTGAGTTCATTGACATCAAAGATTTGTATAGCAACCAAAGCAAAGAATCACTTTCAGCTACATTACCTAGTAACACATTCCACTGACTGACTCAAAGAAAAGAAACACACGTTATGTAGGTAGGGAGGTACCTAAATACACCACTGCATGAATGCGCACATCAGTTATGAATTCTTTCTTGAAACAGAAAACCGTAGGTCAAGGCTTACGACACCACCATATTCGGTTCGCAAACTCCTCTACAAAACCATGAAGCAGACCGATCGGTCATCTGCTTATTTGTACTTCTCTACTCCTTCGCAAGAAGGTAGAAGATTTATCGTGCTATAAGATCCTAGCCTTAACAACGATGAAGACGACGAAGACGTTGGTGGCAACGGAGACATTCTTACTAATTCGAAGGTGTATATTCTCTTTCAATTCTCAGTTCTATGACTCATGGTACGCATGCGCACACGGTGATCTTACTGCCACTGAGTGCTTGAATCTGACATCAGCGCGAAAATATGCGAACGAAAATCGCTGTGGCTTGCACCATCAAACCTTCAAAGTATAATCCTGGAGCTTAACAGCAATTGCGCATTCCACTTGGCGAAGAAAAGGTGCCGTAATGCCCCCAAGGGACATGACATGCAGATTGATATTAATCGTTCGATTTGCGCCAGATGGATGCGCGGGTGGTAGCGGGTAACGTTTACACCACTACCACACAAAGTTTCCATTCAGCTGCAATCGGCATCGGTGATGGTGGTGGGACCTAATAATTCCAGTTCCTCGGTCAAAGAATATTCATAAACAGTGTTGCTCCTTTCATTTCTCATTGTTTTGGTCATATAACTGTGATGATGAAGTATCATAATGGTGGTGTGGTCGACTAGCCACGAATAAGAACATGGATGACGACGGCAACGATGCAAAGCAAAGCGGACAAATGGCGATCAATTGCCCGATTCGAGCTTAGAACGTTCTCGCGAAATGGATTATAATACTGTAGGTTCCATTGCGGTTCTTGTGAACATGTTTGGAATATAAGACAGGCTTTCAATGACTATGTACAGGTACAGGTAAACGCATTTATGTTCTTTCCATGGAAACATAGACCTACGGCCAACAAAAACCGGAGTTAGATCGATACGATTGACCGTAGTACCATCAGGTCTGACTGAATGAACCAATGTTGTTGCTAAAAATTTGAGGACTATTAATAATAAATACCTACTAGCCTTGGAAATTCGAGGGACTCTGTGACTCTGGGGGCGCGCTTTGTGTGGTTTTGCGGTTTTTATGATGAATCGTCAGCCAATGACTGGCGGTAGTCTATGATATTGTTCGAAGAATTACGGTTTCCTTTACCGAGACGTTATTTTACGCCGCCGCCGAGAGGATGAGTCATTAGTCAGCTAAATATTTCTCACGTTCAAGGAAACAAATTGATTTAACAGAGGTTTATGACATAAGAATGTGAAAAGGAAGCTTGAAATGATAAGAGATCTTTGAGAAAGGTGCCTCCAGGCCATCAAAAAATACAAACAAACGGAGTTTAACAAAAAAGTTGTTTGGACGATGATTAATTTAGTTGTTATTTTGGATTTAAGAATTTTTCAAACATTTCAACAATGCGTCAAACGTAAGTTCGACGTTTTTTAGAATTATCGTAACTGTTTCAGAGTTAAATCAACGGCACACTTTCAGTGAAGAATGGAGACATGAAAACCGCAAGTCAGGAGTAAACTTTCTTTTCGGGTTAAGCATAGCTTACACTTCCTATGCAATAAAAATCTAAATTAAAATAAAAAAAAATTACACCTATTCTGTGCACCATAGTGAATAAAATTCAAGGTAAGAAATGTCTGTCTGGGCCTAAGCCACCCATTCAGTCATTTATTTACCCTTAACAAATAAACTATAGCTACGTATAGGCCTGAAAATGGAAAACAAATATTTTTGGATGCAAAAACCATTTGCATGCAAATAATGCCTTAATGTGACTATATTTTTTTTTTTCCAATTGTAAGCCGACCATTCAAAAAATAATTTATTCAATAGATTTTTTTTCGCATGCAAAACAATTGCAGGTCCATTGTTTTGCATGACATTCTATGACAGCAATGGCTTTTCTTTTTTGCATAAAACTGTAAACCAATCATGCAAAAATTAATTTTTCATATCACCTATCATTTTTGACATGCGAAAATATTTGCATATATTTTTTTCGCTTGGGAACTGTGAACTTGGCTTTAAGAATTTTCAGTCAGGAATGTTCTTTATTTTTGGTGTTTAAAATTTGCTTGAAAAAGGTATAAAATGTCAACCAGAATAACACATGTTCCCAAGTAATCAAGTCTAGAACAAAAATTTCAGGGACTGGGACCCCAAAAGAAATGAAGCTAGCAGAATCGATTTGGTTATAAAATCTCGCAATTTAAAATCTCACTTTCACAATCTCAGATTAATAAATGTTGCAATTACAAAATCCCGCTTTTACAAACTTCGCAATTACAAAATCTCTCAAACTAAAAATTCGCAAGCTAAAATCTTGTAAAATTTAATTGCATTGCAAAAAATGATTTGTTTTTAAATTGAAATCTGGCAAATTTAAATTTCACACGAGATTTGAGCTTGCGAGATTTTTATCAACAAAAAAAAAATGATTTTTTCCAATGCAATTAAATTTTGCGAGATTTCATAACCAAAATAGATCGACTGCCTTGTTCACCAACTTGTAGAACATTATTGTTATTGATAATTGAAGAATAAAACAAGAGCGCAAATAAAAATTCTATATGCAATTTAAATGTCGAGTAAGTTTTTCAATTTTTAAGAATACGTTTTGGAAAACAATAAAATTCAAAGAAAAAGTTTTTCCTTTCCAAGTTTTCTTATTTAGTTCCCAGAATTTGTATTTTCAGTGAGAAACTGCAGAGAGCGATGAAACGGTGTGACTTGAATTTGCGAAATTTTGAACTGCGAAATAATTTGGATATGCGAGATTTGTTGAGATTTTTCGAGATTTTTTGGTGCGAGATTGTTAATAGTTAGATTTTGTAAGCGTGTCAATGGGCGAATTTCCAAAAATTATGTGTTGTGCTTTAGGTTCTAGGTTCTAGCTTATTTACAAAATTTCAGCTCTCTACGGCAAGACTCAAATATAAGAAAAGTAGGCGTGGCAGTGGGTGGATTAATTTTTGTTTTATTTCAAAACTTATCGAAAACAACTTAAAAGATTTTGATTAAACTTGGTATATCAACGCATTGGCTACAGAAGCAGGAGAGGCCGTAAGTAGAGTGACAGTAGGACCGCCTAAAAAATTACCAAAAAGCTAACAGGTGTCTCTTAATAACACCTGCTAAAATGCACGGACGGATTTTTTCTAGTTTGCGGTTTTAAACCACGTTTTCGCTAGTGAAGTGAACCCAACTTGCCGTAGTAACGAGTTCAGTGTATCCCCCAGTAGAGAAGAAATCTTTAGCGCAATTTGAGCACTGAAGAACAATGAAGCAGTTGAACTTGAGAGCTTTCAAGCAGGGCTCCTACCCAACGAGCAATGTCAACAACATCGATTGAACTCGTGCACCCCCACTCATTCAGAGGGCTTGGTAAGTAGGGAGTTTTCCAGAAGATTGGAAAAAGCTCCCAAAGATAGGAGACCTTGTGCAGTGCCAACACTCGAGGGAAATTTGTGGGCTGCCAGCTGTAACCAAGTTAATAGCAAAATTCGTCCAGGAGCGAATGAAAAATCATATCGAAAATACACTAGATGCTGAACAAGCAGGATTCCGCATTGGAACTACATCAACACCCAGCGGATCTTCACCGAAGAGTGTGTTGAATATGGATCACCACTTCACATGCTGTCCATCGACTTCAAAAAGGCCTACTTTACACAGGAGGGACATAAATAAATGAATTGCTATTATTAAGGCTACCTATGATGGATCCAAATGTCACGTTCTGCATAAACAAAGGTTTTGAGAGGAGTTTGAAATTCAAAACGGACTAAGACAAGGTTGTATACTGTCACCATTACTGTTTCTTTTGGTGATAACTAATAAGTATGGTGTACTGCATGCAGTTTTGTTGACTAGAAATGAAGGAGTTCAGTAGAATCTGTAATCACACCTAAAACATCTATACTACCCGAAAGAGACGATGTTCGTATGCTTTCACTCTCATAGGATTATGGATCTTCATCAAATGGGAACAAGGTTAGAGAGAGGAGCAGAAGTCGTTGGGCTTAAGATCAATATGGCAAAAGTAGATATTTTTGGACAACTATTAGAGACAGTAGGGAGTTTTTAATATCTCAGGATTATTGTCCTTATACTGATCGGGATTGAACTAGATATAATTAACTGAATGCAAAGGCTGCTTTCGGAATACTGTCCAAAATATGGAGAATCAACTCTCTATAACCTTAAGGCCAAGGTGCGACTGCTCAGCTTCAATGTAAAATGAGAGGCTTTATTATGGGCGCAGCACCTGGAAAGTAACACCGGCTTTTACAAGAAAGCTGCATACATTCGTAAATAGATGACTACGAAACATCTTTAGGATTTTCTGATATCCTCCAGTTATAAACTTCATGCAAGGATAGATCAGGAAACCAACAACTATATCATACGAAAACGTTAGGCTAGGTTAGGTTAGGCTGATGGGCTGACACTGGATCTTGTTCCCATCACACTTGGATCAATATTGATCCATTGTGGTACCCTGATGGATTGGACAATTCCTTAACAAATATAACCCATGAAATCTTATGGAGCATCGAGCCATTTAGAGGCGTTGATGAAGTTCATTAAATTTGAGATGTTATTGACTGTTGACTTTGAGATTTCTGCTAGATCGTTTGAAGAAATAGCTACCCAAACATTTTTTCCTTATATTACAGAGTGCCGGACATTGACCTAGGAAGTGAAGAGTGTCCTCCTATACTTCTAGGTCACCGCAACCTCTGCATAGGTCTTAAAATTGTGGCGCTACAGCTCGTGGAGAACCAGGGCCTAGTGACTTACAACTCTCAACCATTCCTGTGTGCGTGTTGTCGGCAGGAATGGAGGGTATACCTACAATTGTTTGCCGATTCATAATGGCTAGATGAGGACCACTGACAAGTTTACGCTTGGAGGATCTGTCAGTTCCTCTCAAGAGCCAATAATTAGGAAAAAAAATTTCTGTTTTTAGGTGGCAGCGGCTGGGAATTGAACCCAGACCTTCGACACGACAGTTCAACGCACTAACCGCATTATGCCACGAGGTTTTACTGTGAATTTGACATACAATTCGAAATGGTCATGAATGCACTGTGAGTCAAGCGATGAAATGGAACCCTCTAACGTAGCGAAGCAGACGATAAGGCTGTCCCAGAACAAGCACTTGGCGCAGAATTGTCGAAGAAGAATCAGCTCAACTGGGAAAGGGTTGTAGAGAACTGAGGTATACATCTCCAGAAGATGTACACGATATAGCGCGTAAAAGTAAAGGAGGCCCCTATGCCCTGCAAGGGGAACCTCACGGACGGAACAGATGAGAACACCAAAGTTAGTTACGTTTTTTTTTCGCATTTTGTTTTGCAGTATTTTTCGCAATACAGCTACCTTCTTCCTTTATGCCAGACCACGTTGTAAGTATACATTTGTGGCACAAGAGCAAGTATGTTTGATCTAGTGCCACCACTTAAAAAAAATTATATACGAATGCTTGTAAATTCCTTAGAACAAAAAGGTATTGAATAAATGATTCTGCAAAAAAGTTACATCGCCCTAATTTTCCAAATGTCAGTAGCATAAACTTATTTACTTTTCAAAATAAAATAAAATAAATCAAATTTAAACAAGTGAACAAAAGTCCTCCTACACGATTGTATACATTATTCTGGAACAGCAATTCCTAATAGCATAGAGCTTAACCCCATACATTTTTTTTTGATTCCATTCCAAACAATAGATCCCTCACTAATTATTTCATTCTTTTTCCGCGTCGCGATGCAACTGCAGCATCATATAACAACTTACAATGTAATCCCATGATGATGCAGGCAGACCCAATTAAGGAAGTCACTTCCAGAGAGAATAATGGAGAACAATAAACATCCTGAACTAGAACAATGACAAATATACAAAGTTACACAATGACATCGTGGTTTGGCAACTAACTATAATACTGCACCAACACATTCCTACACTCTTCCAAGTAAAATGTCATTGACTTTTGACATATTTTTTCAACTCAACCTAACAGTTAGAGTTGTTAAAAAATTGTTTAACGGTTAATTTAACAATAAAATTGACCCAACACTGTAAAATTCAATTAAATAACAATGCATACAATAGTTTAAATAGTTGTGTGCTCGCTGAAGACTCTAGACAGAGGGGGCCTCATTTTTACTGTTCCTCTGATGCTATGTGTAATCTTTATGAACCCCTCCCCCTGCCTGTGTTAAGTACTTAAATTCTAATAATTTCAAAAACACAAAAATGTTCGTCTTGTTTTGCTCAACAATCGAAAAATAGATAGAAAAAAAGATTACAAAATTACACCACCCGGGGATTTGTTTACATTTTGATGTCAAGAGGCGTTTCTAACACTATAACAAAATTTAGGTCTAGGCCCTCTTCAATAAATTTATTTCCGTACAAATATTTTCTCAATTTGGAAATACTCGTAGTTTCTTCAAAATAAACAAAATAAATCGCTTAAAGGGAACAATGATTTATTCTTCGACATGTTCAAGAAATCAAGGAGAGAACAATAAAATTAAAAAAGTCTCCCCAGTCTTATTCTTGCCATCAGGTGAATACCAATCAAAGACAAATTGTTGAAAATTATTTAAAGCAGGTACAACACACACAAACCAAGACACGAAGCTTAATAAACAAAAAAGGGTTATTCTTTTGATTGAATAATGAGGCAATCATTTTTATTTTCAAAATAAAAATTCAATCAAACGAATGGGTAATAATAAACTATACCTCCACATTAACATTGATTAAATTTCTGGAGAGAATGAAACGAAAAAAAAAATACATTTTTTATTGATAACATCGATAACACGGAATTTTTTGCTGTCAATGAAAATGCACTTTGAGGTCAGTTAAATGTACAAAGTCACTTTTGGTTTTTGTGGTCTTTAAATATCAGATTGGAATTTTGTAGTCAAGACGGTATTTATGTATACTTACATATTTGTTAAAGATAAGAGCATTTTTAACGGCGGAATCAATTGAAATTTCATATCACTTATCAGGGTTATATTGTTTGGTGAACTTTTCAATTGAATTTGTAATAAATAATAAATTGATCGACATAATAGGACATTAGGTCGTCTTATTTTTTTTTTATATTTCACTGTCAAAAGAATTTCTTTTGCTTAGCTGTTTAATAGTTTGCCGCCGACATTGAAAAATAAAAAAAATCCATTAGGTATGTAGGTTATTATTTAAAAGATAACGAGAAAATATTCTCTGGCAACGGTGGATCTTTTATTCTTTGTGTGCTTTTTTGCCGCGTCCTATATAAAAAGGTACATCTGTACTTCAGTATTTAATGTATTTTGATATTTTTGCTTATGCCTTGAAATAAAAAAGGAAAAAAAAAATGTTGAAGAACAATATCTTACGTAATAAAAATAATATGCTTTTCATTTGCGATACACATAGTTCATAGGTTAAGGATGTTCAAAGGGTAGACACGGTGCATTCAAGAGGACACAAGCGTCCACAAGCTTTTTTTCTAAGTGAATCTCTGTATATCAACTCCTACTCTCACCTACCCGTGGTGTGAACGGGTGCCTAGTACCTTTAACTGAAGATGGTGTTCCAATCCCAGTGGACGGTTTAAGGCGGCAGAAAACGAGACGAGGGGGAGGAGGGTTCTCACTAAGACACTTCTTCTCTATCTCTATCCAGATGGCAGCGGAAGAATTCTCCAGATAGAATCAATGGCGGCGTTTTAAGTTCCATTTAGGTTGAACTACTTAGTGAACACCTTATACCGGCTACTATAACATATTCGGAGCTCAGGCCTATAAGAAGCGGTTAATCCGGCTCTCCGCTCTTGGAGTTATATTGTAAGGGTCTGGTCCCCCAAGTTGAGGATCGTGCCTTCGGGGTAATTTCCCAGCCACGTAAAGAGATTTTAGTTGCTAAGCAAAAACAAGCCTCCGATACAGACGGATCTACTGTTGACGAACCTAGCAAGCGAAATAAGGACAACGAACTTCGGATCTGCACGTGGAATGTTCTGTTTCTCTATAGAACACGTGCAGCCGAACATTTAGTGGAAGCCCTAGACTGCTACAAAGCAGACATTGCACCGCCATCCAAGAAGTGCGATGGGATGGGCCAGGCAAAAGAAAATTGAAAGTCTTCGACATCTACTATGGTGACTGTTACCGACCACAAGAGGGCAGCGTTTTTTTGATGTGGATTCGTCGTTAGGGCAAGAATGAGCTCTACGAGCTCCTGGACAAGACATATGAGCAATGCCCTTGCTACGATTCTAAAATTGTCTTGGGTGATTTTAATGTCAAACTAGGAAGAGAAGACGTCTTTGGTGGCACAATCGGAAGATATCCCCTGCGCGACACCACCTACGATAACGGACTTAGGTTAATCGACTTTGCTGCGGGGTGAAACGTTTTGTGGTAGCGAGTACATAGTTCTCGCATCTCGATATACACAAGGGGACATGGTGAATTCCTGGTCAATCAACCGCCAACCAGATTGCAAGAAATCGCTAGGTTCTTTTCCTATCGAGAATGTCGCATCCTCTTAAATAGTCCTATGCCGCCAACTGCAAGTATCGAGAACCAGCGTAAGAATAGCCAGGAATCCATCAGAGATGCTGCCTCTGACATGCTGGGCCTTGCACGACCACCACAGCGAGCCGAAGAGGAGAGAGGAACACAAGTTTCTAAGAAGGAAAAAGAAAGAGCATGAGAAGGGCGCGATTGAGGAATAAGAGGGGCGCCATTGCAGAAATGAAGTTCGGAAGTTATACCAAAAAGTTAAAAGAACCTCCCAGGGTTACAAGGCCCAAACCGAAGCCTGGAAGGATGATCAGGGAAACATAGTGGTAGAATCGTAGTCGATGCTGAGGATATGGAAAAATCATTTCTACAAATTGTATATACTAGGCAGATTGCACCATTCAACCTGGACGACACGTAGGCCAACAATTCCACCCATCCGAACTTGACAAAGTTAAAATAGCTAAGCTATATCTAAACACAGGTTCAATAAAGGTGCTGGAGCTGATTTTTTACAGCTGAGCTATTCAAAGCGGTTAGCTGGCGTTGAATTGGGTAGGAGTATGCACCAACTCATCTGCAAAAAAATGATCGGAGAAAAGCACGCCCGATGAATGGAACCTCAGTATTATTTGCCCGATCGTCAAGAAAGGCGATACCCTGGTCTGCACCAACTACAGAGTCTTCTCAATATTGCCTACAAGATCTTCTCTGCTGTACTTTGTGAACGCCTGAAGCCATTCGTCAACAACCTGATAGTTCCATATCAGTGTGGTTTTAGGCCAGGGAAATCCACCATCGACCAAATTTTGACACTACTGGAGAACTTGGAAAAAAATCCAGGAGTTTCAAATCGATACTCACCACCTTTTTATCGATTTTAAGGCCGCGTATGACAACATCTTTTGAGACGAGCTATATAGAGCAATATCTAGTTTTGGCATCTCTCCCAAACTCGTCCGTTTGTGCAGGATGACGATAGAGAATGCACGCTGCTCCATCAAGGTCGGCAAATACCTCATATTTATTTATTTATTTATTTATTTATTTATTTATTTATTTATCAACTACAGACATAAATGTCAAAGTTGTTTCTAAAGTTTTACAAACTTATTTTACAAATTAGGTACATTATGTGTGTAATTTTTACATGAATACAAAATTCTACTGCAATCTTGAATATAAAGTATGTTTAACACTAGAAGCAGATTTATTGAAATCAATTAAGTTATAACATTTATTAAAATCACTCCTCATAACATTAAGCGGTTCATTTAAACCATAATTGACCCTGGAGGACAATATGTAAAAAAATTCTGGATTTCTAGTTGTTCTGGGACGAGTGTTGATGTTTAGTTGGCTTAGAATATAAGATGAGTCAATAGATCCCGACAAGAGTTGATATAGGAACATGACATTGTTTACTTCTCTCCGTTTTTCCAGCGATGTTAGGCCAAGAAGATTAAGTCGGCTTTCATATGGAGGTAAGTGTTGAGTTGGGTTCCATGGAAGATGTCGAAGAGCATACAAAAGGAAACGTTTCTGAACACTTTCAAGTTTCTTTCTAGCACTTTCATAGGTAGGACACCAAACGCAGCTACAGTATTCCAATACCGGTCTCACAAGTGCACAGTAAAGTGTTTTAAATATGTAAGGATCATTAAACTCATTTGAGAACCTCATTATTAATCCAAGACGGCTCCTTCCTTTGCTGACTATTGTATCAATATGACGGTTGAATGAAAGTTTACCATCAAATAGAACTCCCAGATCATTAAACATTTCAACTCTATTAACCAGATCATTTTCGATGAAGTAAAAGGATTCACATAGATGACGTCTCCGTGAGTAAGTCATTGTCTTGCATTTTTTGGTGTTTAGATCCATTCCGTTTTGAAAACACCACTCGGACACGTTGTCAATGTCGTGTTGTAGAAACAGATACCCATTCGAGCTTTTAAAGCCATAAAAAAGTTTAAAGTCATCAGCAAACATCAAAATCTTACTATATTTAATGACCAAGTGGATATCATTGAAGAATAATATGAAAAGAATAGGCCCAATATGACTGCCTTGAGGTACTCCAGATAATACATTTATTGTTTTCGAGGTGGCATTATTCAATTTAACAAACTGAGTCCTTTTTTCTAGGTATGATGCTATCCAAATCAGTATCCAATTTGGAAACCCGTAACGGCCTAGTTTATAAAGAAGTATTGAATGGCAAACTCTATCAAACGCTTTACTTAAGTCTCCATAAAATACATCAGTTTGAAGGCCCTCTGTCAAATTCTTATTTGTTTGGCTGGTAAATTCAAGAAGATTTGTTGTAGTTGATTTATTACTGCAAAACCCATGTTGTTCTTGTGCAATCAATCCTCGGCAGTGAAACTGAATATGTTTGCACACAATGTTTTCAAATAATTTTGGAATACATGAAAGTTTTGCAATACCTCGATAATTTTCAACTAAATTTTTTCTACCACATTTATGAAGAGGTATTATATAAGACGACTTCCACAATTCAGGAAAAACACCAGTTGACAGAGAACAATTAAATATGAATGTAATAGCGGACGAAATATGAGACTTACACGATTTTACAAATATAGACGGAATATTGTCAGGACCAGCGACATAGTTATCTTTTAAATCGTCAATATATTGCACTACTTCGTTTACATTCAGTCTTAAAAAAGGAATATCACAGTTCGATTGAGGTTCAGTCTTATCACAGTATTTTATTTTATTAGAGCTATAGGTCTGTTGAAAAAAGTCGGCAAACATATCACATATTTCATTATCACAGCTTGAAGTCTTATCTTTATATTGCAGAGTTGAAGGAAAAGTTGAATTTTTTCGTTTAGAATTGATGAATTTCCAAAATGATTGAGGATTTCGAGATATATTGCACTTTATATTATTAATGTAAGCCTTATATGAAGTTCTTAGAATATTATTGAACAGTCTTCTATAGTGAACAAAAGCTCGGTAGTAAAAAATACTGTGTGTTGTTTTCCACTTCTTGTGATATTTATTTTTAACGTTCCTTAGACGTTTTAGATTTTTATTTAGCCAGTGAACTGATGAATGGTCGTTACTCATTATTTTAGTAGGTACACAATGCTCAATACAGTTTTTTAAAACATAATTGAAATTTTCAACAGACTTGTTAACGTCATTTGCAATCAATATACTAGTCCAGTCAACGTTACTGAAAAATTCTTCCATTCTGACTGTATTTATTTTTTTAAAGTTAAATGCTGTTTTATGTGTACTGGCGGAAATTCGGCTTAGCTCATCATTGAGAGTAACATCAAGTTGAATAGCATAATGGTGCGGCACTTTGGGTAACATATAATCACGAACATAAGAGACTTCACATAATGAAGGACAGTCAGAAAAAACGAGATCCAAAAAACGCAAATTTTCATTTGCAATTCCATTGATTTGGCTCAATCCAGCAAGTAATATTGATTCGGCAAAATTTCGTTCAAATAAAGGCCCGTGTTCGCATACAGTGTATGTTAACTTGTCCTCAGCATCAAGCTGCCAATTGAGGTGTGTAAGATTAAAGTCGCCGAAAAGAAAAATTTTTGAATTTTTTGATGATTGAACAATTTCATTGATAGCCAAGGAATATTTCTCATATACGGAGGATGAAGACCCTGAAGGGATATATATTGCAATAAATATATACGAAGAACGTGAGAACGATAGCTCAACAGTAATTAGTTCCAAATCTGTGTACAATTGTGGTTGTACCACCTTAGAATTAAGACGACAATTAACAGCAATCAGAACTCCTCCTCCTTGTTGATGTGTGCTATTAGAAGGATTTCTGTCCAAACGATAAAGAATATATTCAGGTGGTACTATTTCGGCATCATGTACAGAAGAATTAAGCCAAGTTTCTGTTAGAATGATAATATTAAAAGTTCCTTCTAGGCAGTTCATGTAAAAATTGTTTAACTTCGACTTCATTCCTCCCACATTTTGATAATATACTATCAGTTTTTTGATGGCACAACAGATGGATTTTCTGGAATGCTTGCAGTTTTAATGTTTCTTGGGTTTACCTTAAACTCATGAGCAATCGTGAATTTCGGCCAAAACCCTGGAGTTAGCATCAAATCAAAGATGTGGTCAGGAGCAAAAATTTTGAAGGATGATATACGGCGTTCGTAAGAAAATTGCATTTTAATACATTTTAAAGACAAATTTGATGAAGATGTTTTCTTTTTCACATAATTTTCAATTATATCACAGGATGTATCAGGATGTAAACGTGACAAAAACACACATTTCTGTGGAGGTACAACAACTAAGTCGTCCGAAACACCCTCATCCATTATGGAAGCTATTGGGTCGACGGGTTGTGAGCTAGAAGTCGTATCCCCAACAGAAAAATTATTTGTTATTCCTTGCGAAGTTGAAGCTGTAGAAATTTCTTCTATTGTTGCAGATGGAAACGCAAAAGGCACAATAATTGAACGTCGTGAACTTTTTGCAACGCATATCATATTATTTTCCATTTTTTTGCGCTTAGGAGAATGTTCTTTATCTTCAAATTCTAGATTGTTGAAAAGAGTTTCGTATTCTAGAAGTTTATTTTGCATTCTTATCAAATCTTGAGATATTTCCTTGAAGGTTTTTTTGGTTTTTTTGAACATCTGGAATAAGTCAGTTGTTTTCTTAGTGTTGCATTTCCTACAAAACCAACGTAACCCGTTTCCAGTCTTCAGAAGGCCTTCAATTAGTTTGGCTGTTAAACTTGCACATTTCATATGAGCAAAACCATCACACAACCAGCACATACACATTTTTTCATTTTCACCTATGACATCTTCACAGTGAAGGCAATTCATGTTTCCAGAAGGTATGTGTTATTAGTTGTATAGATGAAAAATCAAACTCAAATAGTTCTTAAAAGTATGCAACAATTTTTGTCAAACAAAATGAAAGATCGATATGAACAAAAGTATGCAGTGAATTTGTTAAGGTCGATTAAAATTCACTCAAAGGCAAATACAATTGATCTTCGAAAAAGAGTAACTTTAAGAACTTATAGATTTTAAAATAAGAGAATAAAAGAAAAAACCACTCACAAAATTACAGGAACAAAGAAAACTTAACAAGAATATTGTGTAGAAAATAAACACTTTTGCACAATAAAACACAATGAAAATGCACAAGGTGAAAATTCCACACACAAGAGTTTGCGCTTATTAGTCAATATTTGAATAGTTCTATAGCGAAACTTTATTAAAAACACTATTAAATAAATGCCAAAGTATGATCACAAATAAAGTCAACTAAGCTCAAGAAAAACACTCGAGAGAGTGTCTCACCGACACCTTCGATGTGAACAAAAGTTTTAGTTAACACGACCGACGCACTTTCATGCGCCTCCTTCAACATCGTTCTTGAAAGAATAGTGCAAAACTCTTACGTCAACACTAGAAGCACAATCTTTTAAAAGTCCGTGCAATTACTCGCACGCTGACGGCATTGACATAATCGGACGAACAATGTGAGATGTCAGTGGTGCTTTCGTAAATATTGTGGAGGAAGCCAAGAAGATGGGCTTAACGTTGAATGAAAGCAAAACGAAATAAAGAGCGTTTTTTTAGACGTGTGGTTTTCAATCTGGCAATTCTTTTTTCGGAGTTGGTCTTTTTGACAGCTGTCATTTGATTTATGCTCAGTTTGGTTTGCCATTTTAATAATTAATGGACTTAATCAGAGACGCCGCACCATACAGTGCGCACCGAAGACGCTATTGTTGCTGGTGGAGCAGAGTATCGAAGAAGACCCGAATGAGTCCATCCGCCATGGCTTCGAAAATTGGTGGTTGAAAATTCATGGTCGAAAATTGGGCCTCTCCGCTGAAATTTATTCGAGCCAACCGCGGCGGCCACTTGTCCGAAAACATTTTTAAAACATAATGGCAAACCCTTATCTTTTTAATAAAGCTAAATTCTTGGCCATAATATATATCATATGCGTTTTATTTCTTCTTGCAAACCACACGTCTAAAAAAACACCCTTTATATGCTGTCAACAAGAAAGGACACCCAACATCTACCGACGTGCCGGACAGAACGTCACTATAGCTATAATTTCGAGGTGGTCAAAGACTTTGCCTTTACCTAGGATCCGCTATAAGCTCAGCGAACTATACCAGTGCTGGGATCAAACGAAGAATTAGTCTTGCCAATCGCTGTTTTTTTTGGGCAAAGAAGACAATTGAGAAGCAAAGCGATCTGGAGCAACTAAACTGTCCGTGTAAAAGACGCTTATCATGGATGTGGACCCCCCCTTAGACTGTTTTGAGAGGAAAATTTTCCGGGTGATTTTTGGTACGGGCTGTTGTACAGTGACACCAACCTAGCCAAAAAAGGGAAAAGCCAACGACCGAGATGGCTGGGTCACCTAGAGCGAATGGACACCAATGCTCCGGCCCGGAAAGTCTTTGAATTCAACCCCGTGGGACAGCGCAGTAGAGGTGGACAGCGTAAAAGGTGGCACACGCAAGTGGACCTCTACCAACTTTGCGTGCGAAACTGGAGACAGTTAGCTAGAAACCGAGCCGGCTGGAAGAAGCTTGTTGGTTGATTCCCCGGTCCACCCCGGATCTTAGCGCCATACCTTAAGAGTGTTCCGGACTGAAATGGTGATTTCATGAAAAAGATTGTGAAGCGTGTACTTGTCCGATCAAAACGATTGAGATGTCTATGGACAGATAAACTTTTTTTCTAGGACATCATTGGAAAAAATTTTTAGTTTTGTGCTCTTGTTCTTGGTAAAAGCCTATAAGAAAACGAGAAAATTGAAAAAATAGCTGTTTTTCAAAGCAAATGCAGCTTACACTATAGCATTTTTTGCAAAACAATGTTTAATTACATAAAATTCCATATTTATTCTATGCCACTATTGAAGAAAATTTTTAATTTGGTACCTAATAAAAATTTTAATAAAACAAAATAAAAAAACATGTACATTTTGAAAAAAACGCATTTTTGACAGTCAATTTTTTACACCTAACCGTATTTTTTGACAGTTTTTTTGCAGTGGATATAAATTCAGTTTATTTTTCACAATTTTCATTAATTATATAATCATAATTGTATCATCTGATATTGAAACTTTTAATTCTTAAAAGCCACTTTTTGACAGAAAATTTATGTAAATTTGGAAGTTAAAATCAGTTACTTTTACAAAATGTTTTTTTTAGTACAATAATACGCTTACTAGTGACCAATTAGTTAGTAAAATAAAAAGTTTTATAAAACAAAGTATCTGATGAAAGTGAAATAAAATGCACGACTGGGTCGCACGTACTTGCTCTTATGTTCAAGACACTGCGAGTTTAAGAAAATTGTATATACAGACATGGAAATTATGAGAGAAAAATGTAGAGAAGCATGAAATACGACATTTCAACTAGCTAAAACAATACTCTTTTGACAGTTTGAGGTGAAAAAAAAGTATGCCATCTTAATTCATGATGGAATATGATTTTATGGGAAAAAAAATTTAAAATCGTTGGAGCGGTTTTCTTTTAAATTAATTTTTTATATATAAGATTCTTAAAACATTTTTAAGAACAAATTTTGGTATGCAGATTTAAACTATATATTTATGTGTATATAAAAACAAAATTTGAAAAAAAAATTGTCAACCCGTTTTTGAGATATGGAATTTTCAAAAAAAAAGTTTGAAACTTTTTTTAAAAATCCAAAAACTTTTTTTTTGAAAATTTTGATATGCAATATTATTTAGTCTTATCTGAAATTTGTAAATAAAAAAATTCATCTAAATCCGTTAAGCTGATAACGAGAAAACTCAAAATAAAAAATACGTTCCATGACAGGTACTACTAATAGTTGCTATGTGTAAAATTTTATAATTTTTGATGGTAGATCGTACTAATTTTAGTATATGATAAAAGTTTAATCAAAATCGTAGGAGTCTTTTTCAAGCAAAAAAATATTTTCCTTTGCGGTTTTTTCACTTTTGTATGGAAGGTACCGTTATTTTTTAATAAATGTAAGATTTTATCTAAAAATATTTTAGAAAGTACTAAAAAAGTCTTAAATATCGAGTTTCAAAAAAATCTATGATGCCGTTTTCGAAATATTTGATTTTCCAAAAAAAAATTTGAAATATTTTTTAAAAATCCAAAAAATATTTTTTCAAAAATAATGGTACACAAAACTATTAACATTTTTTGGAAGCTTTTGCATAAGAAAAATAATTGAAATCGGTCATACCATTTTGAAGAAAATCAAAAATTAAAAAAATGGTTCCTTGGGAGGTACCATTAATAACCATTTTTGAAAAGTGGTTTTCCACCCAAGGAAAGCCTTTACTAAAATAAATTTATTGAATTTTTTTAAAGAAAAGTTGTCGAGCCGTTTTTGAGAAAAGTACGATTATGTAAATTTGCCAAAAAAGAAATGTATGGCAGGTACCGTTATTTTTGGTTCTAAAAAAAATGAAAAAAACGTGTCGGCAGAATCACCAAAAACAACTATGTACCAAGTTTGAAGAAAATCGATCGAGCCGTTTAGGCTGTAGACGAACAGACAGACAGACAGACAGACAGACAGACAGACAGACAGACAGACAGAGAGAATTGTGCCACCCACTTTTTTGGTGTTCTCTATCATCGTAATATCATGTTTGATTGTTATCTCAAAAATTTTTTTTGCACGAATCCAAAACTTGCCTTATAGTAGGTACCTATAATCCAAGAAAAAAACCGGTCTTATACACGCAAAAAAAAGTTAGAAAATGACTGGTTTTGTTCAGTTCGGAACACTCTTAAGTAAGTAAGTAGGTACATATAAGCGAGAAAGGTAACGAGAGAGGAGACAGGAGGAGAGCAAGTAGAAAATTAGGTATAGATAAGGTGTCTACTAAATTAGTATCCACTATCAAGTTAATAAGTAGCCTACCTGAACAGCTCGGAATTTTAAATGAGATCCTTAGAGATTTCATCACAGAGCGTACGAAACTTACTCCAAGCGGAGCAAATTTACTCCAATTTTAAGGCAGCACAAAAATAAGCTCCACCACTCTACTTTTTTGAGATCTACTCTTTTTTTTCCACACTAAAAATTTTGTTAACACATGGACTTTAATGACAACACTATGTGTTTTCAAACCAACTCTGACTCTGAAATCTGAATGTTTTCCTCTGAAAGTCTATGCGCGAATCATTTTTTTCTTACTTTGTTCATCGTCGTTTTTTGTTCATTTCGTTATATTTATTTCCTGTTAAAAATATAGTTTTTCAAAACTTGAGCTTTTCCTTAATTTTCAAATCCAATCCTGAAATTTTTGATTTTCTCCATTTTTCTTACTGAGGTTCGAGTCCTGTTTCATCGACACATTTCTCAAGTTGTCAAAAACGTATTCACCGTGAGGGCTGCATTTTTGATTTGGGATAGACTGGGGCACTGACAATGAAAGTTAAAACATAACCACTCTTGATGAGTTGTTTTTTTCTTTTTGTCTTAGAAAGATAGAGCCTTAGATTCGTCGAAAACCGACAAGTAGTGCCAGTTGATCATTTTTCGAAATAAAGACAAATCGAACATTTGCTGTTACTTCCACATTGAAACGGTTCGGCAAGTCACTGGAAATAAGTCTGAGCAATTTTGGATAGGTGATATTGTGAAGGGTGTTAGGTCTAACTAGTGAATAAATAAATAAAGAATTTTTGTAAAAATAGTTATTTAATTACATTTTAATTTCGAGAAAAAAGCTAACAACCCACTCAAAATATTTCAGACAGATTTCTTCATCGCTATTACTCATATCGAACTTCCCCGATTAAAAAGCAAAAGACAAAAGGAATCTGATTTTTATGCAAACTACTTAGATATTCATTCCTGTGGCACACAATGTTTCCAGGAAAATATTTTTTCATATTTTATTTTGAATTTACTTATGTATATTTTCTTTGAAGTTAAGATTGATAGTGAAGTAGCAAAAAACATGACGACAAACTCTCTGCCCTGATGGCTGATGGCTTGCCATGGCCTGGCGCAACCATTAACCATACTGCGCCAGCAAGCAACCTTACGTCAAAGCCCACACAAAAAACGGATGCAAAAATATTTATTTGTTAATGTTGAAAGATATTAAAGGTAAACACACAAAAATTCTCGCATATACACTCTTGTGGTGAACACACATGAGTTTGATCATTATTTATGATTTTTTTTTTGTTTATTATTTTTCTGTCTGGCATTTGTGTCGTGTGTCTTCCCCCTACACTATCGATGAAGAATGACGACATTTTGGCGATGGTGGCGGTTTCAATTCCTAGTTAAACCACGACAACTACGGGGAACCTGTTCTCTCTGTTTTGGGTTTAGATCATCATCAGACTCCTATGCAAATAGAATTCAATGAAACTTAATAAAAATGAAAAAAAAAGACAACCGATAGGAAACTATCTACTGACATCCTACACTTAACTAGTACCACGCGCAAAAATTTCAATTTCTTCTCGTCTTTGTTGGCAGTTGTTTTTTGAGCACCCTTTACTTTTTAGGGTAGATTATGTTTGATTGGGTTCATTGTGACAGAAAGGAATTAATATTGTTCATCAGCATTTTCCTATGTTAACGTTATGTTACTTAATATTTGAATTTAGCTACTGGGATATTGAATTTTTTAAATATATACCCCACTCTCCCCTATTTTTTTATTTTGGTAAGTTTTTGAAGAAGTAATAACATCTCCAAATAGTAAGAAGATTTTTATATTAAAAATTCTTACTTTATATCTTTGCGTATCATGAAGTAGGTAACTTCCAAAATCCCCTAATGGGATAAAAATTTTTATCTTAAAAATCCTCACCCCATTTTCCCCTATTTGTTTTATATGCAAGCATACCCTTAACAAAGTACCAAAATGCCCTAATAATGTAAACTTCTTTAAAATCCGTACCCCATATTCCCCTATTTGCATTTTCTTGGTATCGTTTTCCTAACAAAACACCAAAAGTTTCAATAAGAACATCGAAGCTTATTCAATTTGGCATAAAAGATTATGTCCATTTAAAGGTCATGCGAGCATGACTCTGTCCTTAAAAATGTAACCCTTATTCAGGCAACCCATTCCAAAAGAAAATAGGGTATGCTATAACAATTTCCCCAACAAACGTAGCTTTACTTCAATTTTTCTTCGATTTTTTCATTCAACCAAACCGAAGCCAATATCCTACGTGTTCCTTCTCTGAAAGAACGATGGAGCTTCTGGGGAAAATTTATTACGCACCGCAAAATTGCTATGTAAAATTCAAATTGAATTTGTCTGATTATTCTGCTGGGAGCAGGATATACACCTCCATCACGTTGCATTGTCGGTAAAAAAAAAAAAACATAAAAACACTTCAACTCAGCGCCTTTACGCATATTGTGCAATTTATCAGCGAGAAAAAGAAAAAAAACTGCAGATGACCCAGCACGGAGTGTGGCAACAAATTTCGCCTCTAATCAATTCAACATGTTGTTCAATTTGTGTTTGCAGCGGTGCAGCACGTTCTGTACAAAAAAAAACATCAGCCAGATGCGTTTCTTGAATCTTCCATTGCATTTCTCGGAGTGTAAGGATGAGAAGAAGAAGCTCGGTGTTTGTGTCTTAAGGACGAAGATTCCAATTTATGACCGATATCTTCTGTGAGCCAGAGCTTGTTAGGATGAAAAATGGTAAATACCATCCATATGTTTCGCACTGCCTTGCACCGCTGCTGCAGTTACCTTACAATGCGATGGGAAAAATGAATGCATTACTAACTAGGCCTAGAGCAAAAGCGCAGGCAGTGTATACAAAAAAAAAGGCGACTCACTATCTGGAACGTCATTGGACGCGATAATAAAGCGGGAAATGTTTGGTTTTTGATTTGGGAAAGCTGGCAGCAGAAGAAAGAAAAATGGTTTGCGTGTTACATATAACCGGGTCGCCAGCAGTACCACCGCCACCATGGTAGACCAAACGGGAGTAGGTTTACTTTATACATTATTTTTTCTTTATTAATTGGATGGAGTTTTTAGTGTACCACCACGATGATCGATGCAGTGATATTGAAGATTAAGTGCTTCTGGAGAGATCGCGTTTCCTGGTTATACCTATATGCCTATACCTATGCTGAGTGTGTGTTTTTCAACTAATATGCGAGTCTTTGTGTAGGAACTCAACAATTAATGCTCTGTCAAAGTTAATGCTTTCACCAGGAATTTGAAAGATGAGTTTCGGCAGAGTTTTGAAAAGTAGTTAAGGCCAGTTTAAGGATGATTTAATTATACAGGTAGTTTAGTTAGGTTTCGGTTTGGTCGAATAAATAACTCATGGAATGTAATTGTAGGTCTTTTGTATTAAATACAAAATTTTGTGGAGTGACAACTCGTGGCGAACCTGGGCCTGGTGACTTACAACTCTCAACCATTCCTGTGAGCGTGTTGTTGGTAGGAATTTGCTGAGTCAAAACGGGTAGATGAGAAGCTATTATTCATGACCACATATACTCTTAAAGGAGGCAGTACCTCGGAAAAAACATTCTTTGTTTTTAGGTGGCAACATCTGGGAATCGAACTTAGACCGTGGAAATGACAGTCCAACGCACTAACCATCATGTCCCGGGCTTTTGCATTATTAACAGCTTAAATTATTTCTTATCATCTTATTATACAGGTATCTGCGCTTAAGGCTACGGTTACAGTGGATGCGTTTTTTGATGAATAATTGCTCTGACATATTCATCAGAACTGTTCGTCAGAAGCTTGTGACTACAGTTGATGCGTATTTTAACAAAAAATAATTGTTCTGTCGTTTTTTTTTTTGTTTTTATGTCAAAACATACCCTGGTCAAAAAAATAAAGGGAACAAGATTTTTATTTTTTTTTTTTTTGTTTTTTGAAGAGTTGCATCTCTGTGATAAGTACTTAGAAGAAAATAAAAGTATTCTTTTCTTAATGTTTCTTATTTGGAGATTTGTTCGAAAATTATTTTTTTAAGGTAGGTTCCGTCATAGCGAAATGATAAGAAATGGTGCAATACAAAAATTTTATATTTAATTTTTTCTTTCAAATGATTATACCTTCTTGGAAAATTTTTTCAGTCAGTCAAATGTATTGGTCTGATAAATACTTTGATTATTTGGGTTTTTTCAGTTTTGTGTGGTTGTTGTACCCAATGGAGCTGAACCTGTAGGTATTGCTTCCCTATGCAATTTGTTATTTTGCAGCCCCTTGAAAGGGAAACCTAAAAAAACAACACTTACCTACGGTTTTAATAAATATTTTTAAGATGGGTTTGGGCAAAATACAAGCTTAGGGAATTTTAAAACTAAAATACTGCTCTGCGCAGTTTCATTTTTACACGTCCTGTAACGATTTCTTCTTCCTAAATACGAAAAAGCATATCTTTCACAAAATAAATAGCTGCAAGACTTATTAATTGCTTGGCTTGGGTACGAAACCTCACAAATTAAAGAAATTTTATATTCTATTCTATTGATTTATTGACTCCTCTAAGGGTTACAAGGCTCCCGTTTCCCTACTCTGCTCCCTCTCCTCCCCTCTCTACCACCTTATCTTTTCTCACTGCCTCTAGTTCCTTTATCCACTCTTCCCCTTCCCCGTTTCCTCCATTATTTCCCTCATCCTTTCCCCTATTGATTTTTCTTCAGCTCCACCAGATCTGCATCTGTCTAATACATGTTCCCATGTCTCTTGTTCAGTTTCCAGTACCATCTTTCTCTCACCTCATTCCCTAGCCTGACTCTTTCAATTCTCCTTGGTCTTTCTGTCTTCCAACCCGCTTTTAATTATTGTGAAATCCCTTCTGTCATTACTTCTTTATACCACCTGTTGTAACTGGATTTTCTTATTCGTTCACTTCTTTCCTTCTCTTGCTCTCTCCTGTCTTCTCTTTCTACTCCCTCGTATCCATTCACACTGTCTTCTCTTCTCTTAATTTTGTCTCTCCCTTGTTCCCATAGTGACCCTCTTTCCCGTCCATCTCTCTGTCTCTCTTTCATCTCCTCTTCCCCCTCGTGGTTTTCGCCTTGACGTTGGCGAGGGGGCTTACGTTATGACCCTCCAGCAATCCAGCTGCAGGGGCATACAACTAAGAAAAACCAAACAAAAAACAGGGATGTTTATCCAAAACAATAAATGAATGGTCATGCAAAGTCCAAAAAATAATGAAATCCGAGCGGGGATATACGCTCAAGTGTCGACAGAAGTCACGGCTGTCGGCGAGGGCTTGGCTTCGCAAGAAGCTAAGTCGCCAGTGACAAAAAATCTAGAAAACCCGACCAAACCCGTCTTAAATAGACAACCGAACGTGCACAACCTTGCAGCATCTCCTCTTCCTGCTCTAGATAGCTTAGCTATTGAAGGTAGGGAGACCTCGAACAGACCTCCCTCTATAGGAAGTCAAACCGAGGACGAGTTGTTGCAAGACTCGAGTCAAGAAGAGACCACGCTGAAGCCTACTGCACCCCTCAAAGCTTCGAGGCAACGCAGTAACTACAGATCCTCTAAAAGATTCGTGAGTGCTACTGAGAAAAAGGACCCAAATACTCTCAGTTCGAGAGACAAGGCCCTTTTGAAAAAGCATAGGAAATTGGTGAGGAATTATGAACGTCAGTCGGCAACGACCGCCACTGCACCCATTGTTTCCTCCCAACCTCTATTGAACGCCAAAAAGCCAGAAAGCGAAAAAGTAATTGCTGCCGCATCTAGGTCTATCCCTAAAAAGATAAACCGTGAACAGGCGGGCAATAACTCTACCGTTAGTACCGGCTCAAAGACGAAACTGGAGACCTCCAGCAAGAAACAGCAGGCCAACGCTTCATCGAACCTGAAAAGGAACGAGAAAGCACAGGTAGGCAACTCTTCTGGGACGAATCCAGGTTCATCTAAGAGGGCAAGATCGGAGGAGGCAACCAAGACTGAAGGTTATAAAAAGCTTAAAACCAACAGTTTTGACACCACCCCGATCGATCTACAGGTAGCCATAATAAGTCGAGACGACCCGGATGGGAAAATCACGGCAAAAAATTGGTTACTTGTAGAAAATGAAATCATCAAAGCCATGATGGTGACATCCGAGGATGATAGTTCTGAGGACTACACCTTTGATGGAGCTGGTTGGCGAAAGGGAGTAAAAGTGGTTTGCTGTGGGGACAAGAAATCCCTGGAGTTCCTCACTCACACAATCACCAATATTGGCGAACTGTGGGAGGGGGCATCTCTTGGGATTCTTCCCGTCACAGCTCTTCCACTTCGCCAGCAGGTTAATATATGGATCCCTCCTCCTGCCATGCATGAGGATGCATCCGTGATTAAACTGCTGGTGAAACAGAATAAGGAGCTGCCCATACTAGAATGGAAACTTCTTCATTCCAAGAAGAGTCTTAGAGGGGAAGGAAAGGACCTCTTGTTCGTCATTGACAAGAAATCTGACCTTCTTCTTAAAGGGAACGAAGACGTGTTGAGATATGGTCTCGGAACCGTAAAGGTAAGGAGGCATGTTAGCAAAGGGGAGTCAAAAGCTGCTGGTGGTGCAAATTAATTTGCATCACGCTAAAGCAGCGACACACGACCTAATGCTCTACATGTCTCAGGAGGCCGTGGATGTGGCCTTAATCCAAGAACCATGGATTCGTAAGAATCAGGTACAAGGATTGAGGTCAAAAAACTATAATCTGTTCCACTCCACGTCAGAAGGTGAAATAAGAAGTTGTATTCTAGCGAAAAAGTCGATTAATGCTTTCTTTTTATCTAGGTACAGCAACAAGGACAACGTGGCAATCAGCGTTGAGTCCAGGGAAGGTAACTTCGTCTTGGCGTCAACGTACATGCCGTACGAAGAGGAAAACCCACCATCAAAAACAGTCCGCGATCTTGTGGGTCACACCACAGCAAGAGGGACACCTTTGGTGTTGGGATGCGATGCTAACGCCCACCACACTCAATGGGGAGGTAAAGATGTTAACAAAAGAGGTGAGTCAATTTTTGAATACATTCTCTGTTCAAACCTTATGTTATGTAATAAGGGTAATCACCCAACATTTAGGAACAAAAACAGGGAAGAGATTCTAGATCTCACTCTTATGAGCAATAACGATAAAATTTCTGTAGGGAATTGGAGAGTCTCACCTGAGGAATCTTTCTCAGATCACTTCAGGATACTCTTTACTCTAGACAGGAATAATAATGAGATTAAGCCCTTTAGAAACCCAACTAGAACAAATTGGACAGAGTACACAAAATGGTTGAACGATCGTATCGACCCACCAGAGGAAGAAACGCTTTCGGCAACCTCAACCATAGATACTGTTGTTCAAAACCTTACTAGTGAAATGAGAACGGCCTTCGAAAGAAACTGCCCTATATCTCGTAACATTAAACCCACTAGCCCACCCTGGTGGAACAGTGAACTTAAGAAACGAAGAACAGGGGTCAGAAAACTTTTCAATAAGGCCAAACTGAGTAAATTAGATGTAGACTGGAATTCTTATAGAGCTGAACTTAACTCATACACCAAGGAGTTAAGACGGGCCAAAAAGGATTCATGGGCTAGACACTGTGAATCCATTGAGAACACAAGTGAGGCGGCGAGACTTCGAAAGGTCCTTGCCCATAACCCCATGATTCCAGGATATATTAAACATCCCGATGGATCGTGGTCGAACTCGAGCCAAGAAACACTTGAACTCTTTATGGAAACGCATTTTCCTGACTGTAAGAGCCCTGAGGACTCTGTTTATAAACAACCAGACTCCTTAGAAGCTCTACAATCAGCACCTGAGTTGGATCAGGTTATCACAGAGCAGAAGATTATATGGGCAATAAACTCGTTCAAACCCTTTAAATCAGCTGGACCAGACGAGATAATTCCGGCATTTCTTCAACATGCTCTACAGATAATCACCCCATGGCTTAGGGTAATCTTCAAAAGTTTTGTTAAACTTAGATATGTCCCTACCAGCTGGAGAAAAGTTAAAGTTGTCTTTATCCCTAAAGCTGGGAAACCGACACACTCGACAGCAAAAGATTACAGACCAATAAGTCTCTCTTCGTTCCTCCTCAAGACGTTGGAGAGAATTATTGATCTGCATGTTAGAGACCTTCTCAATCCAAACATTTTGTGCAACTACCAACACGCCTACCTTAAGGGTAAGTCAATGGAGACTGCGTTGCATGAGGTCGTTTCACAAATTGAGAAAAGTTTCGAGCACAAAGAACATACCCTGGCAGCATTTTTGGACATTGAGGGAGCGTTTAACAACGTAAAGATGGAGTCCATTAAATCTGCTCTGGAAGAGGTTGGAGTTAAGCCTGTCATTGTAGATGGATTTATACCATGCTCAATGGCAGAATCATAAACTCGCGACTAGGAGATACTATTGTTGAGAAAACAGTTACAAGAGGCACGCCACAAGGAGGGGTAATCTCACCTCTCCTTTGGATTCTAGTTGTTAATAAAATTCTTACAAGATTTAGGAATCAGGGCATTAAAATTGTGGCCTATGCAGACGACATAGTAATTCTGATATCGGGTAAGTATCTTACCACCATCAAAGATATTATGGAATCCGCACTTAAAGAACTATCTTCTTGGGCAACACAAAACGGTCTCGGGGTTAACCCTACAAAAACCGAACTAGTTCTGTTCACGAATAAAAAGAAATTAGGAGATTTTGCTCCTCCCAGACTTAATGACATTCCTCTGAAACTCTCCAAGGAAGCTAAATATCTAGGAGTTATCCTTGATTCCAAGCTAACATGGAAACGTAACACAGAGGAAAGAATGAAAAAAGCACTATGCGCTTTCTACACATGCAAAAAGACCTTTGGTACACGGTGGGGTATGCGACCGCAGGTTATCCAGTGGATGTACACGACGATTGTTCGCCCCATACTTACCTATGGATCTATAGTGTGGTGGAAAGCTGTTGAAAAGGTAAGCTATCTCAAAAACCTGAATAAGGTACAGAGACTAGCCTGTATAGGAATAACGGGGGCACAGAGGTCTACGCCACAGGCAGGTTTGGAAATTATTTTAAATCTTCCACCCCTAAACGAGTACACTAGATGCACAGCAGCCAAAAGCGCATTTCGACTCAAAGAACTGGGCTCTTGGAAGCACAGCACCTATGGTCATGGGTCTATCCTACAAAGGTATGACACAGTGGCTGCACTTGATGTGAAGACTGATTATATTCCTCCCATAATGGATTTTAACAAACACTTCTCTATTTCAATACCCGAAAGACATGGATGGGAACCCAAATCACTAATTAGTGAACAGGGTATCCCCTTCTACACTGACGGGTCTAAAATGGAAGAAGGAACAGGTGCGGGGGTGTTCTGTGAAGCCCTTAATATAAGAGAGTCATATAAACTCCCAGATGAGTGTAGTGTCATTCAGGCTGAGATTTACGCTATTCAAAAAGCGGCAGAATTGGTACACAAGAAAAAACTGATCTCGTCGGAGATCACATTTTTCGTGGACAGCCAAGCTGCGATCAAAGCAATAGCCAGTGAGACCATAAGATCCAAAACAGTGGTAAAATGTCGAGGCATACTGAACAAAATTTGTAACACTAACCAAGTCAAACTCTGTTGGGTTCCTGGACATAGCAATATAGAAGGGAATGATATAGCAGATGAACTAGCAAGGAAGGGGTCATTATCAAATAGGAACAGTAGTAACCAATTAGACATGGGACTAGACATCCCGATCGGCGTAGTTAAAATGAAAATGGACCTAGTAACGAAAGAGCGAATCAATAAATCCTGGATTACCAGGAACGATTGCGTTATCTCTAGAAGTCTATGGCCTAGAATTAATGAAAAGGAATCTCAGTATATTCTATCGCTGAGTAAAAAGAACATTAGAATCTTGATAGGTGTACTAACGGGTCACTGCGCCATTGGCACAATGGCCACCAGATTGGGTGTACTCGCACCCGACTGCTGTAGGAGCTGTCAGGATGTTGAAGAAGTAGAATCCATTAAACACCTGCTCTGTGACTGTCCGAACCTCCAAACAAGCCGCCTCCGTTACTTGGGAAACAGGTTTGTTGGAGAACTGGATGATCTAGCGCAGGTCTCAATGGCAAATATGAGGAAATTCATAGAGAGCACAGGCTGGTTCGTTAATGAGCCAGTCTATCTGAATCATTAGTTTAGGAGCATCTCTGCTTTCTTTTTGTAAGGGGATCACAATGGACCAACAGGCCCCCGTGTACGCAACAGCCTCTGTGCTGTGCACACCCCTCCTAACCTAACCTAACCTTCATCTCCTCTAAACATTCCCTTGCTATTTCGCTTCCTTTTCCATCTGTAAATTGTTGTTCATAATTCCATGTCCTTTTTCGTGCTCTAATCATTATCTTATCTCGTTTTGTTTTCTCTCTTACCATGTACCCTGAAGTTTGCCATTCTACCCCTAGCGTCCACTTGAGGTACCTTTCTTGCAACCTTTCCTTAAATTTTATATTATTTTATTATATTTTATTTTATTTTATTTTATTTTATTTTATTTTTTTTTTTGTATTTTATTTTATTTTATTTCATTTTATTTTATTTTATTTTATTTCATTTTATTTTATTTTATTTTATTTTATTTTATTTTATTTTATTTTATTTTATTTTATTTTATTTTTTTATTTTATTTTATTTTATTTTATTTTATTTTATTTTATTTTATTTTATTTTATTTTATTTTATTTTATTTTATTTTATTTTTTTATTTTATTTTATTTTATTTTATTTTATTTTATTTTATTTTATTTTATTTTATTTTATTTTATTTTATTTTATTTTATTTTATTTTATTTTGTATTTTATTTCATTTTATTTTATTTATTATATTTTTGTATTGTTTGTTTAATGTAATATATATTTGTTTTTTAGGTATATACTTCACCTCTAATTTCCGCAACCACAAACGCCTTCTTATCAAGATTTCTATAAATAAATTATTTATCTTTAATTTATTTTTACCATCATTTGATCCATAAATTTTCCATTGAATTACCGCAAACTAACGATCAAAGATGGTGGGAAGATTTTCATTTGTCTTGCTTAAAGCTTTCCCTCAACAAGCAAATTTAATATTAAAATCTATCATAATCAATCAAAATCAATATTAAAAAAAAATAATTTTATCCAACGAAATCATGCTTTCCCAATTAATAACTCTCATAATCTTTAAATAAAAAAAAAAAAACAAAAAAAAAAAAACTCGACAATCACAAATCTATGAAAAAAAAAAATAACCGAATGTTCTTTCCCAATTGAATTGGGTTAGATATGCTACACCTTCTATCCACTTTCACCTTTTCAATTGAAACCAAAGTCGTGCCATCGATAAAACTACACAACAGTATTGCAACAACCGCAGACAAAACATGAAACAAAAAAAATAAAGCCCAGGCGAATATCATACAAAATTCTGACCTCTTCAAGACGAAAAATATCTAACAAAAATAAATATCACTTCCCCATCTAACTTGTATTCCTTATTCCATTCGGTTGGTCCATTGATTCGTGAGAGATCTGCTGCACTGCACAACTAAAAAGCAAGCGCCTTAGCCATAAATCTCCCTAACACGCTTTTCTGAGATTTTTCCTTTAATGAAACACTATGAAACATTGAGGCTGGTCGTAGTCGTAGAGCGTGTCGTTTTGGTTTGTTAGATCGGCGGCAGCGGTCGGCATGGTAGTGTACTAGTGAAGTTGTGGTAATGTTTCGATCTGCCTCTTGGCTAATTTCTTATCCGCCAAGTGATCACGTAAATTATGTCCAAAGTCAAGAGAAGGCAACAGTAAAAAATAAAAGAAGCACACTATTGCATGCGCCAAAAAGGCAGTTTAACAAAAAACAAAAATTTTATGTGGTGTACCTCAGCAGTATCACTGTGGGCCAATATTTGTTTTAGTTTTATTTTAATTTAATTTCTTTTTTCTTTGAATGCTTTCCTTCTAGCCGACCAACCGACGCAACACCTCAAAACTTTCAAATTTGTCTAGACAGACATACAAAACCGAAGCTGATTACAACTTTATCCGCGTATCTTGTCCAAACTATCTCTCTATCTTAACATCTCTCTGAATCCAATTGAACGTTTCCAATTTGAGTCAAATGCTTAATTTGCTATAAATACAGTTAAAACCATTTCCAGTCAAGTGAATGCCATAAATTTAACTAAATTAAAATGCGCTATGCTATGGTCACCATTCAGATCCATGCTATTCGACTTTTTCCTTACTACAAAATTTGTGTGCAGATGAAATTGAAATAGACATATCAATCGCATACAGAAAGATACACGGGTCTTTTTTTGCTTCCACTAGTGGTCGGTAGGTATCGTATAGGAGCAAAAAAGGTATCTAGTAGATATTGGGTAGTTTATCTGCATCGAAGCTGAATGGTAAATGATTGACGTGATTACCTCAGGATATCAATGCAATCAATTTGGATATACGATGGCGGCGAGGCGGTATTGGCAGCGTGAACTTGTTCCGAGGCCAGTTGTTGTTGTTGTTGAACATTGAACAGGTGTCACAAGCGATACTTTTAATTCAAAAAGTATCTGAGTATCTTTTTTACTATTGCAATCTTGAACAGGCTCAAGTCGAAATGAGATTTATTTTTGTGTATCATCCAAGTGATAAATTTCTGTTTCTGCCAAATTAGTTACATTTGTTTTAAATACATGACAAACAGAAAATACATTTCGACGCGACGGACGTGTTTCAGACGAAAAAAATGACATGTCACTTTCTCTGTGCTGATACACTCTGACAGAAGAAAAATATACAAATCAAAAAGATTCTTCAATCGAGATTTATAGCATGGAAAGTAGTGTTGTCAATGTCATTTTCCAAGGAGATTGTGATAATTTCTTAGAAAATTCATCACCTTGATGCGGTACCATTTGATATGCAAGTAATTAAGCAGTTTTTGCTTTCCTTAAAAATTACAGATAAATTGTTCTTCACAGCTTCAATTTTTGCTCGAATTTTATTATGAAACCTCAAATGCAACAGTACCTCACAGACTATTAGAGTCATTCAACTCCAAGTTGGGGCGAATTTATGTATTTTATTCGTGCAGTTCGGGTTTTTTGATTTTTTGGAAATTCAAGAAATCACATCACAGACACAGAGAACCTTATTGCGATCGCAATGCAGCATGCAGGAATGACAAATGTTAAAAGGGTGTGAGAATATGTCGAAATGAAAATAAACAATATTAGTTTTTTTTTTGTTGTGGTTTTATGAGGAAAAATGTTGAAGTGATGGGTTACTCAGTGTTTTTTTTGTGCTTAATTTTGAGAAAGAGAGAGAGAGGGAAATATTTGAATAATTTGGAAGAATATGACACTAGTTTTTTTTTTACGAGGTGATTATGGTGTGTTCGTTGACTCCGAAAAAGGGGACAATTTTGTGGAAATAAAACACCAAATGAATCCATTTTTAGGAAGATGATTACTTAAGTGTGTTGTGATTAGGACTGTTAAGATTGTTTGGGGGCTATAAAATTTCTAGATTATTGTGGGAAATTTATGTTTATGGCTTTTTTTTAAGAAGAAACTCACGTGTTAATTTTGAAGGAATATTTTTCGATAACTTACCTGAAAAGTAACAAAGAAATACAGAAATTAGTAAAAAAAGTTGTAAGATAAAAGTAAAATGATGTAAAGTAAAAATAAAAAATATATGTTAAGTTTAATTCGAGGGTATTCTGAGAAATAGATAAGAAAAAGTTACAATTTCTAAACAGTTGGGAATTATATTGTAAAGACTTGTCGTTTCTTCGATGATTAGCCATATATCCGCAAATATTAGCAAAACTCACAAATTCAGAATTCATTCTTCAAACTTCTTAAATATCTCCATTAATAAGTTAAGGTTAAAAAAAATGCCTTCTGATTTATTGAACAAATATAAATTTATGCTCAGCTCTAAAATACGTATCCCTCAGGAACGGGCTGGCTACGAAATTTTGCGAATCAAAAATCTCGCATTACGAAATCTCGCAATTACAAAACCGTGCTTTTCATTATCACGAAATAACAAAATCCCGCTTTTCATTATCTCGCAATAACGAAATCCCGCAAACTTAAATCTCGCAAATCAAAATTTTGCGCGAGATTTTGATTTGCAAAATTTTGATAAAAAGAAATGTATTTGCTGAAATGCAATTACATTTTTTTACCTTCTGCAAAATATGCAATTTAGTATTTAGTAAAAGACAACAAAAATAATTAAAGAGGTTGTTAACAGTAATATAGGATGTATTCACGGAAAGAATTCTTGGATCAGATCACGAAAAATTAGCTGCAAATTACGAAAAATGAATCCCGATTTATACCTTGGTTCGGGATTTCGTAATTTACGACTATTTGTTTGCAATTTGCAAAACTGAGCAAAATGAAGATATTGATACTCAAAAATCGTAAATCAACACTCAAAAACAAAAATTACGAACAACAAATTGCAATTTGATCCAAATATTGTGATCACCACTTTTATTTCGTGATATTGCCACTTGAAGGATCAATCTTGCTCTAAAAATAATAAATAAATATAAATTGGGTGGCGCAACAGCTCATGGAGAACCAGGGCCTAGTGACTTACAACTCACAACCATTCCTGTGTGCGTGTTTGTTGGCAGGAATGGAAGGGACCTACAGTTTTTTGCCGAGTCCGAACGGCTAAATGAGAAGCACTTTTTCATGACAAGTATACTCTTGGAGGTTTTGTCAGTTCCTCGCAAGAGGCAGTACCTCGAATAAAACATTTCTGTTTTTAGGTGGCACGGCTGGGAATCGAACCCACACCTTCGACATGACAGTCCTACGCACTAACCATCAAGCCACGAGGTACTATACAAATCTTGCTCTAACCCTTCATTAGGTTCGAGAAGTAAATTGCGACAAGAAAGTCGTGATTTAGGATCTTTTTGTTGCTGATTTGCAACTATTCTCATGGAGTTGCAAATTGCAACAAAAAAAAACGTAAATCAGTGATTGCGCAATGTAGATTAATAAATATTTATCGCAAATGAATATTTTCAATTGCTGTTTGTGAAAATATATTTGCAAATCACGAAGAAACAAATTTTGTAAATTCCTACGTCATGAATGTTAAATTAACAGTTTTTGTATTAATTTGGGATCAAAATGCCTTGTTTTACGAATAAATAACGTAAATTGCAACTGCAAATTTTTCAATTGGTGATTTTTCAATTCTATCCGTGTATGCAAAATACTTTTGGGTATATTCTCAAAAAAAAAAAAAAAAATTGTAAAAGCCGTGTGAGATTCGTTGCTGTGAAATTTGAATTTGCAGGATTTTGATTTGCGTGATTTTAAATTGCGAGATTTTGGTTAAAATTCGCAAGATTTTTAGGTTCGAGATGTAAATGCGAGATTGTTAAAAGTGAAATTTTGTGTGTGAAAATTCAAAATATGAACAAGAACATACATACATACTTATAGACTTAAAGAAAGGTACCATTTCATTTTCGTGCAAATAAAACACAAGTTCTTCAATTCTTTCTCAAAAATAGGTGTGTACATCTTATAATTCAATACTTATAGCACCATATTTTCGCGAATTTCGAAAAAAATTGCCCCAAATGACTCCAACTGACGATCATCTTTTTTCCAGAAACTTTTTATTTATTGAGAGGTCGGAGTCCTAACAACATTGAAGCAACCGAACATTATAAAATTACTTGCTCCTTACTCGTATTATTTTTCGCAAATTAAAAATCATGTTTTTCGTAATCTCGCAATTACAAAATCTCGCTTTTAACAATCTCAAATTTACATCTCTCTCCGAAAAATCTCGCAACCAAAATCTTTCAAATTCAAATCTCGCAAATTCAAATCTCACAGCAACTTATCGCTCTGGAGTTTCGCACTGAATAATACAAATCCTGCAAATGGAAAATAAAAACCCAAAAACGAAAAAATATTTTTAACAATTAAGAAATGTGATTAAAAGTTGCCTGAAATTCTAGAACTTCTAAAAGTAGAAAATCGTAACGAAGTTCGCGTTCTTTCAATTTATTGTTTTAGTTTTCAAAATAGATTTAACCATTCGGAACTTAATTTGTTTGTATTTGTCAAAATATTTAAGTATTAAAGGAAATAAAACGAATTTTCTTTGGAACATTTGACCCTGGCCGACTTGAATATGATTTCATCGGTTCAAAGGTAAAACTCACTATGTACCCACAAAAATAGTAAGGATTAATTAATATTTAATTAATACTCATATTACGAAGTTTTTATCAAGTCATTGGTCAAAGGTGTGCCGCTGGCGGGAACTTTATTTCAAAATTTGCGGGACTTAACTAACTTTTCAGCATCAAAAGGTATGTTTCCATTTCAATTTAATTTCCTTCAATACACTGCGTGAAAAAATTGAATTTTTGCTTATAATTAGATATTTCTTCCTATTGAAGATAAATGTTTTGGGAAAAATGTTTATTCATGAATCAATTTTCAGACAATTATTATCTATTCATGAACTAAGTCAGGCATTTTATTTTGTATTTAAGAAACTCTGCGGATTCTTTTTATTTCTAATAAACCTCTTTAAATAAACAAAATTATATCTCTCTGACTATAGAACAATCCGAACACACGCACCTAATTTGTTATAAAATTTAAATGTTGAAAGATTTATCATTTCCCTGGCGTAATTACCATAATGGAGCTTTAAAAATACACAAAAATTAAATTACTTTCAATTTCTTGTTGTTTGGTATTTAAACATTTTCTACTATCGCGTGCATAGAAGTGTATTGCATGACGACCAAAGTGTTGTTGAGTCGATATAGAATTTGTTGTGTGTTATAAAGTTCTAAGTAGGTCAATGCCAAGAACTAATTACAATAGGTATACATACTGTTACTAGTTATAAGGAAGTACATAAAAAGAAAAAATCTAAAGCTTACATTAGAAGAAAGAATTTAATTCAAAATTAATTATTATGTAGGTATTTAAATAGTCAATTACTTTTAATCTTTTATAATCGGGCATGTTAACATTTTGATATGGATACACCATGTTATTAATTTATGGCCAATTTCATAAACAAACACTAAAATTACTTTTATCTAAACTCCTTCTAAATTTTATCAGACATTTAAAATTGTTCAGTTTCATCAATGTAGAAAAGGGATATTTTAGGGATATTTAAATTTTACTGAGTTTGATCACATCCCTGGATTCAAAATTCAGGTTGTTTCCTTCGCACATGCGAAGTCTATGAGAAATAGTGAAAAAGCATTATGGCAGATGGACAATTATTTTGACAGCAAAATATCAGCTGTTGTTGACAGGAATGGCTTAACAAAAAAGACTTTTAAAATTTATTGAGACGCAAACGAGCTTTTAGTTTACAAGGGCATTTAAAATCTTCATAAATATAAAAGTATTTGGTGAAACCAAAAAACATAATTTAAAGGCTAAATGGCTTTTTAAATATTTAAAAGCCTTTCGTGAAATCGGCCATTAGGCCCACTTATTTCATTACATTTTTTTAAACTTCGTATTCATATACAAACATGAAACATGACAAAAGAGGTATTTGTTGCGTAGATGTGATTATATCAATAAGTTAACAGGTTTTTTGGAAGGGGAAATGAAATAGCCCAGAAAATTGACGAAAAAATGATAGAACAAAAAAATTCTGACAAAACTGAATTCTTTTAGAAAATTTTCTTTTGAAAATTCAAGCAATTCCTCGTACCCCAAATTTGGGCTGGGGCAAAAGAAATTAGTTTGGAAAGAGTAGAATTCAATTTGGTCGTAATATAATAAAAATGTAAAGGTGCGTATTGTCACCATGAAAAGATCTAGAGAAAAACGTGCAAGAATTTCATGGTGTAGAAAATTTTTTCAAAAAATGTATTATAATTGCATTTAACGATTTGCTATATTTTGGTTAGGTATGGTTCATGCTAGGCTAAGTCCTCACAATAAAACCAAATTTTTGGGAACTAGGAGTAAGGGCATTTTGAAAATAAGAAGGGTTGGTTTTCATTCAGTAACTCGATCCAATTTCATTTTACAACAGAATGATGAAAAAATAACAATTAGACAAAAATGGTATCTAAGAAATGAGCTATTAATGACCTGTGAGTTTATTAATCTTGATTGTTAGGGTGTCAAAATTGGCCTATTGATTTTGTACTTTAAAAGGTACAAAGTTCAGTTTTTTCTTAAATATCTAGAAAACCATTAATTGAAGTTATTAGTATGTATAAGTCAACAAATTTTTCACAAAAAAGGTTGTGACACAATTTTTTTAAGAGTTACAATTTGCACCTTCACATTTATACAAAAAAAAAAACTGATAGTTTTCGGAAAATTAGGAAATAAATGGAATTTTGAACCTTTTCACGACCCCTTCAATTTTTGGATCTGGCTAAAACTTGTCGTAAGAGTACCACAAGTTTAAGAAGTCAAAACAAAGTTCAATGACCAAACTGGCCGCTTTTAAATATGTTTGGTATAATTTGAAAACTAAGCCAAATAAATATGCCAATTTTACACTCAAAATTTTTTGTTCAAAAATATATTTGGTATCGAAATGGTTTGTTGGAAAAATTTTATAAAATAATTTAAGCTAGCTGGTATTCGATAGAATTAAGGGTTTTGGACCAAATAAAAAAAAAAAAAAATGCCAGCTTTCGTTCCTAAACTCCTGAATCAGCAAGTCAAATGTGAATAAGCTTTTAAAGCAAACTTTAGCCCAGGCCTTCGTTTCAATTCAGCTGGATTTATACCATACTCTCGCGTGCAAGGCCTCGGCGAACAACTGAACGATGTCATAGTCCATACATAATTAAAAACACGGGTCTTCTTAAAAAAAAAAAAAAAATTGTTAATAGCTCCTCTCACCACACAACCTTTTTTATTCTATTTCAACATCAACCTGCCTTTGTTGGAAAACACATTACTTTTCACAAACACAATGCTTTTCAAATTTGGGGTCCTGGACGGTCTGTTAAGTAGTAAGCTGGGCAACTTTCACCTAGGCAAATGGCACCTTGAAAGGAATTTGCAGTTTTTTTTTTTGGTGCAATCGCAAGTGACTTGACTTCAAGAACAAAGCATGCTCCAAATAGCAATTAATAAATTGTATTTTAAGAATAGGCGAGGTCTTAATTTTGAAGAGTTTAGTTTGAAAATAAGAAAAAATAATTTTTTCCGGATTTTAGACTTTAAAATTTGTACCCAGCTTATTCTTGAAATGCAAAAAAAACTACAAATTTGGAGCCCTATTGCAAGTTTCTAGCATACTCGCTTTTTTAATACGCACTTTGCACCCTTATTGCAAAATCAAGAATAGAAATACAAAAAATAGCTGTCAAGGCTGCCCTGCTTACCTCTTAGATTTTGTTAATGACTAGAGCTTATTTGTGACTCAAGTGCTGCAGCTAAAAGGATTTTTAACGTTGTGTAGCCATATATAAGCGTGCCCGGAATTTCCCAAACAATTTTTTTTGGAAAGCACACGCCCTAAATCGAAAGTTTATGCCATAAGACAAAATTGATCCGAAGTCATTAACTCTTAGGTCATACTTTTCCCATACAAATTTGATTTGTTTGTGATATGATTCTAATTGATTTATTATTCTTTTAAAAAACTGCATTTAAAATTTTATCAACAAAATAAAAATTATAGTTTATTTCGATTTTTCAAACTATTAACTATTTTTATTTTTTTACTTTCTTACTTTTTTTCTTTTTAATTTGTATGTTTTTTTTTTTTTTGAACAATATCTTCCTTAAACAAACACATTTTAAAAATTAATAGAAAAAAACTATTAATAATTTATTTCAATATTTAAAGTTAAGCAAATAATTTTTATTTATTACATTTTGTTTCTACTTTTTATTTTTTTTATTAAATAGGTACAGTAATTAAAATAAAGTTTAATGATTTTTTTTAACAATATTTTCTTCAAACCAATACTAAAAATTAATAATATATGTTTTTCTTTTTTCAATTTTTAACTTAAGTAAATATTTGTAGTTTTTAACCTTTTTTGACGTAATGGTATTAAAAATAACAAAATAAACTGCTTAATATAAAAAAAAAATGTTAGAACGATTGGTTTCAAGATAACCTCAAACATAAAGTTACTACTAATCCAGGGATGGCATTGATTATGATTTTGATGTTAATATTATTATTTTTGTCCAACCAATCATTAATAATTAATTAATATAATTATTATATTCAAAACAATAACAGTATATGAGAGTTTCGAATTAAAATTTAAAAATACATGTTTATAAGAATTTGAGTCGCAAAAATTAAGGAAAAAAGTTTTAAAAGTTAAAAATTGAAATAAGTTACCTACTTTAAATTTGCTTGTATTAATGTGTAAACGTATTTTTTAAAGACGATATTGTTTAACAAAAATAATAAAAAAAATAAAATAACTGCACTTAATGAGAAAACAAAAATAAAAAGTAAAAAAAGTTAGAATCTTAAAATATTAACTTAATTTTAAAAATTGTAATACATTATTTATAGTTTTTTTATTAATTTTGATTTTTTTTTCTAAAAGAAGATATTTTTCAACAAATAAGAAAAAAAAATTAAGAAATAATCAATGAAAAAACAACAAAAACAGCTGAAGATCGAGAGAGAAAAAAATAAATAAACAAAGTAAAATATTAAAATACTTAATAATTTAATAAAAATCGAAACATTTTGTTGATAAAATGTTTAAATGCAGTTTTAAAGGCACAATTAATCAATCAGAATCAACAACAAAATTGAGAATAACTCACATAGCTCGAGAGAAAAAAAAAATAAATTGAAAAGTGCACAATTTGTACAAATTTATATGAGAAAAGTAAGTTCTAGAAGCACGGGTAAATGACCTCGGGTAAATTGTTTTTTTTTGTTAATAATTTTTTCTTATGGCATAAACTTTCGATTTAGGAGGCGTGCTTTCAAAAAAAAATGAGTTTGGGAAATAATGGATATATATAGCAGAATAAGTTGTCGAATACCTTTTATTGCATTTATAATAAGTGGAGGGACATACCTACATTATATACGAGTCTTGTTCTATTGGTTTGCAAAATGTGTAATAGTAGCCATAGTACCTAGTCCTAGTCGTTAAGGCCAGGTAAAGCAAGATAAATGTTCCAAACACGTGTTTTTCCCATAAAAAACGTTTAATTACAGTAACAAAATACACGTTCACCAGCAGACCTGGTCAAATTTCGACCACTGGGTAATACAAGACCATAGTATTAATTATTTTCTAGCTAGGTACCATCATATATGAGAAAGTAGTTATACGTGAGAAGTGAGATCCATTTCGTTTTTGTTGTTGTTATTTTAGTCATAAAAGTAAGTTTATGTTGTCCAAAAATGTCCTTTATGTAGTTTTATAAATACAAATAAAATATTTTAATCAGCAACAACACCAAAAAAAATTCAAAGAAATGTTTTGGAACACAAAAATCGAAGTCGGTCCGGGTCTATTGCTGCCAATAGAGGCGAAACGCTAGGAACTCATACCGTTCTAAAAAATTGGCAGAGTAATGCCCAAAACAACATTAAAAGAACGGACAAATTCATGCCTTAGGTCAATACCTACACCCATGTATAGTGATAGTTTTCCAGTTGTGAAAATGTGGCACTAGACACAAAGCACAAATCTTGAACTTTTCAAATCAAATGATAAAGTTTAAGGTCTTCCTAGGTACACAGACAAAATATCGGTTTAATATTGAATATTTCTGTTTAAGGAACTAACTAGGTACCTACTTAGGTACAACTATTGGATTGTATGACCATTAAGGACCAAGCTAAATCCTCTTAAGACGTAATTTTCTGTTAACAATAATCCCATAAACCTTGTGACAAGATTTTTCTTTATCTAAACCCAACGCGATAGGACCATTAAAAGCGAAACACAGAACAAAGAATCCAATTCTAATTCCCTAAGAATGTCATTAAGTCATCCCTTACCACCGGCTTATTGTGTATGTTGCGTGTAAATGTTGTGTGATAACATCTGCGTTAATCCATAATATCCATCCTGTCCTGTCAGTCAATCAATTTTAATCCAAAAATAAAACCAATAATTTGAAACAAGGGTTTGCCTTCAGCTCAGCACAAATATGACTAACAATACATTTTTCTTTTGTTTATAATAATGCACAACAACAACAACAAAACATTGTATTCCAATCACGTAATGAATATATTCGTACACACTCACTACAAACAACACTAATACACACCATCCAATAACAGTAACAGTAACTAATCCACAGGTGAATTTAACGTTTATTTTTTTTTTTATAAATTCTTTTCAATCTATCAATGACTCAGCACTTGATAGATACTCCCAGTCTTGATGTGTATTTACAAGATACTTTTTCAAAACAAAAGATTCAATTAAATTTAATTCTCTCTCTTCATTCAGAAGCACTTGTTATTCAATCCTAAATCCAAAAGATACAAATTCATTCAAACGGGGGTGTAGGTTGAATAGATGAACACAGAAAAAAAATATTTTTTTTTTTATTTTTATTTTGGAGTAAACACACCCGTTAGCGCGCAACACAACACAACACAACTCTAACATCCAACACGCCCGCACAATCTAAATTGACTAGTTTGGAATTTCTATAACCGCACTGCATGAGGTGTATCTAGCTTCGATTTAGAAGACCGAAAGACTCCTCCGGAAAATATGTACGAAAAAAAAAACAAAACCGGAGTTTGGGGTCTTTTCCGTGCTGTTTTCGACTTCGAGTCAGGCAAGCGTGGAAAACTCGGGATTCGGGAATATAATGACAACGCATCACGGCATGGTTGTTGCTTGTTGCCGATGGCTTGTCGTTGCATAGGAAACATACAAAGAGACTAAATGAGAGAGAGAGAGTGAGAGAATCAAATGCACCAACGGATCGGAATCGGAATAGCTCTTGGATTAAGGGTAGTTCTGTCTGTTTCTGGCTTCCAGAGTGTTTTCTCAATGAAAAACATTGCATGCGCTCTGTTTTGGACTTTGGCTGGCAATTTACCAATTCGATGTTAGAAATGGATAAGTTCACTTGACATGAGCTGCATATCGTGCAGAAATCAGGATGACTTCTTTTCCCCATCTTTCGGTTTTATTTTCTGATTTTTTTCTTGACTGAGAGGGTTTGAGATTTACACAAGGACGGTCTTGGTCTGTCTTTTTTTTTCTTCCTACTTAAATACCCTTAATTCCATAATCTCTTATAGATTATAGAACTGAGTTCGACGCACCCACCCACCTTGTTGTAGTTGTCCTGCGTTTTGAGTTTATTGAACTTTTAAGAGTTAATAGTGCAGAAATGAAGGGGAAGCACATCACCAGATTATGAAGTTATATGATGACGGATGAGGGTTAAAATTATGATGAGGAGGGTTTTTTGTTTCCTTAATTTTTTGTGTGTCAGCTAGGGTTTAGAGGTGATGGTAATAATTTATAGAAGATTATCCCCATTTTAAGTGTTAAATAATGCGGATAGTTTTTGTTTTCATATAACTTTTGTTTTTCACATGGGAACAAAAGATATCCTTTATTTGGCATCCAGAATACGTGAGAGAAAGCATATTACATAGATAAAAGGATTTAGGAGAAAACTAAAGGGAGTAAGGGAAAAAAATTAGCACATTTAAGGGTAGGTAAGGCAGTATAGTTTGGGGATGCGAAAAAACAAAAGAGCTGCTCTGATGGGAATACCAACATCAAGAGGAGAATCATACACAAATATAGGCCAAAGATGAGCATACAGAACAGGAAGGATGTTGGTGTGGATGTGGTGCATATTGCGTTTAACTCTATGTTGGAGTTGCTGGTGGAGCCAAGAGAGTTTTGTTCCAGATTCGAAATGATTTTTTTTTTTTTTTATGAAATGTGGTTTCGAGAGAGTGCGCTCTGTTACTATGCAGTGCATTAATAGATAAAATATTGATTTTGGTGTCATCTGATGAAGGCAATTGACAGGGGGTGAGAGTTCGATGATAGATATATGTATGTTTGACATGATCAACAACAAGAGTTGTGTATTAGGTACAACTGTTCAAACTTAAGACAACAGTACAAAGTGTTGACTTTCTAATCCTTTGTTGCTCGGTGGTTACAGCCTGAAACCACCTCATCAAACACTTTTCTCTCGGCTCCAGGAACCAAGTTTAAACTAGAAACAACCTTATTAACTGTTATTTTATTCTAAAAAATAAGGAAATATAATAATTCAGGCAACAAAGGGTTATACTCTATTCTTTTTACTTGAAAACAGGGGAAAATGGTTGATATTTCCATTTTCGGCTCTCTAGTGCTGTGAGATTTACTGAGATATGAAGTTAAATCATATTATTTGTTATTATTTTTGTATTTGCTTTCCTGTGTTTCTGCTTAAGACCTGAGGCCTCTAAATACAACTCTTTCATGCCAGTATGCTTTCTGGCAGTCAATTTAGCTTATTTCAACTATTTTCCAATTTATTTTTTCTCCAAATTTTTCTTCCAAGAGATTCTCAGCCAACCAGTTCTTTTTGTCTTATTTCGTTGCGTCGTAACAGAGATGAGGTGAAATGTTCTTGGAATTGGAACTTACACACCTATAGAAAAAGAAATGGATTCGACTTTTTGAGAAATGTATGAACACTTGGTATTTCAGCATTATGAGTTGGTTTTCTACACTGATAACCTGGAAACACTTCGTGGCATAATGGTTAGTGGTGTTGGTGTGTCAATCAAGGTCTTTTCCGAGGTCCTGCCTCCTCCAAGAGTATCCTTGTTATGAAAAGTGCTTCTCATATAGCCGTTTGGACTCAGCAAAAAATTGCAGGTCCCCTCTATTCCTGCCAAGAACATGCACACAGAAATGGTTGAGAGTTGTAAGTCACTAGGCCCTGGTTCTCCTGGAGCTATTGCGCCACTCAATTTATTTATTTATATTAATTCGAAACACATTTCAATAGCAACTCGTTGATATTTTTATCAGTTGGGTCATTTGAAGAGAAAATTTATTTTCACTTTTGGTTGTCTAGAAATATATAAGTTTCTGCTTATTTATCAGTCTTCACCAATCCATGAAGGGGCGCAGCCTGAGATATGGCAGCATTCCATCCTCTATAATCCCGAGCACGCTGCTTCCAGTCAGCTAGACCATCAAGCATCCATGATAGCTTGGTCGTTCAACCGGAAGACGTTCGATTATATTCGTTCTCTTGAACCTTGGGGCTGGGTGCTGAGATATAAAGACACTCTTAGCTGGAGGATTATTGTCCATTTGGCTCGATGTGGCTGAATGTATAGTAGATGAATTTTCATTTTCTGGACAACATCCACATATAGTTTGCAATTGTACCTTCCAAAGGTCCTTAGAAGAATTTTTCTTTCGAAAGTGCCCAGTATCAGTTCTCTCTTTCTACTTATTGTCCCAACACTCTCAGCTCTTCCTTTCTACTTATCATCCAACACTTCGCACCATAAAGGTAGAACTGGAGGCACTTCGTCTTCTTGTGAGAAGTTTTAAACCCATCTGATGTTGCGCCAAACTGAAGTAGCACCGGTTTGCTAGGGTAATTCTTCGACGGATCTTCACTAAAATGTCATCGTAGGGTAATTGTTAACTCCCAGGTAGATGAACCTCTTAACTACTTCGAAGTTGTTGGAATCAATTGCGAAATTCTGTCCTAGTCGCTTGACAGATCTTTCATTGATTATTGATAGCATGTGTTTGGCCTTGTCGTCGTTTAGTTGAAGACCAACAAAGTCCGCTTGTTCTTCAATTACTGTGAAAAACTTTATAACGGTCGGTTGGGAGCGCCAGATGATGTTGATATCATCAGCATACCCTAAAAGTTGGACAGATCTGTTGTAAATATTGCCTTCTGGGCTAACGCCTGATGCCCTGCGCACTATTTGCTACAAAACGAGATTGAAGAATTCATACGAAAGGTCATCTCCTTTCCGAAACCTTGTGCATGTTTGAAATAGTTCGGAAGAATTACTGTCTCATGATACAGCTGAATCAGATTTTCCGGGACTACAAGTTCAGCCATCGCCATATATAGAGCTCCTGACAATGAATGCAGTCATATGCGGCTTTGAAGTCAATGAATTATGGTGAATCTCGCCTTGACATTCATTGGTCTTTTCCAGAATTTGCCTGGGAGAATATTTGGTTTATGGTCGATCTGCTTGGCCTGAAGCTACATTGGTACTTGTTGATTATATTGTTCCAGAACAGCTAAAGACGCTCATACATTAACTTGGATAGGGTCTTGTATGTAACCTTTTTCAGGAATATGCCTTGATAGTTCTTGGAAGATATAGGATCACCTTTTTTGTTGATGGGACATATGGAGCAGATAGACCAGTCACTAGGCATGCCTCCTTTTACCCAAACTTGGTTGATTTATTCATGCATGCACCCTTTCCACACATCTTCTCCCAGCTTGAAGAGCTCCACTGTTAAACCATCAGACCCAGCGGCCGTTTCGTTCTAAAGCTTTCTAAGCTAAGTCTTCTATACACAGTGGTGGTACTCGGTTTTCATTAACTGGAGTTGGGTTCTCTTCTTCTTTCTCTACCATTTAGCAGCTGCTGGCAATATTGCTTGAATACATCTACTATTCCCTGTGCTTCGGTTTTATAGCCAGCAGAAACTTGCTAGGCTCTTTTGTTAAGCTTCCGTGTGTTGTTGCGATTACGAAACTCTTCAATCTCCTTGAACTGGAAAGTTGCGTACGCCTTCTTCTTTCTAAGCAGTGTCTTTTCTTCCTCTCTTCTCTTACTGCTCTTATTTTCTGCTGCAGCATATTTACATGTACATCATCTGTCATCTTTCTCAGCTGAACGCATACACATTCATCATCATACCACAGGTTCTTTTTCAGGCGTGGTTAGTAGCCTATTGTGACTTCAGCTGTCTCTTTTATTAAATCGCTATACTGGGACCACTGGCCGCTGGTGTTTGTGGCAGGTGAATGCACTCTCTCAGATTTTCACTGTAGGCTCCGGTGCAACCAACGACGAATTTCAGGTGGTTCATAGATTTTTTTCATTCATTTGACAGTCCGAGTCGATGTTTGCCCCACGAAAAGTACGCACGTCTAGCATGTTAGAAGCGTATTTTCCATCGATTAGCATATGGTCGATTTGGTGGGCTTATGGATCATTTGGTGATCGCCAAGTTGCTTTGCGGATTCTTATCCGTGGAAACCTAGTGCTGCTACTAACCATACCTATTACAAGTTCCAGAAAAGTCTATTAGTCAGAGGCCGTAAACATTTCTCTCTTCGTAGAGGATGTGTCTCGAAACAAATCCAACGAAGGTGTCTTTCTATCCAATTTGACCACTGAGTTCTCCGATCAAAATGTTTACATCGTAATCTGGGCAGGTTCCGTAAGTTCTGTCCAGGAGCTGATAAAACTCATCCTTTAAAAAGCTTTCAACTCCATCGTGAGTAGCGTGTGCACATATTAGGCTCATATTTTCGAAAGTGGCTTTGATGCGGATCACAGCCAGGCGATCACTTAAAGGTTTTAAGTCGATAACTACTTTTGCTTCTTAACTGATTTCTCACGATGAAACCGTATCCTAACATCTGGTAGTGTTTCATACCAGCTGTAAAAGCTGTCGCAAAATTTTCTCTTCCTTAAACCTGATTCTATCTTTTACATCTCTGGATTGCGATAATGTCTGCCTTTCGCCGCATGAGGACAGACTCAAGTTTTTGAGTTGCACTTGGGGTGTTAAGGGCTCTCACGTTCCAAGTACATACTCCCAATTCGTTATACGTTGACGTGCCGAGTCTTGATGTCATTTGAGGGTTATCATTATCCGCTGCTCCTCGTGTCTTTCTCATAAACGAAAATTTGGGGACTTACCTTCAAATTTAAAAATTAAATAGGCCCCCAAAACCCCGTGAAATAAATCTACAATTTTCGGCTCAACTCCATACAAATGTTGGAGAGTTATTTCATTAGGAAATTACTTCACGGAGTCATTTGCTTTAAACCAGTGCATAAGTTCTTGCAATCGGTTGAAAAGCTAATGCACCTGATTATGAAATATATGCTGACATTATCCCTCTGAACAAATATTCATAGAGTTCTGTCATTTCAATTTCTGTTTGAAAATCTCTCCTCCAACAATTTTACATACTTACCTTCTATCGAATGTAGGCTACGCATATATTTTACATCTTCAACATACTTCAAACTTCAAAGCACCCTTTTATGATAACCCCCAGAGTTATTATTTCTCTTAAAGCTGATGCCTTTAATCTTTTATCCTTTTTAAAGCTTTTTTAAACCATGCAATTTGTATAAAAATATTTCTAACCATGGTCTCCCCTCACTTTAACTTCTTCATTGATGTCTTCATTTCGTGACTAGGCTTTCGTTAACAAGCGTTTTTAATTAGCGGAACTGAAGCCGCTTCTTTCCATTCAATTCATCATTCAAACAACTAAACAGCAAGCTCAGGCATATACCAATCACACTCAACTCGTGGTGGCTAAGGCCTGGCATTCTAGTGTTCCATAAGTCTTCATTGTTGGGTATGTAACGACGTATATTCTATTCAACGATGTACGTGTGCTACTCTGCTAATTGAGTCATTTATGAAAGACTGCCATCCCGTTGAAAGGCATAAGAGTTGCAACGGACTATGGAGGGAACAGAGAAGAGTAAGAGTTTTTTTTTCATATAGATAAAGACCATCAGACCAGAGTTGGCAATAGCATCACAGAGCCCACGCGATAATGTTTCATTCCAGCTTCAGCTGGCAATTTGCTTGCGCGCCATTAACATGAAGCATTTCACGAATGCACATCAAGTGCGCTTCTTTCCTCTCAGTCAGTGCACGCCTCGCTTTCCCAATCCAAATCTTCTCATTCCTGAGGTCTTTTGGGATGAAAGTCGAAGTGTCTTGGGTAACTTTTCTAGTCACCATCATAGCACGACAAAATCCCCTCCAGCTTCTATCATCACTCGACTCATGCAACAATAGAACACGAAACGCCATCGCCATAACATAGTGGGTCTGGGTATACAACATCAGGCGCAGGTTTCATGAATAGATGTCGCTTCAAATGATTTCATAATAATTGCTCAAGGAGATTCGAGAAATTGGAATATTGCCTTGTGGTGATGGTGCTGGTGCTACGGTTGTGATAGGGGGTATTATTCATATAAGCTTAAAGGAATCAGGAGGAGATTTAAAAATGAATTGATTTTTTTTTTTTTCAAATCTTTTGTGTGGAATTTGCAATAATTGCAAATTTCCTGTTCAATCAAAAATGCGGGGCAAAATGATTTCCGAGATCAACCATGTGAGACGACTGACAACGACGACGCACGATGCGATGACGTTGAAGCTATGTATCTTTTGTCTAACTTGATCTTCAGCAATGACCTTTAGTTAGTCGACTCTCAATAGTGACTGCTTGTCTGGATGGGAGTGATAATTTAAAATAATTGGATTGATTTATCAGTTTATTAACGAGGGCAAGGCGGTCAAAGAGAAATGTCGCTTTGGAACTTTTTGTTGACTTTTTTGTAAATATTAGCAACAGAATGGAATAACATCAACAAAAATATTAACGGTATTTATGCAACATTGGAAAACCATAGAAAAAAAATTATCAGGAGGTTAAGGATGCGTCATTAACGAACTGTTAAAATTTTTATGGGAAACCTGTTGCAACAAATCGTAAGTCTTCCGACTAAAGTTTTTGACTTAAACGAAGATGGTAAACGTTGATTACTTCTTTTTATTGGGCTTACCAAACCTTATAATTTTACGACGTTGGAAAGTTAACGGCGGGCGTTGCATGATCACCCTTGAACGAGCGACAAAATGTCAAATAAGTGGCTAGCGCTACACTTTTTTTACTTTAAATTTGGTTTATTTGGCAGCACTGGTTTCTATCAAAATCGCATTTAAAATAAATTATTGGATTTGATACAAAACTTTCGGGTCTACTCTGTAGCAAATACGATCGTCAACGCATTGACTCTCTGACGTCAAAATGACGTAAAATTCTGTCCCAAAGTTGTCTTGTCGTGTGATCGTCAACGTAGAATACTGTCCATAAGTTGACACTCACGTTGACACGAATTTGAGGGTCAATGCGTTGATTATTTTTGTTGGCCGTGTAATCACCCTGTCCTCGCAGTCAGGACACTATGACAGACTACTTACCAACGCGTTTGACTATATTCTTTTGTTGTCACAGCGCAGCGGACTTTTCTGCCATGTCAACGTACCCTGCGTTGACCTTCACCTCAGTCTCGAAAATCACGTTTTTCCGGAGCAGTAAAAAAAACTTCAAAAATTTCTGATTTCTTAGCTGTTTTTTAATCTATCAACGTCGTAGCCATCCTTCAACGGAACTTGATAGTTGATGGCTTGACAGATGAAGGATGAACTATATTTTCACGGAAAAGTGTATTTTGATCGAAATGTCACCCAATTGCCCTTAAATCACCTTTTTCCTGAGCAGTAAAAAAAACTTCAAAAATTTCCTTTTTTGAAGAGGTTTTTTAATCCATCCACATTGTATTGTTCGATAACACCACAGTCAATGTCGTGTGATCGTCGACGTAAAAAATGATTCAATTTTGCTCTTGTCAACGTTTCACGTGGCAATACGTTGACACCAGAGGGAACCAATTGCGTTGACACAGATAACACGTCAAAGCATTTTGGGAAAACATTTACCGAGTGCCGTCATTCGTGTGATCGTCGTGTGTTTTATGCGTTGACACAGTCTACGTTGAGAGTATATTTACGATGTTTCCCATGACGTCAAGGAGCCAATGCATTGATCATTTACGTTGACCGTCTCATCTTAGCCTAATCGCCACCTGCTGACTTGAAACCCATCATTTGTGCTTGTTTAAAGACATTTTGCATTGTTGTCCGCAGAATATCTGGCTAGAAATTGGTGATTTTTTCTTTAATGGCTGCCTTCAGGTCTTGCAAGTTTTGTGGGATTTTGTGGAAAAGGAAAAATTTTTAAATAGCCCCAACCCCCAAAGAAAAGACGTTTCCTGTCACCACCACCGCTAGATCTGGCTACCCGTTCGCAATTGAAATGGAAGTTGTCAAAATGGGCGATCATAATTTCCATCGTTGTATGAGGTGTTTGATTTTATGTTTAGTCCTGTTGGACTGCAACAATGCTCGAGACATGGTTCTTCAACTTGTAGCGAAAAAACTTGGTTTCAATTTGTATGTAGCGCACCACAAATACGGTACCAATCAGTCACTTTGAATCAAAAAGATCTTCGACCATTCATGTTGTCCGTGTCCCTGAAATAAAAATCATACATATTTTTTTTTCTTGGATACGAAATCATCCATTCCTCTTACTAGATTTAAATGAGCGTTAAAGGGAGCAGCAATTATAATGGGTGAATGGAATGTATTTGGTAATCTGTCGCTTGGATGCCATTTTTGAAAAATGGCGCCCAATATTAAGTCCGGTTAGAACACGGAAATGCCTGCACTTTTTGTGGGGGAATCTTATTTTTAGGTTTGTTATTTATTTTTGACATGCTAGGTAAGCTTGGGAGCAATTGTTGTAATCCTGTCGCTTGAAAGTCATTCTCAAAAATGGCGCCCAATCTGGGCCAAATGGTAAAATAAAGAAAAAACTCTCAAATTAATTGGCAGATTTTAATGGTTACAAAACGGTTGATGTGTTCAAAGATAGGTGTTAAGTAGACGCACCATCGGGTAAAATCTCAGTGTTGCTACTTTCCAGGAACATACTTTTTTCGATGTCAAAGGGTGGGACTTCCAGTTTTTTTGGTATTTCTAATATTTTCAACACCAAAAACTTGCAACTTATTAAACCCACATGTGCTCTGCATCTGCAGGCGTTTTTAAACATGTTTCATGTTCAAAATATTAAAAATTACCAAACAAGTGGAGGTACCACCATTTAACATAGCGAAATTATCAAAAAATTGACATCAAAAGTATTTTCCGAAAAGTGGCAACACTGAAATTTGACATGAAGATGCTTCTATGCAAAAACAATCTTTTAAGATATCAACCATTATTTTAACCCTGGAAATTTTCCAAGTAATTTGTGAGTTTTTTTATTTTACCATTTGGTCCACATTGGGCGCCATTCTTGAAAATATGGCATCCAAGCAGCAGGGTTACAAAAATGACTCCGAAGCTAAATTTTATCCTTAGTGTGTCAGAAATGAATTCCAACCATAAAAAAGATCCTTCAAAAAGTGCACCGGGTTTGGTTTCCTGACCGGAGTTTCGCAGTTTGATCCAAACCCTTTGGTGGCATCAAAATTCTTGTTGATTGCAGTAAATTTTCAATCAAATTTGGTCCCTTATAATAGTAAACATGAAAAACATTGAATTTTATTTATAGGAAATTTGTGAATTCACTTTTGATTAATTTTTAAATAAATTTGGGAATGCAAGGAGTTATGCAAGCCTATTTTATAATTATGAGTGCAAAGAGTTTTGTCAAGTAGCTACTACATTTTTAATAGTCCTATCGTGCCTCATATCGTCTCATCCTATTTAACATCTGTTGTAAAATTTCAAGTTATAAAGTTGTCCTTGCGCTGACACTCTGGGCTGTTGTACTTATATTCAAAAAGCGTGATCCAATCGACAGTAAAATTCTTAAGGTCAACCACACTCATAAACCTATGTATATAGATATGTAGGTACTTAAAAGGCTCATCTGACATAAGCCAAACAAATTGTCTTTTAGAAGAAAAAAAAACTCTCAAACCACATATTCAACCCTTAATCCTCACCACTTGAAATCCGATTCTTCAAACATTTGCTTTTTGAAATGAAATTCATAAACAAAACTCACCCATCAAAAGACTTTCCTTTTTATTTTGTTTATGTCAAACACATGTTGACAGTTGTTTTGAATATTGAAATTTGACACCCCCCACTGACTCGCGCCACATGACTAATTATTGCACAACAATGAGAATATTTTAAGAGAAAAAAAAGAAGAAGAACTACCCTTAACATTGACATGAATGCATCCTTAAAATGAAAGAAAAGAAAACCCATTCGAAGAATGTCAAGGTTTTGTGAATGCATTTCGTCATTGCTTAGCACAGCCAAGTGGTTATTTTTTTGTCTGACAATTGACTTGGCTGTCATATTTTTATTCCTCACGTCTGTGCCCTGCAGGTACATACATACATATGTATGGACAACACGAGTGACGTATGTTGTTGTCGTTTCGTATTTCGTTATGGTTTGGTGGCCTGGCGCGTGATTGTAGAAACAACATTGTCCTCCATGTTTTTATTTTTTTTTGTCTGCATTTTTAACATCCACCCACAAGGCGCGGTGAAGCCGTACAGCATGACTTTTTTAATGAATTCAGAGGCTCACCGTTTATTACGCGCAATGAGCATGCGTAACAAACAACCAAAACATTATGGTTCTTCGAAATCGCAACAAGCACACAACATGGGCACGTTACGCTCCACCATGCGTGCCGGACGTAATAATCGACGCTGATGCCGCTGGCCGCCGAGCCCTCTGCAACCGCATCGCAATTGTCTCGGTACCGGTAATGAATTTTAATCATAATATGCCTCAGAGAATAGCTTGTAATTTTTCCTTCTTTTTTTTTTCTTTGCTAACGTCTTGCAAATTTTATTGAAAGTTGACGGAAAAAATACAAATATTCGTAATCTTTCACTTAAATCTTTTCCGACGACGACGACGATGCGACGAAGGAAAAGTTGTTGTCCTTAAAAGGAGCTGGCGCAAGTAGTATAGCGCCGACGCTCCTGCTGATGGTGCTGCTGTTACTGCCGCCACCAACCAAGACGGGACATGGATACGAACGAGTGTAGGTGGTTGTCGCGGATGATAAATTGCAAAAGACTGGTTCACTGCCATTTTTAGAGGTTGTCAACATGTTGTTAAGAGGTCTTTTTCGTAGACTGATTTTGTTGTTGTTGTTTTTGTATAACTTTTGATTATATGATTTCTAGAGCATATGCTATAGGCAAGGCACCCCATCATAACCCCAACATACTACGTACTTATACTTATGTGAGCAATTTATTTGTGAAGTGGACTATATGCAACGTTGGGAGAGAGAAGGGCTCTTAAACATTTTCAAGGATCTTCCTTCTTGTGGGTGTTTTATAAATACCTTGAGAAATAAAATTCTTCTTAAAAATATGAAGAAAAAAAAAATAAAGAAACAATTTTGAAATAAGGAAATTACAACTAGCAAAAAGGACTTTAAAGGCAAGAAAAAGGCATCCTAAAGGTGCGAGCTTGAAAAAAAATATAATTTTGAGACGTTAAAACGTCAAATGGGCCCATAGTGAGTACAGTTCACAGGGGGATCCTGTTGAATTTTTTTTGTTGCAAAATGTATCAAAACTCATACTGACTCAGTAGGCGAACGTACTCAACAAACATTTATCAAAAGTCTTGCATAACTTTTGATAAATAATTGGTGAGTCAAATATAAAACAAATTGATTTTTCACATACCTATAACTTTTAAACACTAAACACGATTAAAAAATATTTACTACAAAACGTGTAGATCTTGCAATTTTCTACAGTAAAGGTTTAAACATTTTTATTCTCCGCCTGATCGCTTCAAAGATATCATCATTTCAAAAATGGGTCAAATGACGGAAATTTTGGTAATTAACGGTGAATGCCATCGATAACAACTTAATGCAAAATGTGTGTACCATGGATAACCTCGCTAATGAACTTGACTCATGATTAATTTTCATTTCACCACTTTCTCAAAACTATGACAGATTTGTAGGAAATGTAAAAGCAACCGCCAAAAAATATATTCTCCGTGGTTTTCGGAAGAAGTATATTCCAGGTTGGACTGATGAAAGTGAACAACTCTATAATGATTTTGAGGCATACGGAGATCTGGAAGTTGCACGCGAATTGCTAAAGTCGCTTGACGAGACACAAATGTGAACCACCTCAACTTTACGCACTCTAGCAGGAAAGCATGAAGTCTCTTATACGCAAACTTGAAGGAAGTAATACCTCAAAACACTCAATTTCTGGCATCGACCCAAATAAAGTGGCTAGCCGGCTTGCACCCTTTGACAAAGTACATACAGTTATCACCATCAAACGTGCCCTCAAGAATCTCAAGAACAATACCCCACAAAAATCACAGTTTTCGAGTGATTTCACAACAGAAGATGTCAGCACTACTCTGACCACAGTAAAAACAAGGAAAGTGGCGGGATTAGGTGGTATGATGCATCCAGAGTTTCTTGGGCAAAGTGGGAAAAATTCAAGATGGTGGTTAGCAGAACTCTATACAGCATACTCAAACAAGCACAATTCAGACACTGCGTTCAAGCGAACGAAAATCATTGCTATTCCCACGACAGGCAAACCTAACGATCTACCGGAAAGCTATAGTCCCATAGCACTTCTAAGCACTTGCTACAAACCCCTTGAATGCCTTATCTACAATTGGATAAACCCTGCCATTAATGAAATCATTCCTATCGAACAGGCTGATTTTCTCCAAGTTTTTATTAATAATGAGAAAAGCAGAGTATAAGAAAGCTGAACAATGGGCTTCTCCAGGGTTCCGTTCTCTCCCCTCTGCTATTTAATTTGTATATCAGTGATATTTCTGCGACCGTTTAGAGGAAATTTGGGTACGCGGATGATCTGGCAATTGCTACCCAGGTTAAGGACATAACAAACACAGAAAGGACTCTAACTTTAGATCTTGACCAACTCAACATACATAATTTTGACAGTGGAAACTGTTTTCAAGTATGTCTAAGACGGAAGTCTGCTGTTTTCACCTTACAAACCAAATTGCAAATTTCAAACTTAACTTCCGGTTAAGCAACACCACATCAGTTAACCCAGGTCAAAACCCTAAATATTTCAGCATAACAATGGACAAATCCCTCACTTACAAGCAGCACTTAGAAAACGTGGCTGGCAAACTCAAAATTCGCAATAACATCCTGAAAAAAACTAACGGAATTGGCCTGGGGTTCATGCGCAACAAACACTTGGCACCGCAGCCGAATACTGCGCTCCAGGGTGGTTGAATAGTGCCCATGTACAGAAGGTGGACGTGAACTAGACAATACCATGCGGCTCATATCCGGTACTCTAAGGTCAACAGCATCACGATGGCTTCCTGAGGGGAACAATAAACAGACCAACACCGAACCTTTCATTCACGAAGATATTGCTACCCTCCTGTCACATCAGCAAAGACATAAATCTCATCCTCCGTCCTTCCTTATCCGGCTCCCGATCCATGAAGGGTCTCTGCCTGAGATATTGCAGCCTTCCATTGGTTGCGGTCCCTTGCATGCTCCCTCCAATCGTCGAGACCAAGCGCTCTTGCGTCTGTGACCGCCTGGTCCCGATAGCGGAGGTTCGGTCTTCCTGGTCGTCTCGAACCTGGGGGCTGGGATTCGAAGATTTTCTTGGCTGGAGCGTTGTTGTCCACTCGCTCGATATGGCCGAGCCAGTATAGTCGATGTGTTTTGGCTCTTTGGACTACATCCACATCTTGGTACAGCCCGTACAATTCACGATTGAATCTTCTCCTCCAATCGCCCTCTTCGCATAGGACCAAATATCCGCCGAAGAATTTTTCTCTCGAAAGTGCCCAGTATCAATTTCCCTTTTTTACTTATTGTCCAGCACTCGGCGCCGTAGAGTAGAACTGGTAAGATTTGCGTTTTTTATAGCGTGCACTCTATCTTTCGAGAAATTAGTTTTGAACCCATTTGTTTGGCCAAACCGAAGTAGCAGCGGTTCGCTAGGGTAATAATTCTTCGTCGGATTTCAACTAAGGTATCGTTCGTGGAATTGATGTTTGTTCCGAGGTAGGTGAACTCCTTGACTACCTCGAAATTACTGCTAACAACAGTGACGTTTTGTCTTAGGCGATGCACAGATGAGGCTTTGTTTGCGTCTTCTTGTCTGAACCCTGTACACGTCTGGAATAACTCGGACGAGCTGTTACCCATTTGCATGTTGCACCGCGTATTTTGTAACGTCATTTGGGCATATCCGGATCAGTTTTTTCGAGATCCCGAGTTCCGACATCGCCAATAGAAGTTCTTGGCAACTTATGCTATCATATGCGGCTATGAAGTCGGTGAATAGGTGGTGGGTCTCGACTTGAAATTCGTTGGTCTTTTCCAAGATTTGCCTCAATGTGAAGATATGACCTATCGTTGATCTGCCAGGCCTGAAGCCACACTGGTACGTGACGATCATAGTGTTGCAGAAAGGTTTAGACGCTCACATAGCACGTTGGATAGGATCTTGTGAGAAACATTAAGCAGGGATATGCATCTGTAAATCTTGCAGTACATAGGATCGCCTTTTTTTTAGATTGGGCATATGGAGCTATTTGACCAGTCATCGGGCATACTTTCCTCCTTCCACACTTGGTTGATGAGCTGGTGCATTCACCCTACCAGGACATCTCCTCCATACTTAAAGAGTTCCGCAGGTAGGCCATCCGAGCCGGCGGATTTGTTGTTCTTAAGCTTTTGGATGGCTTTCTTAACCTCTTCAGTACTGGGCGCTGGGACTGGATCTTCATTGACTGGTCTCATGCTTCTTTGTTCCCCTATCGCCTCCTCTACATAATGCCCACTAAGCAGTGTTGCCCGAAATGCTGCTTGAACACGTCTACAATTCTCTGCACTTCGGTGACTAGGTTCCCTTCGCTGTTTCGAAGAGCTTGCGTGCCAGTCCTATAACCAGATGCCAGTTGCTTGTTGGTGACTTAAATCTCATCACCCAACCATAAAGCTCGCTAATGAATTGGCAAAAAATGCCTTGAACATGAAGTGTGCCTGGATATCAGAATGGACATTGTCTACAAAAACTGTCACCATCACCGCCGTCTCAATCCCATCATGCCAACTCTTTGGGTTTGACCTACTCGCAAAAAAATAAATCACGGGAAGTGTGCAGACTCTTTGTTCCGCTGGCGAAGCGTCAGTTCTTCCAGCTTGCCACTGCGGTGGGCCCAACGATAAACCATATATCATATGTAATATGGAATGTGACAAGCGTTCTTTTACCCTGATGGTGACATCCAAGATTTTACTGATACTAACACCAATCTGTGATAGACTGGTTACGAAACCTATAGATGTTGTGATATATGTAGCTGTTTTTGAAATTACCTTATGTTTAAATAGGGTTGGCTATGAAATCTCGCCAATCAAAATCTCGCATACGAAATCTCGCAATTACAAAATCTCGCTTTTCATAATCCCGCAATTACAAAACCCCGATTTTCACAATCTCACAATAAAGAAATCCCGCAACCTAAAATCTCGCAGATCAAAATCTCGCAAAATTGAATTGCATTGCAACAAACACACATTTTTAATCAACATCTCCCAAATTAAAATCTCGAGCAGGGTTCCCAATTTGCGATTACTTTTTTGATATTTCTCTTTAGCTTCACTTCAGATTTGAACTGCCTTGTTCACATTCCTCCAAATCAAAAAAAAAACAACCTTCACTAAACAAAATAAATACTTTTCGTCTATTGACCCCAAAATCAAACAAAAACAACAATCTATCATCGTATTATACACTTTACACAGTCATAAAACTGAGGTCACGTTGATTATGCAATACGACACTGCTATGCAAAATGACATCCATGTTAATCGGAAGCAAATTACTGTGCTATATCTCATGCAACCATAAAAATATCGTCATAGTCACGCTAACTGACAGCCAACACATTTTTGCGCATTCGATTTCGAAATGTTTCTGAAAATATAACGGGAAACCATAATCATCACGCTCGCTGCCATAATACAATCTCCACCACACCGATAGTCGCCCCCAACTACTAAAGTGGCTAATTGAAAATACACAAAACTCTTTGGACGAATGAGGTTTTGCCAACTACTGCCATTTAACCAGTGCCAGTGCGCCCAATTCATTTACACGGCCGGCGCTCATAAATCGGCTCCAGGCAAAATTGAATTGGTTTCACGCTAAACTCACATATACGAGTATACGAAGTATGAATGAGTGCGGGACCTAATGTCGTCGTCGCATTCGTCCGTCGTCATCGTTACTCAGTTCCACCCATGAAGAATCCTGTCTCCATCTCCATCGAACCACGATGGATCCACGTCAGGTGGTGTTTGTTATTATTGTTGTACCTTAGTTGGTCTTTTTGGTTGCTAAAGAACTGAGGCTTAACATATTTTCTGCGCGCCCACCGCACCGGTACGGTTGTTCACTTTTCATTCACCAAATCGAGCATAAAATGTTTACCGTCTCTCTGAATGGAACAATCCTACGCACCGAAATCTTGATTCTTTTACGGCGGGCGGGTCGCACTCTGGACGCATGATGCTGCATAATTTTGTTCTCTTTGATGTGTGTCGTGTTGCAGTGTTGCGTCTTGCATCTTGCGTGTGCAACAGGATGTGGTGCTAATATAATCGGCAGCCCACATCAATTTTGGAATGAGCACTCTAAAATACTTGGATTCCTTATGGTCCAGCTTATGATTTCTTACCTGAGAACATTATTTTATGCTGTGTGTGTGCACTTTTTCCGCATGTATGTGACAGCTGACAAAGACAAAGTGCCTGCGGTAGTTGGAATATAGGGAACGCCATATCGTCTTGCCACTACATTCGGTGGCAATTTGTATTTGTTTTGAAACTCTAGACTTAAACCGGGATCGTGTTTCGAGTGTAGGTAAATCAGAGATACACAAAACCTAAGTGTTATTATTAGAATCTCGGTCAAGAGCTCCTGAACACACGAAACGTCACACAGATTCGAAATGAAATTTGACTACATATGTATGTATGTTTGCTTCGGGTTTGACCTAGATAGATGGCGCTGTACAAATAATGTTCTCTACAGGCAATATTATACAATCTAAGAAAGGTATAATGGATTTTAGGTTAAAGTGGGTGAACTTGAATTTAAAACTAGAAACATAAATGCTCGCTGTGGATTTGTACACGGAACCAGTCAGTGTCTTATTGTTTGATTATCATTTCCGGGGAAAACTGATAGTGCTGCGAGGCGCATACATACATATTTATTTTGTATATTTTTGTTTAATGATCTATGGATTTTTATATTGAACTTTAGGCGCCCAAGATTTTGAAAAGAAACACAAAATACAATTTATCATTGTCTTCTTAAGCAGTGTGACAGATATTTGGAGTGGCATTTAAACTTGTTTTTTTTTTTTCGTTCGTTTCCTTTGCTCTTTGGGGTGAAGTGGATATACAGAGAGGGTACACTACTATAGGTACTTAAAATATTACTAAAATTGATGTTTTAATAGATTGCTGAGAAAAATCTAACAACAACACTGACTTCTTATCAAGCTTTTCAGTAAGTAAGATTAATGCACTTGATATTTCAAAGGCATTTGATAGAGTTTGGCTTCAAGCTCGAAAATGTGTGCTTTTGGTATCGATGAATCTCTTCTTCTTTGGATTAGAAATTACCTTTCGGACCGTATAATACAAGTTGTCTTGGATGGTTACAAGTCTGATATTCATAAAATAAATGCTGGTGTGCCCCAGGGCTCCGTTTTATCTCCGATTCTCTTTCTCATTTTCATTAATGACCTCTTGTCTGAAACTTCTAATCCATTAAATTGTTTAGGTTTTCTCCGAAGATGTGAGAAATTCTTTTCCCCTTCTGATCTGGCTATAATCGATAAGGCCTTCATCCGACCCAAGCTTGAGTATAACTCCCACATTTGGGCAGGTGCTCCTATAACTCACTTGAATCTCTTAGAAAGAATACAAAATAGAGCCTTAAAAATGACAGGTGATAGATCTATTACTCAAACAATCACAACTGTGAAACATCGCCGCCATGTTTTATGTCTCTCATTATTTTATCGCTATTTTTATAAGCAATGTTCTAGTGAAATAGCCAGTTGATTCCTTCCCTTAAAAAATTCAACCGTAATTCTCGCACTTTTAGGAATGCCCGTAAGTTTACCCTTGAGCCCAACGTCGGACGTACTGTCAAGCACAGAGATTCTTTCTTTAGCCGTACAACACGACTGTTTAATGCTTTACCAGGCTCTGTTTTTCCCTTCCATTTCGATATTCAGAGCTTCAAAACCAATGTGCATCGGTATCTCCTCTTGAATCCTTCCCTATTTTCCTGATCGCTCGGACTGTGCCTCATCATCTTAAGGGTAGTCAAAACCCCTTTAGTGCGCGCAAATTATAAAAAAAAAGTACTGACACAAGGAATTTGATAAGTTGAGGAAATCTTGCAATCCAGTGGATGACAATTTCTTATAGCCTAAGAGATTTTCAATTTTTAGAAAATGATTCAGAGATTCTGAGAGACTTAGAGTGACGTGTACAGAAAAAGTGGACAGCACTTTTGACAATAGTTTGAAATCATTTTTCCTTTCAGTTTTTGCCCAAACCAAAGAATTTTTTTTCGTCGCAACTCCATCCAATGTGAACTCGGATATACCTATATAAACTCTTTAACTACTTCAAAGTTGTTGCTATCAATAGTGACGTTTTGCCTGAGCTAGTTGACAGATCTTTCATTGTTTGTTGATATATATTTAGTTTGATAGTTGAGCTCAGTTTAGACCATGAGTAAACTTACCAAATTAGGGGAGGTAACTTGGAGTTCAATAAGAACTTAAATGAAATAGTAACAAAGTTTCGAAAAACAAAGTTTCGAAAGGCAAAGTTTCGAAGGATAATGTTTCGAAAAACCCAAGTTTCAAAAGGACAAAGTTTCGAAAAGATAAAGTTACGAAACATAAAGTTTCGAAAAAACGAAGTTACGAAAGGCGAAAGTTTCGAAAAGTCAAAGTTTTGAAGGAGAGAGTATCGAAGAACAAAGTTTCGAAAAAAAAAGTTCCGAAATCCTCGAACTTCGTTGTTCCTTGAGTGATTTCAACGAAATTATCAAAGGTGAAAGCTGATACAGAATTAGAAAAAAACAAATATTTTCAAATCAGGTTGTACCAAAAATATGTCAACATACTTCAACTTCGGTGTTCCTTAAGCGATTTCAACGAAATTGGCACAGGTGATAGCTGATACAGAATAAGAAAAGAAAAGATATTTTAAAATTAGGGTATTCCAAAAATATGTCAACATACCGCAACTTTGTTGTTCCTTGTGCGATTTCAATCAAATTGACACAGGTGACAGTTGATATAAAATTAAAAACAAAAAAAATTATTTGCATTAGGGTGTTCCAAAAACAGTTGTCAACTTCGTTGCTCCTCATACGATTTCAATATTTATATTTTTTCTTTTCTAATTCTGTATCAGCTATCACCTGTGTCAATTTCGTTGAAATCGCTCAAGGAACAACGAAGTTCCGAGGATTTCGGAACTTTTTTTTCGAAATTTTGTCGTTCGATAATTTGTCTTCCGAAACTTTGACTTTTCGAAACTTTCTCCTTTCGTAACTGCGTTTTTCAAAGTTTTGATTTTCGAAACTTTATCTTTTCGAAACTTTGTCCTTTCGAAACTTTATCCTTCGAAGCTTTGCCTTTCGAAACTTAAGGTTTCGAAACTCCGGCGGATTCCCGACTTAAATGACTGACTTAAAACACGGTTCTCGAATAAGCTGAAGATTTAACCCCGAAACTAGGATGATCTCGGTCTGAAAAACTGACCCTAAAAATAATAATTGAGTTAATACCTCACGAACAGTTTTTTTTAATCAAATTTGACATCGACCCACCCTTACCTTAAATACCTTAAAACCCTTGACATATAAATCTTTGGTTTGACACTTCTTTTTTATTTTTTTCAGAAATGAATATCTACCAGAATGTGTAATCAATAGACATTATGTAACACCCCAAGTCACTTTTTGTACCGCAATTACTCAATTTTGAGGTAAAATGTATAACAACATTAAGCCCACCTCCTATATCCACTTGATTACTCAGCAGCAACTCCATATACACACCTAACGCATTAACCCACAGTAGAAATATGCTTTCTAATTAATTATTTAGAAAAAAAACAACAAAAACAACTCTTAAAAAGTCAAAACCGCCACCGCCTATCGTTCCATCACCATAAAGACTGCAACTAACGACGACGACGGTAGCGTCAGCCCCAAAGCTCCAATTCTCAAGCATATCAACCTCAAAAACAAAAATATACATCACCAACTGCGCGCCACACCGCCCCATATCTCTATCGTCATTCCATAACCATAAACAACAAATCGACTCACCGACTTTGCTACTACGTCACTTAGCGCTCCAATTGATATGCCACACATATCGCGCTTGATTGGAAGAAAATTATTGTAGGACACAGACAACATAGACATTAGACACATTATAGTATAGAGTAGGCCAATCAATAGACATATAGAGACCATGGGGACCATGTTGGGAACACTCAACTTCAGCTGATAGCCTGGGAGCACTTACATATAGGTCTATGTATTAGGCTTTTTGTTTAATTACCTACTTCTTGTTAACATTCCTTGGGATAACAGGAGTACAGGGTGTTCATCAAGAGTGATTATGTGAGTTTGACAGATGAGAACTTAGAGACGGTTTCCAATGAATGACATCACTTTCCGTTTGATGGAAGGCTTAACAAAATGCATTTGGATCTTAAGACGAAATATTGAAATGTTTGACGTCCGTCAAAAAAATTTGGTGAAAAATTGTCAAATGTTTACAATTTTTCAATTTTTGCTTGATTCGAGGAATAATAAGACTAAATGGAAGTGTTAGAGGTCCACTTGCGAGCATCTTTCTGACGGCAATAATCACTGATTTACTAATTTTTGTATCTTCACTAGAAAAATAATAAAACAGAGATCCCTCCGTCAAAAAACTTTCGTGCAATTTAGCCAAAGTAAGGATAACTTCATTGGTCAAATGTATTGATTTTAAGCCTATAAATCCGCTCAGGTGGGTTAAAATACCATATTGAATGTTTTGCCTCAGGACGCTGCGTCAAAATGACGCTACGTCAAAATGACACTACGTCAAAATGACGCTACATCAAAATGACGCTACATCAAAATGACGCTACATCAAAATGATGCTACGTCAATATGAAGCTGCTGCAAAATCTATGCTTCAGTTAACTAATTCAAACTTCAACACTGTGAAAAAAGTACTAATTTTCTTTTATTTCCCCTAAATTGTGTTAACATTGGATTCTTAGCAGCGGAAGGAATTTAGGTACACATATTCGTATTCTAAGGCGTAGTCTTGCATCATTGTCAATTTTATTTTAGACTTCGAATATTTTAACTGAATTTTAGAAAAATTTATCATCAAAAACGTATATTTTCCTTTCAATATTTTTTGCTGAAACACCCTGTACGCCTTTCCATTGAGGATCATAAAACTACTGGAACTTGTGATCACTTGGATATTGCTATAGTCCATACAGCTTTTCCAGTTTTCAAGCCTGCACAAAGTCATATCAAATATACAACATCGATGACAGTTACGGAACACCACGCGGCCGTAAAAACTTGGCACGTAAATCAACCAACAGCCCTTAAATGGTATCCCAGAGGCCAGGGCAGCTGACTTGAACATGAGTTATCCGCGAACCAAACAAACATCCATTTATGTGACACACAAGAGTGCGGACAACCCGACACGGTGTCCGACTAGCATTATATCGCTTGACCCAATTAACCATGTTGTCTCTGTTTATACCTACCTATGCGCCCGCTGTTGCTGCTGGGCTTGTGTGCTTTGCCTGTCAGGTACCTTCCATCTGTCCGTCCAACCAAGTCCAAGTTGTTTGTCGGAAAATAAAAATCAACTGATAGCCAAATTGGAGACGCCGAAGCCAGGAGGTTTTTATTAGAGACTCCATATAAAATTTTTGGTGTGCTTTCGCTTTCCTTTGATAGATGTCGCCCACACACACATCACTACTACTCGGCTTGATTAGGCTTTTAAAAGAGAAATGCGTTCCCGGTTGTTGCAACAGAGGTAAACAAAAAAAATGGAAAAACGGGTCGCCATCGCCAACAACTACTGATGGAATCAATGAAGTGAGGAATTAGGTCAAAGCCTCTATTCAACTTGACAGTAGAATGGATGAAAGCGAGTTTTTCTATTTTTATGTTGTTTAGCAGTGCTATGCATGCATGCATGGCATGAGGCATGCAACTAAAAAAAAAAAAAAATAAAGATTGTTTGTTTATGGGATGAAGCTTCTTGAGCACGAGGTAGGTAGGCACCTCGTCCTATGTTTGTTTTCCATATTGAAGACGGTGTTTTTTTCTTTTGTTGATTTCACTCCAGAACATGCATGCGTTGGCGTTAATTTTCAAAGTGTATAGAGGAATATTTGGCTGCGTGCAGTAGGTACATACCTATACCTATATACATAAAACTTTTTTTTTTGGAGCAAACAAAAACTTTCGGGGCTAATGTTTTTCTTGGATATTTTGTCAGATTGATGGATTAACTTAAATGAAAGAAATCCCTGGAACTGTAAGCATATCCAATCCAGGGCTATTAAGTTTTCCGGTGTGAATTACATACGATGAAAATTGATGGGAGAACATTTATAGTTGTTGACATTCTAGATGAATTAAGATTCATTGAAGCACAACATGCTTAAATTGGAAAAGAAGATGCCTTCGGCCGATTATTTGGTAGGCAGAGCCTCCATGAAGAGAATAATAATAAGAGCCTCCGACAAATAGACTTTTCAGAAGCTCATAATACGGTTATAAGTTACACTTAGTTTCCACGGCTTATAATCCACAAATAAACATGGCGCTCCCGAAGTAGTCGATACGCTAACCAAATCGACCATGTGCTAATTGACGTGTGTACTTTTCTAGGGGCAAACGTCAAATCTCATGATTTCCCTGCAGTGCCAGCGGAGAGATTAAGAGCTTCACAGTCAAATGAAAAGAAATTACGAACCACCCTTAAGAAGAAATTCGATTTTGGTCACCTTCGCGGCGTTCCTGGAGTCACCAGAGCCTGTACAGTGAGCATCTGAGCAAGAAGCTCTCCGCTGTGCATTCACTTGCTACAGACGCCAGTAACGAGTGTTCCCACTTTCGCGATATTATCAAAGAGGCAGCCGATACCACCCTCGAACAAGAACCTGTGGTATGATGATAAATGCGTGCCTACAGCTGAAAAAGGTGGCAGAAGATACACATGCAAAAACGATGCAGCAGAAAACAAGAGCAGCGAGAAAGGAGTATCGCAAGAAGGGAGAAAGAGATGAATACCCTACGTAGAAAAATGAGGGCATACGCTTCGCAGCCTCCCAGCTCAAGTAGATTGAAGAGCCTTGGGCAATCGAAACAACACCCGGAAGTTTTATTAAAAAACCCAAGCAACTGGCATGCTGGCTTTAAGACAGAAATGCAAGCTCTTCGAAACAGCGAGGGTAACCTCGTCACTGATAGTAAATGTATTCAAGCAGCAAGTGAATGGATAGTAGACAGAGAAGTAGGACAAGAAGTGAACCCAACTCTAGGTGATAAAGAGCTAGTACAACCACCTACTATAGAAGTTATAGACTAAGCTTTAAAGCGACTCAATAATAACAAAGTCACTGGATCTGGTGGTTTACTAGCGGAGTTCTTCAAGCACAGAAGGGATCTGTTGAAAGGGTGCATTCTTCAACTCATCAATGAGGTTTAGGTGGAAGAAAGCATGCTTGAACGACTAGTCTACCTACTCCATATGTCCCATCTACAAATAAGGCGATCCTTTGCCCTGCAAGAACTATCGAGACATATCCCTGAGAAACGTCGCATACGAAATCCTGTACTGTGTGAGCAGCTTAAGCCCTTCTGTAATCTGTAAGTACCAGTGTGGCTTCGACCAAAGACCCTCTCAGGCAAATCTTCGAAAAGACCAATGTATTTGAAGTCGAGACACACCATCTATTCATCAACTTTAAAGCTACATATAATAGCATTCATAGTCAGCAGCTCCTTATGGCCATGGCTGAATTTGGGATACCAGAATACGCGATGCAATGTGCAACCAGGAAAAAGCTCTTCCGAACTATTCCCAACATGCACAGGGCTTTGACAAACAGATATTGTTATTTCTTCAATGTCGATCTAGAGTAAATAGTGCGTAGAGCAGGCGTTAACAATGAAGGCACTCTTTTCAACAGATCTGGCCATCTTCTAGGGTATGCCGATGATATGGAAATCATCAGCTGCTCTCAATAAGCAGTTATAGAGGCTTTCACGGAAATATTGAAAAACAGACGAAACTTGTTGGTTTTCAAGTAAACGAGGACAAACCTCGTGTACCTCGAAGGTACCTCGTGGCACAATGATTAGTGCGTTGGACTGTCATGCCAAAGGCGTGGGTTCGATTCCCAGCCATGCCACCTAAAAACAGAAATGTTTTATCTGAGGTACTGCCCCTTGCGAGGAACTGATAAATCCTCCAATGGTATACTTGTCATGAATAAGTGCTTCTTATTTAGCCGTTTGGACTCGGTAAAAAAACCGTAAGTCCCCTCCATTCCTGCCAACAACATGCATGCAGGAATGGCTGAGAGTTGTAAGTCACTAGGCCCTGGTTCTCCACGAGCTGTTGCGCCACCCAATTCATTTATTTATAAACGAGGTCCTCATGCTGTCAACAAACATTAAAAATCTGTCAACCAGCTAGGACAAAACGTCACTGCTGATAGCATTAACTTCGAAGTATTTCAAGAGTTCATCGACCTTGGAGTAAATATTAATTCTAACAACCGAATTTTAGTGGAGATGCGATAAGAACTACCCTATAGCAATCAGGTGCTACATTGGTATTAGCGCAATAAGCAGCTGGAATAGATGTCAAAAATGCTGCAGTAAAAGTTAAAAATTGTTCAACTCTTGCAGCTCCGACTGCAACACTTCTGACATCTATTCCAGCTCCATCTTGCATTATGTTCAGGCAGTAATGGGTTTTCAAAACTCTTAATGCAAAAGACGACGTGAACGCTCTTAGAAAGCCTTATACTGCCAGCCTGCTTTATGGTGCCAAGTGTTGGTCGATAAGCAAAAAGGAAGAGCTGATCCTGGGGCTCCTTCAAAAGAAAAATTCTTCGACAGATATATGGTGCCGCGTAGTACCTCGTGGCATGATGGTTAGTGCGTAGGACTGTCATGCCGTAGTTGTGGGTTCGATTCCCCGCCGTGCCACCTAAAAAAAACAGAAATGTTTTATCCGAGGTACTGCCTCTTGCGAGGAACTGACAAATCCTCCAAAAAAAACTGTAGGTCCCCTCCATTCCTGCCAACAAAACGCACACAGGAATGGTTGAGAGTTGTAAGTCACTAGGCCCTGGTTCTCCACGAGCTGTTGCGCCACCCAACTTATTACGGTGCCGCGTGTGGGGAGGGTGAATGGAAGAGAAGATACAACTGTGAACTCTATTAGCTACATATGTTAAGATGTGGATGTAGTTTAAAAAATATGTCGACGACATTGGCTCAGCCACATCGAACGAATGGAAAATAACTCTCAAAGCAAGAGAATCTTTATTGAAACCCAGCCCCCTGGTTCAAGAAAACTGAGTATACCAGACGTCCGGTTTGAATACCAAGCGATTGCGGATGCCAGAAGGCCTGCTCTAGAGGACTGGAAGCAGCGTGCTTAGAATCATAGAGGACGGAACACGGAAGGAACCATTATGCTCCGAGGGTATTACTCTTAATATTTGTTTGCCCTTATAAGACGGTTTTCTCAGTTAGTTCAGAGCATATCCTAAAGTTAATAAACAAAAGTTTCCATTTCTTATTTTTAGTTTTAAAGCTTACAAGAACATTTCTGAACAGTGCTATTAACTCTTCGATTTGCAATTCTGAAGACCAATTCAATTGGTGTGAACATAACTGGTTTTGATTCTGAAATCAAGCCCAGAAGCGTTTTTTAACTTTTGAAAACAAGAACAGTCTCTCTGACTCCAATGGAAAAGGGTATTTTCTACTTAAAAGATGATCACGACAAACGTCACAATATCACAAGAGAAAATAATCATACAACACTTTGAAATTAAAGACAATAGCTATGTACTTGGCAAACAAGTTCTGAGGTTCACTTTTTAAGTAAATCGAAACGTTCCATTACTTTTGGAGAGCAAAGAGAAAGCGAATATGCTAACAAAATGAAAATGGTGGATGAGGATGACAGTTAAATGTACATCGGTTACAGAGCACTGTACACGTAAGAGCACTTTAATTTCAGAGAACATTCAGACTATACACCGTTCCAGCTCTGTTAGGATCAGTGCTCTGAATGAAAAAAGAAAAATACGTCACACTGTCGAAAGGGGAAATAATGTGTTTAACAAAATTTTGCTACAGAGCAAAACAATTCCAGAAAAGCACCTGGCCGTAGATATTAAAATCCTTCATCATTATTAATAAAACTCAAAGAAATACCTTACTGTTACTAATAAATGAGGTTTAAGTATAACTTTGATGTATGTATAGTCGATGTAATATTTTTCACAAAAATTCCTTCAATGTTAATGTAGTAAGTGCAAAAAATTGCGTTGGTGCGCAGTATATTGCAATAACTGCCTTCATCAATTTTATTACAAGATATCAATATTGAAAAATTACATCTTAACACCAAGTGCTGGCTGTCAGTTATGTACGTGTTATTAATTATGTCTCAATATTTTTTTTTTCAACTAAACTATAAATCACTAGAAAACTTCAACTAAATCATATTTTATTGGAAAAAAAACAACAAAAAATACCAAACATGCCAATAACTCTGGCAAACATCAAAACACTAAAGAAAACAACTTACAACACATTGCAACAGATATCTCACCAGGTGGTCTTTTCTGATAAAAAAAAATAAAAAGAAACTTAAAAAACAAACATTTGTTTAAAATTAATTTTACACTCGACTTCAAGTTGGTATAATCTTTATCATATACAAGGAGCCATCGCATATATACGAGTATTCCTTGTATATCTAGTTTACATGCTAAATTACTATTTTGCGCATGCATTATGTTTATGCGTTGCAATTTTGCAAACGACTTTGTTCACTTTCCCTATCTCTATAGGAGAATGCTTTTTGAAAATCAATCGTTCAGGAGGGTCACCTACACCACCCATGACATCAGAGTCACTCGACTACTCTTGAATTATAGAGTCCCAAGTGCTCCTCCTTCAACCGTCGTCGTCGGCGTCGGTCGTCGGCGTCATCGACACCGGATCATACACCAAGAGTACTTGCTACGCAGCTGGATATCATCAGGCATCAATCAAAAGCATTCAATACGCCAAATATAGGAATAGGGTAATAAATTTTGAGTCCACATTATGTTTCATGCGAGAAGACCAAATAAGTTAGAGTCTCCTCTCTAACATGCACAATGCGTGCGAAATTCAATGGAGTGCCAGCCACACTCTACAGCCGATACGATACACTCAATCCGGCTTCACAGGCTCTGACAAGTAGTGATGTCAATATGCGTGGTCGGAGCTGTATTATGCGTTACGTATATAGTTCCTATACACCTCGACATCACTATGTCTGGCTTAGTATTTATGTCCGTATCGATGCAAATCAAAAAGTATATTCGCTTCGGTTAAAAACTCCACACCTCATAGGAGGGAGTCTGGTGGTGGTGCACTTCATAAACTACACCACCGTCCACCCAACGATGGCGACCGACGACGACGACCGCAGCAGAAATAGCAGCCGCCGCAACTGCTTAACTTTTATGCATATTTTTACAGATTGGAAATTATCTTAAAGAGAAATATTAGACGCAATCGACATCAAACGGTCATCAATATCAAACGGATATTCATAAAAATATTTAAAATTGGATATTTTTTGAGAAACAGTGTGGTGTGCAAGAAGTGTTGTGATGACAAGATGCCCGATTTTCAAAGCTATGCAAATTGTCACTAATAATGGATACAATTAGTTCATCAATAAAAAACGAATAATGGCATATTAATGCTTACCAAAAAATGTCAGATTAACACCACTGACAGGTTGTCAAATTAAAGTCTATTCGTGTACCTATTTCCCAAAACTGCGGATTTATTAATGTCAAAAATATGATATTGACAGAACTTTGGACTAAAATGGGCTGTACACGAACAAAGGTAATGTCTTCCATTTTTTTCTTAAATTAAGTACTTTATAGAGTAAGTCGTCTTAAATCTGTCAATATTTCCATCATAAGAAAACTGACAAATTCAAAGAAGTTTAATTTGTTCCTTATACTGCCATTGTATGAGCATTATTGTACTGCGATACCAAAAATGCAAATTTTGTAAGTTTTCAGTATTTTCAAAACACCATTTTTTGACTTTTTTGAAATATACATATGTCATTACGAATGGATATTGACCATATTTTTGCCAATTTTCTGACAGTTTCTCTATTTCGTTATCTGTCAGAAAAATATTTAAAAACTAATTCAACTTGAATCTATACGACTGACAAGCTTTTTTTGGATTTCTGAACCCATTGTTTGTCATAAAACACGATTAGGTGAAGTTTTTGTAAATTCTTAAACTTAACTGAAACATTGGCATTTTATCGGACGTGTTAATTTCAATATAGGTACCTTATTTTGTGTTACAATAATATTGACTTGCGAGTGTATAATTCAAAGCGAAAATATGAAAAATATCATGACAATTTGTCAGTCGTGAGTACAAGGAGTGGTACATTTATTGAGTTGGAATATTAATAATACATACTTGGACTGAAGATAGTAAATTCACTTACCTGAAAGAAAAATAAAAAAAAAAGAAATTAACATAGAAGAATGTACGGAAGTATCTATTTGAAATATAATTTAAAATAAGTTAAATAATTATTTTAGAGAGAATTTTGTTTAAAGCAAATAATATACTATACTATGCTTGATCTTATGAAAGAAGCAATTCAATTAAATTTCTAATAAATAAATAAAATCGTCAATTTTAAGCCCCCATTAGATTTTGTTTTGATTAAGTTGGTAGCATTGTTACTTTACGAACCTGTCAAAAATAAGCGAGGTATGTAAATCATTTTTATAAAAGTAGTGTTTAAGTATTGGAAACCCATTTAAAATAAGACAATACAAAAATGTCATCATGGCTCAACAAAACTATCACAGAAAATGAAATATCACTTCCACAAAATACCATTACTATTACTTTAGCTATGCATGTATCCAGAATGCCAAACAAAAATGAGTCAAGACATTATATCATGCAACATTAACAACCAAAAGTAAGTGCAGAAAATTATTCTACAGAAAACAATTCGAAATATAAACATAAAATTCAATTCCAAAACACTGATTTCCAATGGAGAATGGGCGTTTCGTTCGCTATGTTGTAACACTTTCCGACCTATATCATTAGAAAAGTCTCAATGAGTGCTATTATTTGTATATCTCGTTCAGGGAAAGTGTAATATCCCAATAACTGTTATGGGTGTTATAGCGCATTGCAACAGTTATTGGGCTATAACATTTTTCAAAAACATTTAACAAAAAATAGCACTCAATGAGACCTTTCTATTGATATAAGTCAGAAGGTGTTGCAGCACTTGTGGGACGCAACTTCCGCAGGGAAAAAGTAATAGTGCATTGCAACAGTTTCTATGGGTAATTACACTTTCCCTGCACGAGATACAGACTTATACCCACAAAAGGAAAAGTAGAACTCACCAAGGCCTTTCCAATGATTTAGGTCAGAAAGTGTTACAACCATGGGACGCAACTCATACAGTTATGCCCATTCTCCTTTGTAAGAAACCAAACTAATTCGATTGGATTTCTCAAAAATATTTTGACATTTCCAAATAAACTATTGAAAACAAAGGACATCGTTTGTACATAGGTGTAGCAAAAGGAAATTTCTTTTTTCTTTTACCGGAAATAATTAGTCCCGATTCATGTTTTGTTTGCAAGATCCTTCGGACAACTTCCTATCAGGCCTAGAAAAAGTTAGAAGAATATAAAATGCCACCATTTTTATTGTATACATGTAGATTTCAAAACGCGCTGTTGTGGACACAAAAATTACAATAAAACATTTATGACAAAATTTAAGCAACAACCGCGATTTTGGATTATTTTTTAAGCTCTGCTGTTATGTGCCCGACTTTTGCTGCCATTTGCCGTATTGAAAAAAGGTATAGTAAAGGTGCTCAGCTTGGGTGCCATGTTCCATAAATATTTGAAAACTCACAAATTTCCCAGCCTTATCTTTTTTTAGGTATATTGATTATCGTACAAAAAAAATGTGCTTTTTTGTGCTCACAGGGATATGTTCGCAACTTTTACGGTCAAAAAACAATTGAATCGGTGAGTGGGAAAATAGTACAAGCGCCAAATTAAAAATATAAGAAAAACGGGCATAACTTCTTATTGCTCAGAAACAAAAAAGATTTTTCTGTATGAAGGATGGCTCATGATCATGATAGAAAAGTTAATAATTTCTATTTTTAAAACATTTGTCGATTTTGTTTAACTCAGTATCTATTTAAGGGTTTTTTTTAACATTTTCTAGGATATTTTAAGAAAAAATGATGTTATCTAGGAGTAATATGTATAGGAATATTGGAACTGAACCTAGATTCTTCTCTTGTTTTAGCCATTTAAACCGACGAATTAGACGCAACCCTCAAAATTTTTCGTCCATCACTTGCGGAAGTAGCAGGTTTTGTGCATCCTTTCATATCGATACCATCTTTTTGTTTATTTTTCAGATAATTAAAGGTCAAAGAAGAGATTCTGTTAATTTTTTCCCAAATTTGATGTCCCGTTTGTCCTTGAACATGAAAACTATAAATTCCTGCGTTCTCAACCGCGCCAAGAGCTTTTCCTCCACAGATTGTCCCCTTTTTTTCAACTTTTTTGTGTCATGTCAAAGAAACCATGATATTAAGCCCGAAAATAGCTTTAAAAGGTCTGACCATTAACTAGATCAAAGCAAAAGTGATTATAAACGTGGTGTACTCATGTACTTATTCAAATAAACCAAAAAAGGGCTACAATTTGCACATGAATTTAAAGAAATAATACTAAAACGTGTAATGACGGTAATTTTAAGATGGTGTGTTTTCTTATTCGCTCCTAAATTGGATGCTTTCTCTAATGCCATTTACAAAAATTCATTAAGTCCGCTCAACTCGGAGTTATAACGGTTAATTGCACTCGAAAAATTTTGGACCTATTCAAATGAACGGGAAAGTAACTTTATTCTCACAGCCAGTCAGTTTTGATTTAAATTTAATTTCAATTTTTATTTTCCGAAAAAAAAAGTTCTTATTTTATTGGTACCTATCCATTAAAAGAAAAAAATAAACACAATATTTTGACAGAACAAAAATATGACATTTGACTGAAATTTCAGATATCTGTGCGTTCAACGTTACGATTCAGTACTGAATTTTCAGATTTATGTTGATGAACGCACCCGCATTAACAATTTTTAGCAAAAAATAAAATGTAAATAAACAGTTTCGTCTACCAATTTGTGCCAAATTATTATGCAATTTTGGAAATTCCTTAAATTGGTTTGGAATGCAATCCAGGCTGCATGACCGATCTTACATTATTTTGTATAAACCTTCCCACTGTTCGCAATAGCTACTCTTTTTTGACTCAAACAGCAATTTATTGATTTCATTATAAAATCGTTCGTTTTTCCGTTACAAGTACACCAAATTCTATTTTATTTTTATAATTAAAGAATAAATAAGATGCATTGAAATATCACGTGTAAGGAGTAGAGTAAGCACGTAAAGAGTAGATATCTAAAAGTGGTAACTCCAATTTTTACAAATAAGACTATAAATTCTTATTTTTCGCATTTTTTTTTCTTCCAATACCCACTGTATCAGAAAGATAAACCAATATTATGTTCTGTAATAGTGAGTTATGTCCACCAAAAATTTGATCAAGATAAGTACCTACATTTGTGAAGCTGCGTATTCAAAAATATGAGGAATTCTGAAATTTTTACTTGCGATATATGTAGGTATTATAAGGCAAGTTTTGGATTCGTGCAAAAAAAAAATTTTAGAAAACAATCAAACATGATATTACGATGACAGAGAACACCAAAAAAGTGGGTGGCACAATTCTGTCGGTCTGTTCGTCTACAGCCTAAATGGCTCGATCGATTTTCTTAAAACTTGGTATACGGTGTTTTTTGGTGATTATGCCCACACGTTTTTTCATTTTTTTTAGAACCAAAAAAAACGGTACCTGCCACACAATTTTTTTTAGCAATATGACATAATCGTATTTTTCTCAAAAACGGCTCCACAGATTTTCTTAAAAAAATTCAGAAAATTTATTTTAGCAAAGGCTTTGGGTGGAAAACCATTTTTCTAAAATGGTCATTAATGGTACCTCCCAAAGAACCATTTTTTTAATTTTTGATTTTCTTAAAAACGGTACGACTGATTTTAATTTTTTCTTATACAGAAGCTTTAAAAAATATAAATACATAGTTCTATGTACCAAAAATTTTGAAAAAATATTTTTTCGATTTTTAAAAAATGTTTCAAAGATTTTATTTGGAAAATCAAATATTTCGAAAAAGACATGATCGATTTTTTTGAAACTCAATATTTAAGTGTTTTTTAGTACTCTCTAAAATGTTTGTATAAAACAAATTACATTTATGAAAAAATAACGGTACCTTCAATACAAAAGTTAAATAAAAAACTGCAATGGAAAATATTTTTTTGCTCAAAAATGACTCCTACGATTTTGATTAAACTTTTTTCATATACTAAAATTAGTACGATCTACTATCAAAAATTATAAAATTTTACACTTCGCAACTATTAATAGTACCTGTCATAGAACGTATTTTTTTATTTTGAATTTTTTCGTTATCGGCTCAACGGATTTAGATGAATTTTTTTATATACAAATTTCATATAAGATTTAATAATATTGCGTATCAATATTTCAAAAAAAAAAAGTTTTTGGATTCATAAAAAAAGTTAATTTTTTTTTTTTGAAAATTCGATATCTCAAAAACGGGTAGACAATTTTGTTTCAAATATTGTTTTTAAATACACATAAATATGTTCTTGAAATTCGCATACTAAAGTTTGTTCTCAAAAACGTTTTAAGAATTTTATATATAAGAAATTAATTTTTTTAAAAACCGCTCCAATGATTTTAAATTTTTTTTCTCATGCAATCATATTCAATCAAGAATTAAGATGGTATTCTTTTTTTTCATCTCAAACTGTCAAAAGAGTTGTTTTAGCCAATTTAAATGTCGTATTTCATGCTTCTCTACATTTTTCTCTCATAATTTCCATGTTTTATATACAATTTTCTTAAAAACGCAGTGTCTTGAACAAAAGAGTAAGTATGTGCAACCCAGTCGTGCATTTTATTTTATTTAAAAATAATGTTTTAACTGTCCTGAATTTATTTTTTCTTTTTCTTTAAAATAAAATAAATTATTACAGCTGTTTGAGTCCGAGAAAATAAATTTTAAGCAAGAATGGAGATAATTCACTATTATAATAAACGACACATATAATGACCGCCTTAATGAAAACTACCTTAAAATTATTTATTATTTGATTGGAAAATAAAAATTGTATGTACTGTTGGTTCTGTTGACAAAAATCTTATCAGCCAAATTCCGAAAACATACCTACTCGGTTGAACCATAAAGTCGTTCGATAAGATTAATTTTAATAAAAATACAAAATCACACTGTAAAATTAATTAATAGTCCAAATATAATAAAATAATAACATTTTGGTGCTTGCACCTAAAGCATAGTTTACTGTTCCCATGCGAAAAAAATCACAATTTTCACAACGATTTTCCACCTATTCTGTGCACCAAATTGAATAATATTCAAGGCGAAAAACATTTGCCTTGGCCTAAGCCACCTATTGAGTCATCAAAAAAAAATTTGATATTAACAGGTCAAAATAATCCACTAATTAATTCGTTATTCCATTATCATAAATATATGTCATTTCAAAACGAACCTACTTCTCAGCCATACTGTAGCATTCACTTTATAAAAAAAGTCATTTCAAATAAAGTACCTTATTTTTCACCTTTAGGGGTAAAAGAATTTATATCTAAAATTTGATGGAAAATCTCCAGCACAATTTAAAACATAATCACCCAGAGCCTAGTTATAACCACTTCATAGAAGGTATACCAACAACTCCTTTACAATTGGATTGATCTCAACAAAAGACTAATGACCGCAATAATCAAAAACACCTACACAACACCAACTGGCATGTGGTTGGATTTCCTTATCCTCCATTCAAGAGATACCGGCAACGTGATCATTTCCGTTGGCTGAATTTCCAATTCACCTACAACAGTTACAATCTTTCTCCCGCAAATGTCCGTCTGAATTTTTCTTCTTTTTCTTGTTGTTGCTTCAAATCGAGAAATGGCTCCACAAGGCAAATTGGTTTTTTATACAAAATTGTGGGATTTGGCTTCTTTGAGCTATTGCTGCCCCCACCCCCGCTTTACCATTCAGAGTTTACCTTAAGTAGTTGGAGTCGCGTGCCGTACAAATGCGATTACATTGTCATAGTTGTATATACGATTGTTATTTCAATTTACAAAATGATCTGCAATTCGCAAGGGAAATTTCAATTTGAAAATCTTTTTTACGAACTTTCGTTTAACTTTTTTACAAGCAGTGGCTGATTTTTTTTTGGCATAATATTACTACTTTATCCTGATGATGTCTGGGATGGTAGATTTTGTGTAAAGTCTAGTCGGTCTATAGAGACCTTAAGAGAAAGTTGTTGTTTGTTAGATTTTGACAAGTTCATTTGACATCAATAAATTCAAATTGTAGAGATAATAATGGATGCTGGTGTTAACTCATTTGGGAATTTCCTGAGACTTAGAGTAATTTGTCAGAATTGTAAGTGTTTTTTGCGGAAATCTTTTTAACAATTATAGTTTTTGTGGTGAGTAAGCATAATGAAGATTTAATGGAGGGTCATAGACGAGTCAAGAGACGCTACACAATGTGTGTGGTTTTTATTTTGTCGTGTTTTATAGTAATTTCATATGCATAAAGAGGAAACTCAAATTTTAAAATAAACATAAGCTTTTGTGGGCAATGGTTTTAAAAAGACGTTTTTTTTTACGAGGAAGTGACAAAATGACAAAATGACAAATTTAATAGGTGCCATCATATAACGTCAATATCAAAATATTCTCTTCATTTTTTAATGATTTTTTAAAAACCCTTTTGTACCCATAATACTAGACTTGAATACAATCCTTTCGGTATTGGAAAAAATATTTTCTTTTTAAATTTCTAATACTGACAGCGATTGATTTCCATAAATTCTTCAGACATAATCCCACTTTTATGTGTCAAATGGAACAAAACATAAAAACACATAGAAATTAAAAACAAAATTAATTGAATTCAGAGCTCGTAGGCGTTGGGGTTCTTGCTGCTTGGTGAATTAAAATTCTTCATCATTAAGATTAATATTCCCCTTGGGGACCTTACTGTAGTTTTTAATTGTTTTAATACCGCAATAAACACTTGATTAAACATATAATTGGACCAAGATTATTAATAGTTCATCATTTATTTTCGACCCCACATTTTGTTCTCCGAAACAATAAACGTCTTCAAGAACAGTGGGTTTTAATACTCAATAATCCGTGGGCATACTATAATGAATGTATGTGTTTCTATAACTTGCAACGAAGTCCCCAATGAATATGGATGAGTACGCAATGAATATAAAAATGTCAAATTTATTGAAATCCAATTCATTGCACTATCAGCCATATCTCTGATGATAAGCATTTAAGAGTCATCAAGAAAGAACACTGCTGATGGAATTTCTCTTTCTCACAGCATTCCATTATGTGCACTGAATTAACTGGCCTACGCAAAATTGAATAATTTTTTTTCTTTTTTCGAAAGTGTCATTCTGGCTCCTTACACATAAATATGTATTGGAAAACCAGCTCCCCCACCTGTTGCTTATAAAGTGCTTCTCTATACATAATCTATGGAAACTGTTTGTTTTCTTTTATTTCTGAACTTTGTAATCAATACGCCTGCATCCATACGGGATACCACAAAAAGAAAATCAAATATATTAGTTCTCTTTCCGGAAACCCGTTGAGAAAAATATCAACAGATCGTCAATCATTGTAGGCAATTGGGTTGGATTATTGGACTTGATATTGGAATATGAATGCCACGAGCCATACACTTCGGGGGGGATTTTAAAATATTTTCTCTTAGTTTTTGTTTTAAATTATTTCATCTTCAGATACAGTTCCAATTCCGAATCTTAATTGAATTACTTCCTCCAACAGTATTTTATGATTATCAGTGATATTTTTGTTTTGTGTTAAGTGTGAATATACGGTTATGGAAGTTGGGACATGAATTTTCTTATCAGATTTTGTTAACCTACTTAAAGAGAATCTCATTCAAGAAAATATGTGTATAGTTCAAGTGGAGTTTTGTAATTGAGATGCTGAATTATTATTGCAATAAAGTGGTGACAAATTTGTTCTTGCTACCTTGTTTTATGACACAAATAAATTTTAGAAAAATATTAAAGAATATTTGAAAACTGGCCTTGGAAAAATGAATTTTTATTTAAAAAGTTATGCAAACTTTTTTGTGTGGGGAAACTATTAAATATACAAAAATCATCTAATGGAAGAAGTTAATTAATCGCAAAGTTATTTTTATTTAAAATAAGTAGATAATTTACCATCAACATTTTTCAGATGAAATAACCTGTAGTTAGTGTGGCCATTTGAGAAAAAAAAAGTATTGTCCAGCAAAATATTAGCAAGATATGATAAATAAAAATAGTGCGTATACGCCTGAGTGAACCATAATTTCACAGTAACTTTCTTGGTAGAAAATGGTTTATCATTTTGATAATAGATGACCAAATATTGTTTTACATACACATATTTATTTTTAAAATTAAGTTTTACAAGTTCGAAGCGATTTGCTTTAAAAGGGTTTTCCAAAGTGTCTTCTTTGAAAGTAATAATTCCAATCGTGACGTTATCCCTCAAAGTCTTAACAAGACTTCTGGAAAGTTTGAGTTAAATTACATTTCAAAATTTTCAAAACTGTCATTTTATTTATGAAAAATAAAATAAATTTATTCTCAAATATTCAAATTGAATACATTTCTAATACCTAGCTGGTCTGATTTCTAGAGATTTTCAAAATCAAAGACAATAATAAAAAATAGATAAAATTGAAATTCTTTTTTTTCTTTTTTGAAACTTTCGCATATTTTATATAAATTTTTATCTCACTTTTATATTATTGAGTGGTTTTAGTTGTAAAAAATAAGAATTTCAACTTTTTTTCAGGTTTGAATGGAGCTACAAAAAAAAAATTGTTTCATATATGCAGATCGTGAGCAGTAGAAACACAAATTATAGCGATATCTTTAATAGTTAAAAAGTTCTGATTTTGCAGCGAAAAATGCCATTTAGGGCTAATGTGCCTGCGTTGTCGCGTCATCAACGTGACGAAAACGCAAGCCAAGCTTTGTGTAGCTCTAAGCTCGATTTCGCTGCCAAAAGAACTCAAGACAAAGTCATGTTATTATTATTCAGTTACATAAAAGGTTATTATGTCCTTACACATTAAAAAAAAAATTGTATATCGATTTTTTTTATTTAAGCGTTATTTTCAGTAAAGGCTACATTCATGACAATTTTTGTTGAGGTATTAATGGTTTTCTCATAGAAACGTGTTTTTTTATTTTCGATAACAGTAGGTACAGCTTTTGATTTTGATTATTTTTTTTTAAGGCAGAAGCTTTTAAAAGGGAGAATGGGTCAAAATCTTGCCGATCAAAATCTCGTGAGTCGAAATCCCTCTGCAAGAGTCCCGCCGGCATAGCCTGCTACTATTTGGCGGGATTTTCAATACTTTTTTAAAAATAATATTGAAATAAATTTTTTTTTTTTTGAAATAACTATATTTTCCAATAGACCCACCCATCTGGACAGAGATGGTTCGGGATCGATCTGTACAGAGGTGGGTCTGGATCTTGACATGGGTGGACTTGGATCTGGATAAAGGTGGGTCTGAATCTAGAAAGAGGTGGGTCTGGATTCTGGACAGAGGTGACATTTTTTTTTTTTTTGAAAAATTATAAGAAAATATAAACTTTTTTTATGAAAAATTTAGAAAAAAATTAAATTTTATTTTATTTTATCAGATTTGTTTTTTGTTTAATTTTTCTTGAAAATGAGAACGAAAATTTCTTTTTTGATTTTAGTAAAAAATTAAGCTTCTCAACTATTTTCTTTCTTTTTTTGAAAAATTAAGAAAGATAGTTTTTACTTCATTTTTTTATAAGGTCCAAAAAAACTGTTGACATTGGAGCCTGCCAGACGGCTGTCGACTTTAGATACCCAAAGTGGAGCAACGGCGGCGTTGCCTGAGCGAAACAGAGAATACAAAAAAGGGAGTAAAATCCTGAGAACCCACGAAGCGGGCCATTCAAAAAACTGTTAAAAAAAAACTGGTTTGGCACCTTTTTTAACAGCCTTTTGAAACATGGGCAGTGTGATCATTTTCTCAGAAACGCATGGGTGAATTTAGTAGCATTTTTGGTTTTAAGCATGCTTATTGGGCCAAACAAACATATTCAATAATTAAACCCCTTGTACGTAATTGTTCCTTTTTAGAAGGTCCATTCAATAGGCTATTTTTAATATGTAAGAAAATGTTTGTTGAAAAAGTTTTTTTTTTCTAAAGTGTAAAATAAAAATCAATGATTTTTTTAAAATATATTTTTCAAAAAAATTTGTTTCTTTGTCTGATTTCCAGATTCACCTCCACAGAAACCTCCTTTGTCATACCCTACTCCATTAAACCCAGGACCATTAGACTCATCAACAAAGAAATCTACAACACAACTTTGTTTATTTGTTTTTTTGCAAAAGTTTAAGAACCATCGTTTTTTTTTTTAGTAAAATCTAGAAAGCTTGAAAAAAAAATTACGGTATTCGAAGCTTGTCAGATGTGGCGATTTATCGCCAAACATTTAACGGCACGAAAATCGATTTGGATTTTAATTTTTGGAATTGAAATCCTTATACTATACATTTTTTTTTCCAATTTTTACTCAAACTTAACATTCGTTTTTTATTTCTTTCCCATTCCAAAATTAATTTTACTTTATTTTTGAATTCTGTTTTTATCGAGTGGAAAATTTTGAAATGTTGCTATTTTTTGACAATTTATATCTTACGTTTGGTGATTCCACTTTTTAAATCTGATAACCTACTCATGTGCAAGCTAGTTCTGTTTGAGAAAAATTTAAACCGGTTCAACTCGGTTTGTGCTTCACTCGGTTGAATAAACCACGTTGAGGCTTCCCGGACGGTGGTGCAATGAGTACATACAAAAAAAGTACAGGTGTACAGTACATTTATTTTATGTGAAGACCACCTCTAACAACTGTAGGCAAAATTTAATTGTTGATTTCTGAAAATTCCTTTACAGTTGTTCAATCTTGCTTGGAGTGTGATTTTAACATAATCTTAAAAAGCCCGTTGCTGCTGGTTGGCTGTGTCTCAGTTTGTGTGCTAGTTTATCCAATTTTGCTATAAATTACCTGCTTTTGATTGTTTTTTGTGGTGACTGCTGTAAGGGGAGAGTGAGTACCTGCCCCATTTTATCAAAAGGTACGTCTTGCTAATCAATTTTGGCCACATTTGTAAGAATAAAAATCGAATATTTCAACTATAAATAATTTTTTTTGGCGCCAGGACCGGTGTTCCAATTTATTATTGGTTCGTCAAAAAAAGAGAACTATTTTATATTTATATACTTAAACATATAATACAATTTAAGAAAATCACTCAAACCGAGAACACGCATCGACAATTATTTATAAACACAATTTCGATACGTCAAATAGACAGCAACCGTCAAACCACAACGAGACTCGAATCAAATCTTGATCAAAGAGTGCTGCCAAATTTCGTTAAATATGAGTTTAGAGGAAATTTTGAGGGAAATTAAAAATACCAAGGATGAATTAAAAAGTGATATCGAAATTTCGAAAAAAGCATGGAAACAAAAATTGATCAAATATCTAGGGGAATTATAACAATTAAGCAAAAACAGGAAGAACAAGACAAAAAAATAACGCGACTAGATAGAATGTTGCGAAGGAAAAATATAATTTTCTCCAATATAGAGGAAGTAGAAGAAAATGTGGATGAGCTTGAGAAGTTTATAATTGACCTAGTGACGAATGACTTAGGAGTAGAGTTGGGTTCACGAGACATTGATTTCATCTACAGACTTGGAAAGAAAGGTAACACCAACAGGCCCATTATGGTAGGATTACTTAGGTACTTTAAAGAAAAAAGATGAAATTATGAAAAATAAAGTAAAACTACGGCAAAAAAGTGGAAATCCAATCTATCTCAGAAATGATATGTCTAAGGAAGATGCAGAGAAGAATAGAGAAGAACGCGTTTCAAAAGCAAAAAATGCAAAGGCAAAAAACTATGACTCTGAAAAACTAAAAAGAAACAGATCTGATGAAGAACCCGAGACAAGTCAAATTAAATTAAACAGACACAAGAATTCACCTTACATGTCAATAGCAGCAAAAAGACCTAACTCTTCGCAAGAAAAGAAGAGCAAAATAAGAGATAACGCTTCATTCGAAAAACCTAGTACTTTAGATAAGTTTTTTAGAGTTAGAAGTTCAGCATCAGAATCTTCTATAAACGAAACTGATCGCGAAGATCAAAACATTTGAAGTGAAAAGCACGGGCAAAGGATTCTGAAAACGAAATGCAATATAAAACAACAATTAAAAACGAATACAAAAATAAAACGATCTAGAAAAAACAAAGAAAAAAATCATTCAATCCGGTTGGCCACCGTGGACGATTATGGCCAAAACCCCCCTTTAAATGAAACACCAAGTCACACAACACCACCACCGCCGCACACAACACCAACAATCCAACCAATATCAACGTCAGCCTCACCACCATCTCAAAATCCAAATGAGAATAAGCAAAAGAGGGGACTAGAAAATGAATTGTCAATATGTACTTACAATGCTCAGTCACTTTTATCAGAAGAGAGGATGAATGAATTTGAAATTGCAAGGAAAAAGATAAACTGGGATATAATTGGCCTCGCCGAAGTTCGAAGAATAGGAGAAGAAATTATGGAAACCAAGGAAGGACATATATTCTCATATATTGGACAGACTAAAGGACAATATGGAGTAGGGTTTTTAGTACACGAGCGCTGGAAAAAATCTATTATTGAAATAAAAGGATACAGTGAAAGAATAATTGGATTAAAGATCCGAATTGGACGAGTTAAAGCTGCCATCATACAAGTTTATGCTCCAACCAGTACTGCTTCTATTGAATCACTTGAGAGGTTCTACAAAACACTTGATTTAGCTGTTAACCAACTCAGGTCAGAACTACTAGTAGTAATGGGAGACTTCAACGCACGTATTGGATTTGGGCAACCTGGAGAAGAACTACTAATGGGACCATATGGATATGGAAGTAGAAATGAACGGGGAGAAAGGATGTTGCAATGGTTGTGGCAACATAAGCTTACAGTAACAAATTCACTCTTCAAGAAAAAGCAAAATAGGATGTGGACTTGGATCACACCAGACCGACAACATAAGAACCAAATCGATTTTATACTTACCAATAACAGATCTGTGTTAAAAGATGTCAATGTGTTAAACCAGTTTGACCACGACTCAGATCACAGGATGGTAAGAGCCAAGTTAAGAATCAGTCATAAGACAAGAAAATTCAACAACAAAATCCACAAGGTAATACAAAAAGAACCCGGCCAAGTTCAAATTGTTAATTACAACAAAGAATTAAAACTCAGGTATGGCATTCTGAAGGAAACAAGTGTTAATAGAACATTACAAGAAAAATATGATCAATTCGAAAAAACATTAAAAATAGTATCGTCGAACCATGTATTCAAAAGTAGAGAGGGTAAAAATGGAAGCAAAATATCAATTGTTACTCAAAACATGATAAAAAGAAGAGAATTTTTAAGAAAAATCGAAAATATCTCACAAAACGAAATGATGGAACTTCGAATCTTAAGGAAGGAGATAAAGAAAAGAAGCAAACAAGAAATTAGAGAAAATAATGAGAGAAATATTAAAAATATACTAGAAAGCACAAAATCGATAAAGAAAGTGAAGCAAAGTATGAAATTAGATAAAGAGTGGGTTTTAGGTGTTTCAAAAAACAACGAACAAATTCGAAACAGAAAACAAATAAACAAAGTTGCAACCGAATTCTACAAGAATCTATACTCAAACAATCAGGAAAATCCAATCAACGGTAATTTAGAACAGAGGTTAGAAGAAGAATCCGAAGAAATTTTACCATTTCTGAAAGACGAAATACAAAAGGCTATAATGGAACTTGGGAATGAAAAAAGCAAAGGTAGTGATGGGATCGAAGCAGAAATCCTAAAGTTTGGAGTTGAAACATCTTCAGACTGGTTAAGAGATATTTTCAATGAAATAATAATAACTGCAGAAATTCCAACCCAATGGACAAAGTCATTTATAACACTGTTGCATAAAAAGGGGAAAAAGGATGACATCAACAATTATCGACCAATAAGTCTAATTTCAAACATTTACAAAATGTTTGCAAAATGTGTCTTGAAAAGGCTTGAAGTGGAGCTTGGTCAACATCAACCAGTGGAGCCAGCCGGATTTCGATCTGGTTTTTCGACTTTAGATCACCTCCAGGCAGTCAATCAAATCATTGAAAAAAGTAGAGAGTACCAATTTCCAGTTCATTTTATATTTATTGATTTTAAAAAGGCATTTGATACTGTGGATCAAAACTTCATGTGGAATTCCCTTCTTAATCAAGGTGTGAATGGTCGCTGGGTTAAAATTTTTAAAAATATTTACGATTCTTCTACGGCACAAATAAAAACAGAGATATTCGGAGAACCATTTGAACTGCGAAGCGGAACGAAGCAAGGAGACCCAATTTCACCACCTTTCTTCGCAGCCATATTAGAAGAATGTTTTAGAAATTTAAATTGGAAAACATTGGCATAAAAATCAATGGAAAATATCTTTCAAACTTGAGGTTCGCTGACGATATTATTCTGATGAGTGATAATCCTGAAGATCTTCAGAGGATGATCAAGGAACTCTCTGTTGAATGCTCGAAAGCAGGTCTACAGGCTAATGAAAGCAAAACGAAAGTTATGACAAATGCGAGTAGAACACCTATGTATCTGAATGGCGAAATGTTGGAATATGTGGAGGACTTCATATACCTAGGGCAGTTGATTTCTTTTAATGGAAGGGAAAATAAGGAGGTTTCTCGAAGAATAACAAACGGTTGGAGGCAATTTTGGGACGTTAAACCAATGCTGGATTCCAATATTTCAAAAGCTACCAAAAAATACATCTTTGACACCACGGTTTTGCCAGTACTTACATATGGGTCCCAGACATGGAGTAACAACGTAGCGTTGAAAAAGAGGCTTGCAATAACTCAAAGATCCATGGAAAGAGCAACCCTAAGAGTAAGAAGATCGCAAAGAATAAGAAACGTCGACATACGCAGATGGACAGGTTTTGAAGATGTTGTTTGGAAGACAAAGAAGCTGAAATGGGACTGGGCAGGACATGTCATGCGAAATTCAGATGGCAGATGGACAAAAGAATGTACCGAGTGGACACCTTTGAATGGCACCAGACTGGTAGGACGTCAACCAAAAAGATGGAGAGATATAGCTATATTCGACAGGCTATGGTTCCAAAAAACGTCTAGCAGAAACGAGTGGAGAATAATGGGGGAGGCTTTTGCCCGTGCATAAAATATTTTATTTATTTTAAAAAATTTGTATAAGAAATCAATATTATGAATTTAAATATTAATATAATGAAAAATGTAAACGAAATGTAATACAGTATCAAAGGCAGTATAGCTAATAAATAATAAATAATAATAATAATCTTGCTTCTTCGGTGGGTTGTAGAACCAGAAAAGCTTGTCAATTTTTCTATGGTAAGGTGGGCAATTAATTTTTTAAGATGGGCCTAGCCCACCTTAGCCCCTACCTTCCTACGCCTATGCATGTCTGGCATTTCTTAATCTATTTTGTCCAAAATAGCCTGTCTGTATAGATTCGTTAGTTTTGTAAAATAATAGCTTGTATATAGCATTCAGCTTAAAGTTATTTTAAACATCTTCCATAAAGCTTGTTTATGAAAGCTTGATATAACCTATGCATTTTTTTTTTGCATTCATGAAAATGAAGATGATGATAATAATAATAATATTTGATTGAGATTTCAGTCTGTTTATGACAACTATTTCCTCTCTTTAAAAAAACAAAGCTTTTAAAAGTACTACTAAGAATATTATGGAAGCAATAACTTCCTCATTTTTTGGAAAATAGTAAGTAATAGAAAATTATTTTTATATAAATTATGTTTTTATTAATTGTTTTAGCATATTTAAAGAAAGTAGACTGTTGTAAAAAGTTGCGTACAAAGACATCAACGCAGTTCTATAAAGCTTGTCATTTTTATAAATAAATTAAAATTGCGTCCTTTCAATACAAAAATCAGCTCACCACTCTATTTCGTCGAGAAATGAGAAAAATACAACTGAAAACATGTAGTGTTTTTTATTCTTAATTCAACTTCATTGGCCTTGTTTAAAAAGAGCTTCCAATGCAGAAACTATTGCTATCCTATAACTTGTAACGGTAAGTCTTAAATAAATTCTCCAATATGTTCAAAAATTATTAACTAAGGCCTGCGGTTAATTACAAGACAGAAAGCTTGTGTTATCTCACACTGTGCTTGACACCAACTTTTCTGATCCAGTTTAAATTTGTAAACTTCACTTACTTCAAATCTCGATACAATCTGTACAAAATGTTGGGCTCTCTGCCCAGTAATCAGCTGTTTTCTTTCATGCAACTGAAATTAAATCATTTTTTGGAAACCCATCATATGCAATAAAATGGATAATGGTGCTGACGCATTTGTCATCAGATTTTTAATTCTTTACTACCTTGTGTGGTGACAGTAAATATCAGTCAGCTGAACAAACTAATTTCAAAGTCGTCTCATGTGATACCGGTTTTAAACTTAGGCTTGATGTAAAGAGAGAGACGACTCAGGTTTTACAGAAGGATTTATTCATTAAGAACAAAATCTTTGTGACTAATTGTCTTTAAAGAAGTGATTGTTCAATGCGTACCTACAATGCAACAATATGACCTCTGAGACATTGAATGTCATGTGATTTATGACATCCTTTATGCATAACATTCACAGTTGCGTTTAATTTATGATTTCTAGTTAACCAGGCCAAATGCCTCATTTAGTCTTAAAAGTCTTGTCATTTTATAAATAATGGTGTGATTAGGTTTTTCAGATGTATGAGTATACTGAATGCGTATAGTTATAGTTTCAACAAGAGATACAATCATCACTTTGGTCTATACAAAAAATCAGTTAACCAATTTTTATATACCCTTCTTCAGCTTCACAAAAATTTGGTAACTTTAAAATTGCGTTGCAAAGACTAGTCATTGATTGCAATTGATCATCTGCTGTGCATATGCATACATAACTATAACTACGCACCCGTCAACTTTTATGTCTCCAACTCTATCAGTCTTATGACCAAAGTTGATGAACGAATCTAAAGATGGCGCCAGTGATTATGTTAATGACAAATAGCTATAAAATATTTAAATAAATCAAAAGCTTGAAGAAGAAGATCTGCCCATCATTGGGCAATCAAAATAATGAATCTCTATACGAAATCTACCTGGCTGTGCACCACGCCAAAAAAAAACACCCATCCATGCACTTAAGAATCTATATAAACGCGTTCGTTTATAATCACGGTGCTGCCGCGGTCATCGTAGTGTGTACAAGAGTGGTGGCTGCGCACCATGAATTCCATCACTCTGAGGCATCCAAGTGACTATATCTTGGAACAACTCAGCATGCAAATTCCAAACAAGGTGCATCATCGATCCAAGTCGTCTGCCTATAGGTGTAGATATGTCTGCTGTATACATCATCAGCTCATAACAGACGCGTGCAATCACATAACTCTACCCGTGACTGCACGCTTATGCAAATATGCTACCTAGATTCTTCAAGAGCCCACAACTAAACGGTTTATAATGCTATCCGTTATGAGGTTGAGGTAGTCAAGCAGCATATAGCAAGCATTTTGGTATACGCAATCCACCTTGCTTTGGAATGTGCCACTATAAATCACTGACCCAGGCCTCCCGCTGCCGGCAACTACAATGCAGAGTGACTAGCCTATGCAGCTTACTCTGCGCATCTAGGAAGCTTAAACGGGAAGGCCATAAGGGCCCTCTCTATAAAACTATGTCAGTGGCTTAGGCATTTTTGTTTATGAGGCCTGGGTCACGCGATGATCATGTAAGTTTTACATTCACAAAAGATAGTTGAAATTTATGATGCACCTCTTCTTTTATACAGATGTCGCCCCAGTCGGTCGTGTCATCGCTTCGGCCATGCAATGTATTAACCCACTAAACATAATTATTTCATCGCAACCGTAAAGTTATTTTTACTTGCGATATAGGTACTATAGGGCAAGTTTTGGATTCGTGCAAAAAAAAAATTTCGAGATAACAATCAAACATGACATTACGATGATAGAGAACACGAAAAAAGTGGGTGGCACAATTCTGTCTGTCTGTCTGTCTGTCTGTCTGTCTGTCTGTCTGTCTGTCCGTACCTCAACCTACAGCCTAAACCACTGAAGCGATTTTCTTAAAATTTTGAACTTAAGGTTTTTTTGTAACTCTCCAGAGGGGAAATTGAAATTTTTTTTTTAGCTCAAAAAATAACGGTACTTGCCATACAACCGTTAAGGAAAAGCTTATTTATCTCAAAAACGGCTCCAACGATTTTGATAAAAAAAATCAGTGTATTATTGTAGATATGATATACCTTTTAGTAAGAAAAAAAATCACCAGAAACATTTATTAACGGTACCTGCCATATAACGGTTTTTTTGATTTTTGGTTTTCTCATTAACCGCTCATCCGATTTCAATAAAAATGTTTGCACAAAAGCTTTGTTAGAATATAAATAATACTGCATACCAAAATTTTTGAAAATTTAAATTTTGGATTTTTAAAAAAAGATTCAAAATTCTTTTTTGAAAATTCAATATTTCAAAAACGGGTTGATGAATTGTTTTGAAATTTCAGTTTTAAATGTATATTAATATATACTCAAAATTGGTATACCAAATTTTTTTTTGAAAAATGTTACAAAAATTTTATATATAAAAAATTAATTTTTAAGAAAACGGCTCCAACGATTTTAAATTTTTTTTTTGTATATATTGATATTTTTTTAAGTTATCAAATGGCATACTTTTTTTTGCGCTCTAAGTTATTTATCAGGCTGTTTAAACAATTAAAAGAAGGATTGAAATGCTTTTTTATACTTTTTCTATAATTACTTGAATATTTTTTAAAGTTCTTAGGTTCCACACAACTTGAACATAAGAGCAAGTACGTGCGATCCAGTCGTGCATTTTATTTCTATATCTAATGGCTTGGCATAGGCTAATGTTGGTGCAGGCCATAAAACTTAATATTATACAACCAAATCGAAGAAGTAAGACGGAAGCTGAGCTGGGCGAGCCACTTCAGCCACACCATCATCCCACAGAATGGTCAGGTTTTCTGCTTCTATACCCATGATGCGACGATGGTGATCCGGGGCGGTTAGTTGATTGTATTCAGGTCGATCATCGCAAGCCTTAGGGAAATGGTTGTAAATTTAAATTTTATTTTATAAGCAGAACCCGAACGGTAATTAGTGAAAACCGCTGGAAAATGGTGTTATTAAGACAAACTGGAAAGTGCACTCGCAAAGTTGCTAATGGGATGCTAATTTTGTTCGTCTATTTCGAGAGGCTTTTTTTTGTTTTTTTTTTTTTTGTTTTTTGAAGGTGAGGAGTAATTAAACCAAATGAAAAAAGGACCAGTGATAATTATCACACATTTCTGGTAGAGAAAAATAATAGATTTAGGTTTCATTGAATAACATATTATCAATCAGTTTCCAGTGGACAGTGGCCAGTGACCTTTCTATCTTTTGTGGTTGCTGTTTCGATTGTCAAATTTTACCTGACGGTTCTTAATGGAGAAGGATGTATAGAAACTGGAAACTGCAGGGAGTTTGTAACTGCAGTCAATTGACTTTAAAGCCCTTTTTATAAGTAGGTATGTTCTTTTTATAAATTTTTTGACTAAACAATTAAATAAATGAGTTTTGAATAACAAATGCAGTTAATTGTGAAACTTTTTGAGTACTCTCACAGCTGTTAAAATTTCAAGTACAAGCACCAGTTCCAGGATACCAGTACCAGGACAGGACTTGTACTTCTTCTTCAGTTCCTCGGTACCAATATGTTTGAGGAACTTTGTCGTAGGTACCAAGTATTACGTTCTCAAGTTCTTGAGCAGTACCTCAAGTACTTGACCAGTAATTTCAAGTATTTGACCAGTACTTTCAAGTTTTTTCAAGTAGGTACTTGACCAGTACTTTTATGTTTTTTTTTTCCAGTTATTTCAAGCTTTTTAAGTACTTGATAAGTTCTTTGATCGATCACCAACAAAAAAGTTTTGAGAGTACTCGTAAGTACAGACCAAGTACCTGATGTACTGGTCAAGTTTTTGAAATACTGGTCAAAAACTTAAAATTAACCCGCAAGAACTGTCGGACTTAAGTACTTGATACTTGGTTCTTGTCTCCAAATACTTAAAAAATACTGGTAGGTTCTTTCGTATTTTCAAGTTTCAGTACCAGGTACTAAAGAACTTGAGAGGACTGAAGTCTTGAAATACTTAAGTACAGGTCTTATTAAAGTGATTGATCTATTAATAAGTCCCTTGAATGTTTGCAAACAAAATTTAAATCGTCTGAGCAGTTTTTTAAAAGAAATATTTGTATAGATGTACTTGTACTTACACTTATATGCTCCCTAAAAGTATTGGAGAGATGCTAGGACGCCACTACGGCTCTAGGCTCAATGAAAGGAAAATCCCCATACACACTTCCGCATGGTGGTAACGCTAACGTTCAGGGGGACCAAATGGATGCCGGGATAAGAAGACAACACAGCAGTGCTGGGCAGGGCACAAAGAGCCGAATACAGATCTGGCACTGGGCAAACGAGAATGCTGTATTCCGGCAAGGATGAAAGAGAGGGTGGCCAAAGGCTGCATGGTCTCGCAATTATATTTAACTCAGTAGCCATTTCTGCAAGAATAATGACAGCAAGGTTCCGATCCAAAAATTCGAAACGTCACAATAATTCATTGCTACGTCCCACAAATGAAGCGACCGAGGAAGACAAAACCGCTATTTACGCTCATCTTAACTCAGTTTACAGAGGTGTTCCGAGAGCCGATATCATAATTTTCATGGAAAACTCAATGCCCAATTCGCATCAGAAAACTACGGTCTGAACACGTGATCGGAAAAAATGGCTTGGGGTCACAGAATGAAAATGGCGATTTGCTGGTCAATTTTTGTAACGTTAATCGTCTTGTACTGGGTGGGACTGTGTTCAAACATAAGACTTGCAACAAAATCACCTGGGTACATCCGGATGGTCAAACTGAGAACCAAATTGATCATATTATGATTTAGCAGCGATGGAGGAAGTCAATGTGCGATGTTCGAAGTATTAGAAATGCCGACATGGGAAGCGACCCCCATTTGGTTCCCATGAGTCTCAAGCTACGAACCGCAGCTGTACAACGACAATCACAGGGTGCAACAAGGAATTCGAAGTTCAATACAAATGCTTTAAGTGATCCCAACATATGTCGTAAGTATGTCTCCAACTTTAACGACAGAACTTCGTCATTAAACGGAATCCAGCATTCAACAATTGATGAGATGTGGGGTGGGAAAAAGCTGCAAGAAGAGGAGATATGAGGGAACTGTACCAAATGTCCAAAGAATTTGTCGGGAAAAGCAACACCAATCATCCTGTAGTGGATGTGGATGGTACACTTGTGGAATCAATTTAGGATCAGCTTCGCAGATGGAAGGATCACTTTTTTGCATTGATTAATGAGGATTCCGTTGAGCAGAGTGCTAAAGTGCTCCAACTAAACGATCGAAAAGGGGTATTGACATCGAACCCCTACAGAACTGCAAATCCAATCTTCGATAGCTCTTCTCAAAAACAACAAAGCAACTGGACTTGACGGACTACCATCTCAATTCCTGATAGCTGGCCCCGACAGAACGGCTAGTATTCTACACCCGTTGATACAAGCTGTGTGGGAAAACGAAATCTATCCCAGTGACTGGATGGATGGTGTGTTTGTTAAGTTGCCAAAGAAAGGTGACCTTAAGAATTGAAAAAATTGGCGCGGTATCAACGTTTTGTCCGTTTTTCCAAAACTAATGGCAACCATCATTCTCGAGCGGATAAAGGTTAGAATCGAGTCTAAGCTCAAGAGGCATCAAGCTGGTTTCCACAGTGGGCGGTCCTTTGTCGACTATATCAACACTCTGCGTATCGTTCTTGAGCAGTCTGCGGAGTTTCAATCACCGCTTTACCTCATGTTTGTGGATTTTGAGAATGCCTTTGATCGAGTTAACCGAGAATGTACATGGAGGAACTTCGCAAAAATTTGTACCATTATTATGGAGTCCTAAAATAATGCAAAGTGTTTTGTTTTACACAATGGGCAGCTATCCGACTCCTTCGACAGAGCTCTCCGATATAATTTTGAAACACATCTGACCTCTGAACTGTTATACGATTGCGATGCGTTCAACTCACCAAAATTAAGTAATGACTTAATTTTCATCAGACAGCTGGCCAATCAAAAGCTCGAAAAATTTCCAAATTGTGAACTGAAATTGATGTGTCGAACGCGGCCACTTGAAATGAGTGTAAAAAAGAGTGAAGTTGGCTGCGCTCAGCTCTTTGCTCCATTCGCTCAGTCTTTTTATTCTGAGCTCATGGAGCGTACTCCGAGCTAGCTCTGATTTAAAAAAGAAACACAAGTTGAGCGCTCCGAGTGCTCGGAATTAAAAAAGAAACACAGATCTTTTTTTGACAACTCAATGCTATGCTTGGAGCTAAAAAAGAAAAACGCTTAATGAAGACCGTTCGAAAGGCTAAGTCATTTAAAATATGCCAATGACAGATGTCAACTGGCAAATTACATCAATGGGCTGAACGAGATGTGCCAAACACTGCAAGTGATGGGAGAGTCGAGTGGTCTAAGAATAAACAGCAAAAAGACAAAAATAATGCTCATAGGCCGCTGCACACAGCAGCGAATTATTTTACAAGAGACGCCAGTAGAAGAAGTTGAACAGTTTAACTACCTAGGCAGTATTGTTTCTGCAAAATGGATTTTAACGGATCTGGAGTCTGGACGTTCAAAGTAGAATTAATAAGGCTCGTGCTGCCTTCGGTACTCTGTCCACAATTTGGAAATCGAGTCAAATTTCCTTACGCATTAAGTTGAGATTCTTCGAATCCAATGTCAAATCTGTGCTGTTATCTTCTTGCGAAACCTGGAAAGTCACGTCTGCTATCTTGAGGAAGTTGCAGGCTTTTGTGATTCACTGTCTACGCCAAATTCTAAAAATTCGCTGGCCACAAATTATATCAAACGAAGAATTGTGGCGCAGGAGCAGGACAAGTCAAAAGCAACTGGACGTTGACATAAGAAAGCGTAAATGGCAATGGATTGGTCACACACTGAGGAAATCAAACGATAAAATTGCAGAGCAGTCCTTTGAATGGAATCCTCAGGATGCACGGCGGGGCAGGTTGGAAGACCAAAAACAACATGGAAATCAACAGTTCTAGCAGAAGCAGGCTACCAGAGAAAGACGTGGCCACAGTTAAAATATCTAGTTGCAGACCGTGAAGGATGGAAATGGAAACGATTTGTTGGTGCCCTATGCCCCAATCGGTGTTACAGGACTTGATGATGAAAAATTGTCAGCTATTAAAAATACCGGTTTTTCGAGGTTACTCTGTGTACCACGTTACGCCGTCAGAAATTCTGTTCTGTAGTTTAATATTCAAAAAAGTTAGTCATACTATTTTCAACAAAGACAAAATATTTCAAACTCAAAGTTTTGAGAAAAAGAAACATGTGTATGCCCACGAAAAGCCAGTATTTTCGAAAAGTTACCATTTTTAAGCAAAATCTTCGAACTGAGCCCTCGTATGGAAAAAAGAATCACCAAACTTCGTCTAGAGATTATTATTATCTATACAATAAGCAAAAATTATATTTTGACAATTTCGCCATTTAGGAACAAAAAGCAAAAAACCGATATTTTTGGGTTTTAGTCAATTATATATCTTCTAAATGATTACCTACTAATAGAAAATATATGTTAATGTTTTCTTGAAGAAGATCATATGACCTACATATTGAATTCAAAAGCGTCATGTCGTGTAATCGCTACTATAACAAATCCTATAAAAAGCCTATAAATCTTGTACAATGTACATAGTTATAAATCTCAGCTTTGCATTATATTTTTTAACTGAAACGAACATAAAATAAGACCACTTCAAAATTGTTGTTAAAAATATAATAAAATGTCGAGGATTTGGCTTAAAATACACTAAAATGTTGAAGATTTGACTCCAGTTTCTTCTGATGTTATCCACATACAAATTTATAATTTATATCTCCTTTCAAGAAATTTTTACATCCTCCTAAATTAAAAATCACTTTTAAAATTAAGAAGAAAAAAAAAACTTGTAAGCATGACAATAAAAATTTGACCCCATCGAGAGTAGACTCTTGAAATCTTTTTTCAAAAAAAAAACTTTTTATTAGTCTCCATTAACCTGGCATTGAATGCGCCCACCCTCATACCTAGTTGATCCGTTTTTATCACCTTTAAGATTCCTTTTAGCTTCGTTTTTTTCCAGAACAGAACTTATAATGTCATGAATTTAATACACCTCTATATAATCCTAATAGCTTTGAAGAAATTTAATTTGTATGCCTTGTTCGCTGGTCGTTTATCTTTTTTAAATAAATTTTCAAAGTTAAATAAATTTAATCCCACGCTAGAGATGCATTATCTAGAATTTTGTTTTGTATTGTATTCGGAAAGTCATTCAAAATTCGGACAGCTTGCACACCTTTGAGTTTTTTTGGGAGAGTGGCGTTAAAATGACTTCTTTTATATTTTCGATCGAAGAATTATGGGAGTGTGCCCTTTTGGTGTGTTTGGAATTATGTCTCCAAAACTCCCCCGCAAACATTAATTCATCCATTCCCGTTTGTTTATCCCTATATCAAGCTACACCTCTCCCGGTCGGTCACACGAGGTAGGTATAGCTATTGTGTAACAAAATATAAAAATGTGATTTAAAGTTTACATAAATAACGTCACATCAGAATAATAATAAGAAGAAGAATTGAGGAGAGGAAAAACAAGAATCCACCACATCATGACCTACTATCTGATATAGGTACATATGTACCTCCTTGCAGATACAATATCTTCTTCTGGTTTGGATGTGGATTACTTGGGTGGTGTGTGGTGTCACAAGCTCACTAAGCCAACGAAAGATGAAAGCCAACCATTCATTTGGACGTGCTGCAATCACGTTTTTTTTTTTATTATTTCTCTTATCCGTTCCGTAATTCATTTAATATACGAAGATGTGTGTAATTGATAGAACATGTGAGGGCATCTGAGTTCAAGTATTTTGTTCATGTTTTTTTTTGTATCCCTCATTTGGGGCCCCCCTCTAGTAATACACGAACTCTATGAATTTTGTTTTGGACGGGGTGTGGTGTGTGTGTGTTTGTATTTGCGCGCACGCTTTTTTATATTACTTCAATATCTTCAAGCGGCTTTTCTCGTCGTGGTAAATGGACGTGTGGGCACGACTCTGACAGATCGGGTTCAAAGTTCTATACGCTTTAAGAAGAAACTATCTGCTTTCGAGGAAAATGCATCAAACTTAATGGTATCCATACGATGTGCTATTACTATTTAAACTCAGGGAAGGATTTATGTAGTTCTTATGAATAATAGGGCGCTTAGGGAAAATGGTTTAAGTAAGCCCTCGTTGCACATGAAAGTTTTGTGAACATTTGGAAGATTGAAGGAAGGTGTGAAAAATATTTCTAAGACTTATACCAGTCAAAACCTTCTAGTTTAAATGTTTTTTAAAAAGCGTTTTTTGTTATAGTAGGGGCGCAATCAAAAAGGAGATTACAATGTCCGAGCGTTAAGAAAATTGGATTGAACATAAAAAGAGACGCTGAGGCACGTTGGCCTTGTGCTAATGAACATAGAATAGGAGAAAATACCTTTTGGGTGTGACGCCATCTTGATTGCGATAGCGAAAGTTATTGTTGCAATTCCGTTCTGGTGCCATCTATATTCCGATGAGTGAAAGAGGTGTAGAAGAGTGATATCCATATTGTCGCAAATCGATGGTCCTAGCTTTTTGACAACTGAAAGAGGAAAGTTAATCCTCAACTGAAAAACTGTTCCTGAGTAAGGTAGAGGTAGTAAGAAATGGTAGCACGGGCGTCATACTCGCTCTGTGCCCAATTAGCGCTGAATTTCGCCATTTTGATACCATAACTTGTTTGACCTGTGGATGAAAGTGGATTAAAGTGAGGATTTGTAGACGTCCTCTGAAAAACATCTTCAATGCTTAGAAGTTGACAACAGAGGGACTCCGGAAATGGGTTTGTTCAAATGATTGCTCAAGGGGTCTTCCAGGGGTACATGATTGGATGCGAGATTTCTTCCTGGGCCTCCATCTGCTCACTCCACATGACAGAGATTTTCCCTCATGAGACCAGATATGTTCCCTGGTTTTAATTAGAACTAGTTTGGGGTATGGCTGTATAATGTGAGCACAAAAGACAGGAGGCTCGACATAAGACACTCACTCAATTAGACCGGAACTCGACCGAGGCCAGCTAGCAGAATGGCACCGAAGCGCGAACGATCCAGCGGTATGGTCATCGTTTTCATTGAACATAATGAATCCCAGCAGAGGCTCATGTTCCGATTGCTCACCGATTAATCGATTTTTGTCTTAGATCCTTTTCGTCACGTTGAGAAAGGAGAGTAAATTTTTGTTTTTCGCTTCAGAAAGTTCGTTGAGGTCGTCAAAAAATGCAACTCCAAACGGTTGTGCTCTCATTGTGGCTAAAGTAGGACATTTACAAAGAAAATGAAGGACTGTTTCCGTTTTTTGCTGGTCTCCACAGCTACGGCACTGAGTATTGTAAGGAATACCCAGCTTCGCGGGGTGTTTCCCTACTGGCCAGTATCCAGAACAGGTTGCAATGACCCTGGCTATGTCTCGTCTGGGTCTACATATCAGATCAATTATTCGGGATTTATTAAAGGCGGGCCAGATCTTTCTGGATATTTTGCAATTGGTTACGCTGCTCCACCTACGATATACGATTCAGAACCCCAAAGGGAATGTTGACTCTTTCCGTGAGTGAGATGTGAAGGGCTGATCCTTTCTTGGCTAGTTCATTTGCTCGTTCATTTCTCTCAATGCCACTGTGGCCGGGAACCCAGATAAGGATAACCTTGAGGTTAATATTTTGCCTTGTGAGCTCATCTCGGCAATGCTGGACCAATTAAGAGGATGATGTAGCCGAATCAATGGCTTTAAACCTTTAAAAGCTGTCTGTAAGGATAGTTGCATTACTAATTTGGTTTGGGTCTAGGTTAAGTATCTTGCATGCCTCCCTAATTTCCAGTAATTCTGCTTGAAATACACTAGCAAAATTAGGTATCCCAAGGGACCCAGAGATGTTAACAGACTCAGAAAAGATTCCTGAACCGACATCTTTGAGCCTCTTGCCACGGCGCACAGTGGGACGAATGTATGGGGAAATCGGCAAAACTCATATCTTTTGTTTAAGTTATTGAAATCACGCAAAGTTGCATTGGGACGTCTTTTTACACCTAAATCTATGAATTAAACATGAAAACCAAATAAATGGAAAAGTTTTAGCAAGGAAATTAAAGTTCATTTCATCAAAAGAGTTGAGCAGCGAACTTTTTTTTAGGATTTTAATTTTATTATTAATTTCATTTCTTCTTTTAATAACAAATAATTAAATTTCTTGTATGATTTCTATGTATGACAAATAAAACAATAAATAACAATATTATTTGAATACAAAAACAAAAAAGAAAATAGCAATATAAAGAAAGAAGCTTATAATTCGGTGTCGGTTTCGGATGTAAAATTTAAGTCTTCCTGGTTCAATTCAACGGGAAAACTAAGATTTATTTCGTCTGTTAATAAATATGGGCATATATCTTGATCATAATTTGACATATGGCAATTTTTTGACCGCAAATGCGAAAGCTGCGGATCAGATGAAATCAGTAAATGATTAATTAAATCACTCATTGTATGATTTCTCGTTGTTTTTCTGGTGTGATCCAGTCTAGCTTTTCTTATTTCCTTATGGCTTGCTTCCAAGGCTTCTTCGGAAAGAACACCAATTGGTAATTCGAGAAAGCTTATTATGTCCTTCCCATGAATAATAAGCTTGTGCACGCTGCTTAGCATGTAATACCAACTGTATTTTCTTAAGTATATGCTTTTTGTATAAGGCCAGGGTTTGTTGAAGAGTTAGGGTCTTATCATTCTTACGAGAAGAACCTGAAGCACGACCAGTCAACTTTGCCGCATACTCCAACTCCTCTGGAGAGGTTTGCGACACAAATTCTTGAACACGACGTTTTTTAGTGCGATCAGTACACGTTTCAAAAAATTTTGTTTGGCCTTCCCTGGCTCGTACTTGGCATATTTAGATTACACTATAATTTTTTGGGTTAGGCGGGTAAAATCTTATAAAAAATATTGGTTAAAATAGGATTTTATAACTTACGCAATCAAGTAAGGCTTTAGGTAAATTCAGATTGGAACTAAGCCATGTTTCATTAGCGCTCATGAACCGATTAAGTCTTCTACAACACTGCTCCCACTTCTGCTTCACCTTGAGACAATCAAATTTAGCAACTTCCTTAATTTGCTTGTCCAACTCTTCCATTCGCTCTTCTAAGCCTAGAAGTTTTTGAATTCTTTCACAAACATTCTCAAATTTCCTGGTTCTATCACTATCCAGCCACGTTTTAAAAATTTCGGCATTTTTAATACAGGGAGTTGAACCTAAAAAACGTGATTTTAAGTACTTGGAGCAAAATTGTAGCAAGATTTTTTTCTTGATTCACTTAAAGGACACTTTACTGAGTATAAAACCATAAAAACCTCAGAGGGCCTTTTAGGCCTAAAAAAGAAAACCTTACTCAAAGTCAATTTTTTTTTTGTTGTTTTTAACTTCTACCCTCACTTGGAAAATCACGAATAAAAAACACAATAAAAATAAAAATTGTTTTTATTATTAAATATTAATTTAAATACCTAGAACAGTGTTACTATCCATAATTGAGTTAATTTTTTAGCGCACAAAAAATTTTAGGAGAAAAACAAAATTGAATTTAAAAACACTTGATTTTTTCCCTACAAAAAAAAAATTTACTTGACAATGTTTGCCGCTCTATAACTTTTGCACTAATTGGTCAATGCAAAAAATTTTGATGCAGTTAGAACCTATATATATTTGTGATGACTTACCAATCACTCAAAAGTACCGCTATAACATTTAATTTTTTATTTATTGCTATGGGTCGTCCCACTGTGCGGCGGCGCGTCATCATCCCAGTCATCACTGGATGGGAATATAACTTTAAAATCTTTGTGCCTGAGTTAACTCAGAGTTAATTTATTTCCAGGATTAGCTAACTCTAATTTAACTCGGAGTTAACCCTGAACTGAAAAACTGGCACTAGTAAAATAATCTCTGAACTTTAATTTAGTTGGAGATTAAGCTCAAGTCCTAGAAACACAATTTTTGCGATGGAATTGACGTAGAGGAGGACTTCGATAAGCTAACAATTTCACTAAAGTACTCCTTAGTGCAGTCAAAATAGACATTTAACCTCACTAAAATTCCAATAATATTAAAAAATATTGGCCTTTTTCTCAATGTATAACAAGATGAGGCCCTGATTTTTCATACCACCAAGGAGGTATGGTGGCTCTTAGAATTGAATTTTTTTTTAAGTGCTACTGCAGCGGAACTTTTGAAAGAAAAAATGTTAACTTTTGTTGATTAAAAGTGTTTACTCATAAAGAGTAGCCCTTAACAATACATACTCATTTTTTTCTTTCACGATATTAGGATTTAATTAAGAAACAATTTGATGCTTCGCATGGACTTTTGAGGGATTTATAAAAATTCTTTGAGATTCAGTGTGAAATTTGTTAAATTAGCGTCTAAGCTTCAAAGTAAATTTAAATAAAATTCCAATCCAATCAAGTGAATTATTTCCGGTTCTTACATTAAGCTTTGCTTAAATTATTTTTTTTTTTTTTGGAATTATTAAAATTTTTAAGGTTCATCGTACTTGTATCAAAAAACAAAATATTAAAATTATGATTAAATTCGTTACAACAAATTTTATTATTAGAATTATTATTCATATAAACTGCACCTTTTTTGTGTTGTTTGTTTTGATTTAAATTTCTTTCGACTAAATTAAATAATATTAGCTTTTGGGAAGTTTTAATTTTATGATGGTCATCATCATCATCATAATAATAATAATAATAATAACCACCATGAATTTGTATAAAAGAGACCATCCATACCTACGCGTGTGGCATGCAACATTTTTAATGCGTTTTTTGTTTTCTTCTTTATTTGTCTGAAGGTTTGTTCCGATTCCGACTATAAAAATTCTAATATTTTTTTTAGTAAGGTCAGAGTATTTATATTGATGTCCATGGAATTATTAATCGATATTATGTATATTAAGAAAATTTATTAACTATAAGGACCCCATACAGTGGTTAACTGTTTTCCTATACAAATAGAGAATTATAATGAATTTCATGCTGAGGTAAATGCTAATTTCAACTCTACCAGCCAGAAGTCAAAATTATTCCGGTGTCAGGAAATTTCTTCAAATATTTTAAATCAGAAGGAGGATAGTATTATCGTTTATGACTGTAAAATCATCTACACAATGTATGTCGTGTCATTTAAAATTCAATTGGTTTTGAGAGGCAAAACACAATAGAAAAAGCAAATACCACGTGACACTGTTTTCAACTTTTAGGAACATTGATACAGTTTTTGTTCCGAACTATTCGAGGATTTTTATTTCAATTTTCTCAAAATAGCAAGAATTGGTTTCGTGTAGATAAAACCTTCCATCTTGAGCCTAAATGGATGGAGAAATAATTTGCTTCAAACTTGATATAGGTAAAGCACACTTGCATGCATTTTTCTTAGCAGAAATTTTCAATATTTTTTATTTAACAACGGCATTAATAATTTTGATGCAATATGCAATACATTTGCGTTTCAGGTTGTTAGACAGAAATTTATAAAAAGGTTTTGAAGTTTAAAAAAAAAGAAATTCTTTTATTTTTGGGTTCTTCTTGTGAATCTCGTAAACGACTTAACTGATTTTGCTAATAGCTAGACCTTAGTAGATAACATCATATTTTGGTACAATATTTTACGAAGATGTATTTTGTTTAGGTTCTAAGGAAAAAATTTGGTCAATGCTACTATTTTGTTTAAAATACATACTACTCTTTTTTGGCTCCTGTACTAATTTTGAAGATAACAATGCTGGGTCCGGTGTTCATCCAGAAAAAATAAAATGCATGACTTGGTCACTTTGCTCTTGTTCTTATTTTTTTTTTTTTTTTCAAATTACAGTAGACGCTCGATATAGTGAAGTAATAAAAACCAGGCCTGTTCACATTTTTAACGATGTTAACGATTTTTTTTATTGAACATTTATATACAATTTGAGTTAACTTACAACTATTAAATACATTGAAGAATATAAATCTTATGGCACATAGGGGGCCTATTGTTATACATTGGCTTAGATTTAATAGGAAATATAAATCACAACAAAAACATAAATGTTAAAAAAGGAGCCAAGTTCTTATGTGTACAAGAAACCTGTGCGTAAAAATTCAGCCAAAAAAAGAGAAATGAGATCTAAAATATATGCCAAGTTTTAAGTTCATGAAGTTTAATATCAAATATCTTAAGAAGAGTAATATCGAAACAATTCCAAATCATGACAGATATTTGGTAATTAATGATTACTGATTAAAATTTGGTGGGTTCACTGGTCAAGCTTTCATACATTTTAAATTTGTGATTAAGTAAGTATTTAAGAGAAAACTTGCCAAGTAAATCCACCAAATTTTAATCAGTACCTAATCATTAATTACCAAATTTCTGTCATGATTTGGAATTGTTTCGATATTACTCTACTTAAGATATTTGATATTAAACTTCATGAACTTAAAACTTGGCATATATTTTAGATCTCATTACTTTGTTTGGCTGAATTTTTATACGCACAGGTTTCTTGTACACATAAGAACTTGGCTTCTTTTTTAACATTTATGTTTTTGTTGTGATTTCAATCCTTTTTGCAAAGATTTATTTTGCCAGGTGAAAGTCAAGCCCTACCGCTCTACAAACTTTCATAATTCTACGACAACCGAAAGTGCTCCATACAAATAATAGCAATTCTGATAAAGTGGGTGGATGGCAACCCCCCCCCCCCCCCTGAATGGACAATTCCAAATTTTCGATTTTTTTCTTTCTAAGTACTCCAATTCCTACCGACCTACCAATTTTCATCGTTTTACAACAATCGGAAGTGCTTTATATAGTTTTTAAGAATTTTTAAGAATGTGGGTCGATGCCACGCCCCCTGAACTGAAACTCCTAATTTTTCGATTGTTTTCTTCTAAGTACTTCAAGGCATACCGACCTATCAATTTTCATCGTTCTACAACAGTCGGAAGTGCTTTTATAAGAATTTTTGAGAATGTGGGTGGATGCCACGCCCCCTGAACTGAAACTTCCAATTTTTCGATTTTTTTTTTCTTCTAAGTACTTCAAGGCCTACCGACCTACCAATTTTCATCGTTCTACAACAGTCGAAAGTGCTCCATATAATTTATAAACATTTTTAGAATGTGGGTGGATGCCACGCCCCCTGTATGGAAAATTCCAATTTTTCAATTTTTGTCTTTCTAAGTACTTCAAACCCTACCAACTTACCAATTTTCATTGTTCTACAACAATCGAAAAGGCTCCATATAATTTATAGAATATTTAAGAAAGTGGGTGGATGCCACGCCCCCTGAATATAAAATTGCAGATTTTCGATTTTTTCCTTTGTATGTACCAGAAAGCCTACCGTTGTGCGAAATTTCAAGTTTCTACGATGTCGGGAAGTGCTCCATAATTTTGATGATCTGTCAGTGAGTCAGTCAGTTACGGTTTTTGCGATTTTTGAAGTCCATTATCTTGGGAACTACTAATGCTAAAGAGTTGAAATTTGGTGAGCCACCTGTGTTTGATCAGTTCAGCAAATACTCCGAATTTGAAGTTTCTGACTTTATTGGTACTGAAGTTAGAGGGGGGTTGAAAATCGCCTGAGTTTGTTCCTGTAAAAAGGGTGTAGTGCCGCGAACTTGGCTGGGCACTACCGTGCCCTTTGATAGGTATATATTATACATGTCAACTTAAAATTAAAAGTCGGTTGACTTTGATGCTCTCGGGATGTTCCATCCCGGTTGTCCATTGGTGGTTTGGGTGTGGTTTGGTGGAAAGGGTTGGCGTTTAGCCACGGCTGTAGGCTGACCCTGTGCCAGCGTAAAAGGAAACGGCTGCTTCGTCGTTGTCGGTCAAAATATTGGCATCCAGGGTCTCCATCACACTGAGGTGTTCTGCACTAGCTTCTTCGCCGAATTTGCTAGGTATTTGTCCAGCGGTATAATATTTGCTTCTCTGTAAAGATCCTCGTTCCTGTAATGCTTTCTTCGCTGCCGGTCGAAGTGGAGCCCGGTGCAGATTCTTAGCATCTTCCTCTCGAAGACTTGAAGATCCTTCATCGCTGATTTTGTGATTGTGAACTAGACTGGGAAACAGTAGTTGATTACTGGTCGCAGGAGTTGCTTGTAAACAAGTATCTTTGTCTGTTGGCTCAGTCCTGATCTTCTCCTCATCAAAGGGTGTAGTCGGTGGAATGCCCAGTTCATTTTTCTGAGTACACTTTTTGAGTGTGGATTGAACTTAAGCAACTCGTTGAAGTTGATCCCCAGGTATTTGGTATTCCTTTTGGCGGCAATGGTGGATCCATCAGGAAGTTTCAGAACTAAGTTTCTGCAAGTGGCTGCTGAGCGACTTCTGCCGTCACGGGGTCTCCTGAAGCAAACAAGCTCCGATTTTGCTGAGTTGATCTTGATGCCCCATTTCTTGTAGAATTCGAACAGTCTATGGATGTGAGCCTCTACTATCCGGACCTGTTCACTCTTTCGAGATTGTTCACTTTTTCGAGTGGGAGTTTTTAAAGGCTTTCTAATGAAGAATTTGATACAAAATGGACATTTTGTTCAATGTGAATGTTTTTACATTTATATAAGCGTTAAACAAAGCGTTCTTTCAGGTTAAATAAAAAAACTGAGACAATTCCTCAGTGTTCTGAAGCAATCCTTAAATGCTTGCGAGACATTTCATACAAAATACATTTTTATATTAAATTCTGTGTGTTCACTATTTTGGATAGTTCACTATATTGAGATTCACTTAATCGAGCGCCTACAGTAGGTACTTGTAACTTTAGAACTTGTAAATGTTGGATATTTATTGATGTACATACCTACAATTAAAAACCTAGTTTCAAAAAATTTCATCCCATTTTTGACATAGGTATTAGGCATTGAGTTTTAAAAAAATCCAAATATTCTTTTTCTTATTTTTTTTTAAGCAACATTTTTAAGTCTTTTGGAGCTTCCCCATTCAAAAAGTACATACCTACATTTTTTTTTTATCGAAATCATTGGAGCCGATAAAAATGTTTTTGCTTAATGGTTGTTTCGAAAGTAACCGTCATTTTTGGAGCTTTAAGTAAATTTCAATTTTTTTCTCTAGGGAATTACTAAAAAACCATGAGGTCAAAAATTTTAGAAAATTTCGTTAGTGGTTTAAGAGCGCTCCGGAGTAAAAAAAAAAAACAGTAATTTGCATACTTTTCTGTTTTCATATATAAGGTCGGCTTTTTAACTTTCATCAAATACCTACTTTGTTTTATAAAACTTTGTATTTTTACTAATTGGTCACTTGTAGGCTATTGTACTAAAAAAAAAACATTTTATAAAGTAGCTTATCTTAACTATAATTTATATGAATTTTCTGTCAAATAGTGGCTTTAAAAGAATTAAAAATTCCAATATCAAATGATACAATAACTTTAACATATAGTAGGTAGTTAATTTTTCCAACTATGCAAAACTCCTGAAACAGACCATTTTCAATATTTTGAATGCGTAAATCTAAAAACTCTTACCTACAACCATTGAAGTCGCTTGAATTTTGAAAACAAACATAATTTATGACCCGTTTCTAATTATGTGCACGATCGACTTTTGCCCATCTAGGCAATTTATGGGCTTAATGAAAAACAACGGAACTCTACATCAATTTATTTTGTTTCATCGTTTAGTTGAAGTTGAGATTTACTGCAGAAACACAGAAAATACAGAAGGAAGAAAAGTAGCCCTCGGCGTGTCGAAATTCGACACCACAAAAACTCTAGCTATAGAAAATATTTTTGAAGCAAACAATTTGCTTAAGTTTTTTAATTTGATTGTTTTTAGAATATACACAGTGATTGATAGCATAAAATGGCACTTAACTAAAATGGACGTGCATAATTTTATGATTCGCATACAAACTATGCGACTACACCCAAAAAAATAATTGGTATATACAACTAAAAATGTCGTTTATTTAACGAAACTTTCGTGGTGCAAAACAACGAAAGTTTATCGTTAATTGTACAAACAGGTTTTCGTAAACTGTACGAATATCAAACCGATGAAAAAAACACCGGCATTCGTAGATATTACGAGGCATTTGTGTTTTGTACAAATATCGAATAAAAAAACTTTAGTAGATTGTGCAGTGTATTTTGTAAATATTTGTGCATTCTACGAAATTTTTGTATTTCAATCTTCTTATTGGACGAATTCACTCGTACATTTTACGAACATTTTGTAGTTTTTAAAAAATATGGGGATAAAAATTCAGTATAATACACGAAATGTTGTTTTAATATTTTGTGTATTCTACGAAATGTTTGGAAAAAAAATTAGTAGAATACACGAAATGTTGTTTTAATATTTTGTGTATTCTACGAAATGTTTGAATGGAACGAATGCATTCGTTAATTTTACGAAATGCTTGTATTTCTGCAAAATTTTAGAAACAAATTAGTAGAATACACGAAATGTTGTTTTAATATTTTGTGTATTCCACGAAATGTTTGAATGGAACGAATGCATTCGTTAAACTCACGAAATTTTTGTGTTTCTGCAAAATTTTGGAAAAAAATTAGTAGAAGACACGAAATGTTGTTTTAATATTTTGTGTATTCTACGAAGTGTTTGAATGGAACGAATGCATTCGTTGATTTTACGAAATTTTTGTATTTCTGCAAAATTTTAGAAAAAAGTTTAGCAGGATACATGAAATGCATTCGTTAATTTTACGAAATTTTTGTATTACAGCAAAATTTTTAAAAATTTTAGATGAATACACGAAATGTTTGTTTCAATATTTTGTGTATTCTAAGAAATTTTTGGATGGGACGATTTCATTCGTAAATTTTACAAAATAAATATATATTTGTGTGTTTGCTAGATTTTGGAAAAAATTTTACGAATTTTTTTTATTTCTGCAAAATTTTAGAAAAAAATTTAGTATAACATGTGCACGAAATATTTTTCAATTGTTTGTGTATTATACGATATTTTTGGATTTGACCCAATTTTTGGCAAACATTTTGCTTAATATACAAAATATTTTTTTCATTTTCTGGATGTTTCTACAGAAACCATTTGATGGGACGCATGCAAGTGGAATGTAAAAAAAAATTGTCTTTAACTTTTTGTTATTTTTTTTTCCAAAGAGTGTACCATATCTCCAATAGTAAGTACGCAGACATTTTTATTATTCAAAATCCTTACATCTGCCTTAGAAAACAGTTTTTTCTTGACTAACGGTTGTATAGAGGTATATTTTTTTTCAGACATCAAAACAAACATTCGCTTACCTGAAACCCCTAAAAAACCGTTAGTTCCAACTTTGAAGAAAATAGATTAAGCGGTTAAGGCTGTAAGTCGATTGTCGATGTAGAGACAGCGAAACGTACAAATATACAGACTTGCAGATATAATGCAGGGCCCACTGTTCTCTATTAAATTATCATCACAACGTCACCTTTATATCTAAACCTCGTAGCTCCACAATGAAGAATGGCTCAAGAAGCATATCCAGAAGTTGCCTTCCTTATAGTAGAAGTAAAACAAAAAAGCAGTATGTATACGCCACAGTGACCATATGTGTTTTAATTCATGATTTTACTTGTGCTGAAAAATTTTTGTATGTTTTGGTCGTTTTGATTTCTGTATAGCTTTAGCGTCTTTATTAATTGAGGCCCTATGTAAGTAATGAATGAAAAGAAAGAAACATATATTTTATAAATTTAAGTTTATTTGATAAAAATAAATTCATTACTAAATAAAAATTTACAGATATTTGTATATTTAAAGTTTGAAAAACATTGAATTTCATATAGTATATGTATATATTTTTTATAAGTTTAAGTTGGCTGGATAAAATTTATTTATTAGTAAAATTAAAATTTTACAGAAATTATTATATTTTAAATTTAAAAGTACTGAATTTCATTTACTATATTTATATATCTTTTATAAATTTAAGTTTGTTGGATAAAAATATATTTACTATTAAAATTAAAATTTTACAGTATTTTTTTTATTTGAAATTTAAAAATACCGAATTTCATAGAGTATATGTAGTAAAAAGGAAAAATTTTTGAGAAATTTTATTTAGTCAATATTTTTGAAAAAAAGTATGATTTTTTTTTTCAAGTTGATTGTTTTCAAAAATACATTAACTTTTCACGAAAACAACTTGATATAAAAAGCAAATAAAAGAATGGAATAAAAGCTTTAAAAAAAAATTACTATTTTTCTCGTAGGTACGATGCACAATTCATGAGATATTTGATCAAATGCGTTTTCCAAAATGGCGGCTGACGCTCGCACACTCCCGTCCCGCCCACATGGATTTATATTTGGTGGACGCCCCTGAACACATTCCACAAAGAAAATCAGTTCAGGCCTTAAGCGATGAAATATATTTTTAATTATTATATAGTGTAATTTACTTACCCACAAAATATGTATATAATATGTATGTTAAAAAAGGAGCTTTTAAAAAATTCCAATTTTTTAAACGAGTGCACAGACAACTTTTTACTAAATTACTATCTGAATAACTGAAATTCAAAACAGAAGTTCTAATCAATGATTTATTAACCGACACAATTTCTAAACACAGTTAATATCAAGAGCTAAGTTAAACCTTTTATTCAATGATAAATATTTTCACGAAAACTAAAACACTTTAGTATACATTATGTTATATCACGACTTTTAAAAATAAATAACCGAACACTTCCACGATCTAAACAGAAATGATGAAAAATCATACAATTCTTGTTCAGGATAACATACTCATAGATACAGCCGAAAATATTCGCTTAGTAACATGAAAGTAAGGAAAAATAAGTACAACGATTGCTCCAATAATTTTACAAAATATTTGTTATTCTACGAAATAATTGGTAAAGATCAGATACATATAACCCCAAGCACTTGCCTGGTAACATGCAGATTGGAAATGATACATCGGTTTTTCGATAATTTACAAGGTATTAATAATTTTACAAAATAATTTGTTAATGCTTTATACATATAACCGAAAGAATCGCTTAGTAACATATAGATTTTATGGAATAAAAATAACAACAGTTTTGATAAATTTACTAAATGTTTGTAATTTTAATGAATCCATTGGTAAAGAAAATGATACAACAGAAGGCATTTATGTCTCTTTCCAGTTTTGTGTAGGTTTAGTAGATTGAACGAATTTTTTTGTATAAGTCAGCAAAAATTCGTGGCAAATAATTTACGAAAGTGCCTTCGTGGATTTTACAAAATGTTTGTAACACAGGTTTTTTTTTTCCTTATATTCACTACGAAAAATTCGTTCACTTTACAAAATTTCGTACATTAAACGAGAAACGTTTTTACGGAAGTATTTTGTAGTGGTTTTACGAATATTTTTTTTGGGTGTATGGCTTTCCAACCATACAACATTTTTAAAAACGGTTGAATAGGTACTTTTTGAGAAAATGTTACCACATAATGAATTTAAGGCTATTATGGACATAATAATAACATATTTTAGCTATACTATATACAACCTGAAATCCACGGCACAAGTTAGAAAGAATGAGAAAAGAGGATATGTTAGAGTAGACATAGTGGATTGAGATTAAAGAGTTTATTATCTCATTAAATCCCACGAGTGCGGCGTCCAATAAAGCTTGGGGAATATAGAAATGCTGGCTAGAGTGTGACTCGGAGCCACACCTCTAAGTTAGCAGTCAAGCACTACATCCACTGTACCATTTCCTCCTGCTCTATTGCAAAAAAAACTGATATTTTCGAAAAATTAAGCATAAAACTGATTTTACCCCCAAACAAAATGCCTTTAGGATACTTTTTAAGGAAATACCTAAAACGTCAAAACAAAGCTCTCTGCCAAAATCCAGTGTAATGCGATTTTTTTTTATAGTTTGACCATTTCCTTGTCTAATTTTCCATACATAATATATATATGTACATTATGTATATAAGGTAGGTTACTAGGTATTCGGTTCTTTTTTATCTAAAGTTAGAAAAAAACATACAAGTTTGCATGACTAATATATTTAATAATCCAAAAATTTGTTTCATACAATCATGATTCATCCACTCAAAATTGCTCAACTTCTATTTGTATCTTATTGTTCCTTTTTTCAATATACCTAACATCAAACCAACGATTAATAAGAGAAAAAGGACTTAAACATCATAACATCAATCCAGTTCTATCACAATATCATCTATAGGTATACGAGTAGATACGCACGCCCAGCAGAAATCCATCAATCCTGGCTTTATTTTTGTTTTTATAATTTACTTCTAAAAAAAAATCAATGAATCATTTTCAAGTGTTTCTTCTTTATCTATACCTAACCCAACTACTTTACGGAGCCACCGAAATACCTACAAACAGATACAAAAAAAAATCTCTTTTAATTCCATGATCGTTTGCCATAATGATGATAGTGATGACGATTTAAGATACCAATCAATTCGAATGCCTCACCTTGACGTCATCGACGATCTTTAAAATATAGACCTAAAGCAGAAGCAATCATAATATCAGTTCCCAGCTGGAATTGGATTTTGTGTTATTTTTGATATTTTGTATCTTTTTTTTTGTTGTAGTTGTTGTGGTTGTTGTTGTTTTGTTTATAACAACCATTGTCTTTCACAATAGAAGATAATAGTAAATACATAAATCGAAGGCAAGCGAAACATGTGATTCCGTTCGTTTATTGAGTAATACCATAATTTAACAGCATTTTTTGGAATCTTCAGGTATTTAGCCAGGGGCATCGTAGTCCGAGGGGTAGTGTTGGAATGTAGATAAAATGTGTTATGATATTATACCAATCGTGTTGTAGCTTTCAGATAAATTTTTCTGACAAAGTCAATTCATAACAATTCTTAAAAATCAATTATGGCATCTATTTCCTTAATTCTCCTGACTGGTATAAGCATAAACACACTTTCTGCGAAATTTCTAAAATGTCTTTGAAGGTCAGTGCAGTGCAATTAGCAGAAATAGACTATTTTTATTTTACGCGGCGAAGTGGCCCTACCTATAGTGACCAAAACATTGCACACAACATAGTTCTCACTTATTTATCAATATATTGACACAAATTGGTCTAAAATGCGTATCACGAAGGGGTAATATAATCTCTGTCCTATTTTTTTTTTTTATCAAGAATTGGTAGTTGATGAAAGGGCAAACACGTTTTGTCTGCCATTTTGGAAAGGCATTTCTTATAAAGGTTAACTCCAAACAGTTAAACGACGTCTTAGTGCAAATTTGACGAAGAATTACCCTAGGAAACCACTGCTTCTCCAATTCGGAGAAGTAAATGGGCTCAAACTTCATGCCGAAGACAAAAGTACATGCTCTAGTAATCTATATTTTGTTGGAATGCGACTGAGGAAGCAACAAACCTGAAAACTTTGGCAAAAGTTCATATATTAGCATCCGTAGGTATTCCGGGACGTTGAGAATTGAGAACCACCTCCACATCGGGATTGGAATTGATACTCAACCTGAGACGCCTAGATCTGTTCATAAGAATCAGCAGCATACAGTGCCTTGCGGCTAAGCCAGACTAACTGCTGGAAACAAAGCACAACGGGCCATGCTCAGATTTTTCAGAGGTTTATGGAAATTAATGTTTGCACAATAACTCCCCATTTAAACTTCAATAGACCCTTCAGCCTTTACTACCTCATTTACTTATAGAGAGGAGAGGGAAAACAACCAACCCTTCGGTAATGAACCTACGAGAACTGTATTCGTTGATGGTTCTAAGATGAACATTGGAGTTGGTGCAGGAAATTTCTTGGAAACTCTGGGAATAGCAAACTCCTTCCAGAGTTCCGGACTTTTGCAGCGTCTTCCAAGCTGAGGTCTTGGCAGTGACCAAAGCAGCTACGCAAATATCATTGATGGCGATACCATGAACTGATATCTTTATTGATAATCAAGCAGCAATAAAAGCATTTTCTGCATAACATTACAAACTTCTGGGCTCCTGGTCACAGTGATATACCGGGAAACGAAAGATCTGATGAGCTGGCAACAACCGGGATCGCCGCTTGATTCGACGACATATTAAAGTACACGTGCAGCATCAAATAGGATATTGGTGACAAAATATAAGAAAAAAGCAATGAGAGATGGATAACCTGCTCGAAACTTGTGGCACAACTATAGAAAGTTATGACCAAATAACAATAGGTAAGCAGAGGATACAGACAAAATTATGCAAATGAACAAGAAACATCTTCGTTCCTTTGTCAGCAAGATCACAGAACATAACCTGCTGGGATACCACAAAAACAAAATGGACCTCGGTTCCAATGACCTTTGCAGAGGGTGCAGAGATGAAGAGGCACATGAAGATAACTCTCACTTCCCCTGTCACTGTCAAGCATTCGTCATTTAATAAAGAATTACCTAAGGTGTCATTTCTATGACGACTTAGAGGAACTTTCTAGAACACTGACTAATTGCCTTCTGAACTTCGTCAATGCCTCTAAACAGCTTGACTGCTTACAGAACACATAGGTTTTTACATTAAGTGGGATACAACTTCCTAGTGTATTTCAATGGATCTACGAAGATCTAAGTATGCCCTTCTACCTAACCTAAACTAACCTACACGCTCTATACAAAACCCTTTTACCAATGCAAGCTCCTACAAAACAGCCAAGCAACTGGCATCTGGTTATAGGACTGGCACGCAAGCTCTTCGAAACAGCGAAGGGAACCTAGTCACCGAAGCACAGAGAATTGAAGACGTGTTTAAGCAGCATTTCCAGCAACTGCTTAGTGGGCATTATGAGCGTCTAAAACCTTTCTGCAACACTATTGGCACGTACCAGTGTGGATTAGGCCACGCAGATCAACGATAGACCAAATCTTCACATTGAGGCAAATCCAGGAAAAGACCAACGAATTTCAAGTCGAGACCCACCATCTAATCTATTCATCGACTTCAAAGCCGCATATGATAGCATAAGTCACCAAGAGCTTCTACATGTCGGAAGTTTCGACTCAGATCTCGGGATCCCATAAGAACTGATCCAGCTATGCTGCATGACGTTACAAAATACGCGGTGCAATGTGCAAATGGATAACAGCTCATCCGAGTTATTCCAGACGTGTACAGGGATCAGACAAGGAGATGCGCTATCATGTGATTTCTTCAACCTAGTCCTGGAGCAGATAGTGCGCAAGAGTGAGTTTATCAGGTCTTCTCAATTGCTTGGCTATGCGGACGACATCGACATCATCAGCCGCTCCAAGAGAGCTGTACTTGAAGCATTCACAGCTATTGATGAATAGGCGAAACACGTTGGTCTTGAAGTGAATGAGGACAAAACAAAGTATATGCTATTAACAAATAAAGCCTCATCTGTCCATCGCCTAGGACAAAACGTCACTGTTGGTAGCAGTCATTTTGAGGTAGTCAATGAGTTCACCTACCTCGGAACAAATATCAATTCCACGAACGACACCTTAGTGGGAATCCGACGAAGAATTACCCTAGCGAACCGCGCTGCTACTTCGGTTTGGCCAAACAAATGGGTTCAAAACTCCTTTCTCGAAAGACAAAGTGCACGCTATACAAAACGCTAATTTTAACAGTTCTACTCTACGGGCGCCAAGTGCTGGACGATAAAGTAAAAAAGGGGAATTAATACTGGGCACTTTCGAGAGAAAAATTCTCCGGCCGATATTTGGTCCTATATGCGAAGGGGGCGATTGGAGAAGATTCAATGGTGAATTGTATGAGCTGTACCAAGATGTGGATGTAGTCCAAAGAGCCAAAACACGTCGACTACACTGGCTCGGCCAACAACGCTCCAGCCAAGAAAATCTTCGAATCCCAGCCCCAAGGTTCGAGACGACCAAAAAGACCGATCCTCCGCTATAGGGACCAGGCAACGACTCGAGGGAGCATGCGAGGCACCGCAACCGATAGAAGACCGCAATATCTCAGGCAGAGACCTTTTATGGATCGGGAGCCGGATAAGTAAGTAAGTAGGTAAGCTCCTACATCTTCTTTGAACAATGGACTTCTACGATGGTATTCACATTGAACTATAAAACAGAATTATTTTGACGTTTCAGTAATCCCATCTCGCTTCACTGACGGAGTGGGAGTGAGATGTAAATACAGAAATGTCATCCGGATTTTCTGTCAAATGTAAACATATCTTTGATATACTTCAATTCAATCCGTTCAGCCGTTCAATTGTCTTAGGAATATGCAACACCACTTTCCAGTATGGACTATACTGCGCTTGGAATGTGAGGTTATAAGAAGACACCATCTACCTCTACCTCATTGGAATGTTTGTAGTATCAATTTTTTGTTTTTTTTTTGTGGCTTTCTAAATTTTTTTCGGAATTTCGTCTGATGTTTACCTATTTTGTTGATATTCAACATTTTTTCGCGTTTGTTCACTTTAAGCACTATCCGCATATTCGCCGCAATGTCATTTGAGCTGTCAATTGAATTCGCTTTGTTAAGCTTGTCATTAAAGATTTGGGTTTATGAGGGCATTTCGAGTTTCCGCTTGGATTGCATTTTTTTTTTATTTAACAACGAGTAACCGTCTGATGGCAAAAGTATTTTGGTTATCATTTTACAACCTGGTTAAGCATATTTTTGTGTTCTTTTTTCTTTTTCTAGAGCTTCATCAATTCGAAAGAAGAAGAAACCTGTCTAACCACAACAACTTTGTCATCGTACCTACGGTATACAACGACTAAACAAGAAGTACAATTTGTGGACTTTGACAGTTTAATAATCTCGTATTCCTTACTTTTTACACTCAGCGCAAAGACAAGGGCAGAATTCGAAAAAAAAATTAAGAAGATACACAAAGACCTGATTTCACGGTTTATTTCAACTTACCTAGGCCAATGAATAAGTAAATCGTCTTTAATTGCTATGGCCTGGTTGCGCCACGCTACGCGTAATGCGTGCTGTATACGAGAGTATAAGTAATTGAACTACTTCAGTGTACTTCTCAGACAGTCGTTGACATTTGAAGGTTAAGTATTTTACTTCAATTTGCGCCATCTTATGGGTAACTTACTTACTTAGATACACAGAAGATCATTTTGAAAATCTTTTTTTTTTTTTTTTACTCTGGTTGGATCTGAACACCTCTTTTCTCTGTGTACTTTATACCGATCATGTATGACAGAAGGCGGTTTTGTTCGTGTGCTGCTTGTTTTCAGTTGGATGCATTCAGAGCCCACGTTATAAAGTCTGGTGTGTGTTGTTCGTGTGGTGCCGTATGTGCGTGCCCAAAGGTGAAAATTAAATCATTTTCTTGTTGGTTTTATTATGCGATGCGAATGTTTAATATATTTTTCTTGCGAATTCGCTTTGAGTTTTGAGTTTTGTTATAGAGATGAGAAGAAGAGATACAAAGCGTTGACCCACATCAACTGTCTGCAATTATAAGTCCTTGAACAAAGGTTAAGGTTTCATTTAGTGTTTTATTATACGGTCGTAAGCCGGGCAGAGAAATCTTAGATTGAACTTGTTGATTGTTAAATGAAGCAAACAATTATTTTTTTTTGAAAATGTTCTTATTTTGTACGTTTGGAACATAAAATAAAAATTAAAATTTGAATATTCCTACAACAACAAATAATACTACGGCTGAAAATATTCGGTTGATATCAGTCGATGTCGGAAGTTTGACAATCCGCAAAAAATAATTAACATAAGGCGTGTTTTATTGGAAAAAACTATAGCTAGCACAGTAAAATTTCCCTCGGTTAACAACAACAACCCCAAAAGTGTCGATAAATAAGGCAGTATAAAAGTGAATATAAAAGTTGAGATAAAGCTTCGTAAAGTTGAAACTAAGGTGGCGCTGAACTAAGTTATGAACAAATATTCATTACTTGAAGGTTGGTAGCCTTTGCTTTTATGTAAAGATTTGTTCGAAATTTTAATGGCGCATAGTTTTGACATTAAATTCTTTTGGTCGCAAGATGTCGCTTGTACTAAGCTCTCTTCGACAAAGATCTGATAGTGTAAAAAAAAAAATTAAGTGGCATGTCTGCCAACTTTCAGAAATAATACAAAGTGAATATAAAAGTGAGTATAGCGTTTTATTGGTGCTTGCATTGCTGTGCTAGCTATAAATACCAATAAAACGCACCTATAAATATCAAGATCAAGTGTTGACCTGCTAAGTCCCCTATTACACGATGGTTCTTTGCGTCTGAATCTTTTTTTCGAATTTCTCTTTGAAAATCATCCTGTGAGACACGTGCTATTACACGGTGCTTCACGTTGCTAAAATTGATGGTTCTCTTTTATTCTCCTACTGTTCAAGTAGTTTGTACAGTGCCTGAATATGAAAATTTGGAAAATGTTAAAAAGAAACGTCAAAAAGAGTCGCGGAAACCTTGGCTCACGACTCACAGGGCAATTGGTCTTTCATCTTATCTTTTTTCTCATTCGCACTCATTATGTTCGAAAAGAGTCAGACGCAAAGAATCATCGTGTAATAGGGGACTAAGGAATGTTTGACACCGCTGAGTAACTGACAGCTAATGCTGAATATAAACGTCAGTCGTGTTAGTCCAGCATTACTCTTTCCAATTAGCTTCTTGAATGCAGTGATGTAGGTAGCTGAGCTACGTAGACTGCTATTACAGGACAACTTCTGAGTTATTAATTTTTTCAAAAACAAGTGCAACTGAGAAAAAACATCTGATCTCACTTCCACACTCATTTAATTTCGAAAAAAAAACATGACTTAAAAGTCATCGTGTAAAAGCAGACGTATAACATTTACAAAGGTAAAATGATCAGAACCAGGGGCCGAATAAATACTTCAGCGACTGAGTTAGTGAGTGCCATTAATGATCGAATGAACGGGTAACCACTTCAAATTATGGTACCTATACCTACTGTTGGTATTTTTCTTTTTAGCTTTGACCAGAGCAAGAAGAAAAGCTCGAGCTATCGGAGCTAGCTTTGAGCAGAGTATGAGCAGAGCTTTCCTGTATAATTTTGAAACACATCTAAGCACTGAACTGTCATACGATTGCGATGCGTTCAACGCACCAAAAATTAGTACTGACATCAATACTTTCTTCTGACAGCTGGCCAATCAAAAACTGGAAAAATTAAAAAATGTGAACTGAATTTGATGTGTTGAACGCGCCCATTTGAAATGAGTGAAAAAAGAGTGGAGTTGGCTCCGCTCTACTATTTGCTCCATTTACTTGATCTTTTTATTCGAAGCTCTTGGATCATAGATCTGATTAAAAAAGAAACACGAGCTTAAAAATAAACACAAAACATTTTTGGGAGCTGAGTGCCATGCTCGAAACTGAAAAAAAAATATTGCTCGAAACGTGAGCGGTAATACCCAACTCACATAATTCAGTAACTTATTACTCAAAAACTGATGCGTTAATTCGGCCCCAGTATTCAGCCTAAGCAGTAACAAGAAAATTGGCTGTATAGTAAAAGCTGAAACTAATTTTTCTTTTACTACAATATGCCCTTTATTATTTTGACATTCTTCTCAATGGGCGTGTTCAAAACATGGAGTAATTCATAATTTAGTCCATTTTTCTGTCAGAATTTCTGTTTGTCTGCTTTGCTAATATTCGAGAAGTTCTAAGCCATATTCATTTAATGACACTTACTTGACATAAATACAAAACAATATAGGAATCTGGAATCGAAAATCAATTATGTACTTCTTCAAGTGCATCTCTATTTGAGATTAAAATTGATGCGAGCGGCCTAGCAGCAGCTCTCCAGACTAAACTCGCAAATGGGCACATTCTTGGGAGTTGGGAGTAGGTCGTGGGGAGTTGACTTTTTACACTCGACATTTGAACTTTATGAGAGTTACTCGCAAGTAAACTCATGTTTTGGTCATTATCGGTGATAAACTCGTAAAATTCCAACACAGATTGTATTTTATGAGTAGCTGTCCAGAGTCAACATGGAAGAACAGTGGACTTTGGAGAAAGCAGATCAATTCATAGGAAAATATGAGTCATTTGAAGATTTGTGGTTAACTAGTGGAAATAAAAATTTAAAACTTGAGGTAAGCATTCATTTCAGAGTAAAAATGGTGGAGCAGCTTTGTAGGTTCTTGCACATCTTGAAAGCAAACTCGAAAGTGGACCAGTCTTCAGAGTTGATCGTGGTGTGTCAAATTTTCACTCTCGACATTTAAACTTTTTGAGAGTGACTCGCAGGTTAACACATGTTTTGATCAAACTGTCGGCGACAAAATCGCAAAATTCCAGCACAGTTCGTAATTTGTGAGTATAGTTGTCCGGAGTCAATATGGCAGAACAGTGGACCTTTAAGAAAACGGATGAATTCATAGGGATAAATGAGAACTTTGAAGCTTTGTGGAAAACTACTGGAAAACCATTCCACGACAAAAACAAAAATTTTAAACTTTTAGTTCACCTTCGAGTAGGAAGTCAATGTCCAGTACACATAAAACGCCTTACCGGATAATTTACTCTCAAGGGTTACTCGCAATATAGAGGTGCATTTCCAGTTGAGAGTACCTACTTTACTTTCACTAAAAAACTCTCAAGAGTGACTCTCGGGTTGCTGTCTACCTCCCTGTGAAATTAATTCGAGACTGTGTCCACTTGCAAGTTTTACTCTCGAGAGCTACTTCAGAGTTGTCTTTTTACTCTCAAATGGATTACTAGTTATTTAACATTTTAGAACAGAAAGTAACTAATTTCTGATGTCGTTTTCAATTGGGTTTTGATTCCAATCGAATATGAAAGCATCGTGTTGTCAAATTTACATACACACTAATAAATGACATCATTTTACAAAATGGCTTCTTCAAGCTTTTATAACTTTTGACAAGTACCTAATCTGAAGACGAACTGTATATGTATGCGTGTGTTCCAAATCAACTCAACTCCTTTGCGAAATCAGGAACAGGAAAGGACTCCGAAAACATTACTCGGAACAGCCAATCGAAGGCTTTTGGAGTATTAGGAGTCAAAACGGAATGGAAAAAGAGTACTCCAAAAGTCCAATCGAAGACGACATTATGCGTTTGTTTCAAATCTCCTCCTTCTTGAAATCGGGAACAGAAAAAAACTCCGAAAAACATTACTTGGAACAGCCAATGGAAGACTTTTGGAGTAGGTACTTCGAATGTCCAATCGAAAACTACATTATAGTAAGGTGTAGGTCATCTGTTGGTTTCTTTTTGAATCATGTGTTATTTTGACATTGACAGCTTTTATATGCTCAAAAAATTGTCAAAAATTCAGTATTTGGTATATTTTCGTAGTAACGAAATAAATTGCATTTATATTTGTCCAACAACGTTTAAAAATATGAGAAAGTTAATTCCAAAGTGGATGTCGTCTCTGTACTGTCGAAACAGTAATTTGGAATACAAATTTCTGTCAGATTAATGCCGAAGCATGTTTCTGAATAAGGCTCATGAGACTGGTTGGCTGATTTTGATAACTAAACATAATTTTGTATTCTGCCCGTGTGTCCAACGTAGAACATTGCAACTGCTGCCGAAAGCACATATCAAGTCCAAGCCTGAGAAGAGCAACCTGCCAAAGACCTCAGCTAGTCTAAAGAGAATTTGACATAAAGTCCTCAGATTACGAGGTCCGATGCATTTCTTTACTTGGCTTTAGAGCAGCTTGATTTTGACGACAATTTACCTCAATGAATCATCTTTTCAGATGAGGAGCATTTACACCTCGGTGTAAACGGTGGGCGGTGGGCGCGTATTTTGAGCTCAAAAAATCCACAAAAAAAACTAGGCAAAGAGAAGCCAATGCCCTGCATACTCTTTTTAAAAAGAAACCTACAGATGGCTCTCATGTAGAAAATGTACCAAAAAGTCAAAACTTAGCTCTGCTAACTTCAATCTAAAGATTTAAGAGATCTTATGATTTCTCCGACAAACACACATCATCACTTCCTTATTTTGACCAAAAATAATGTTATTACAAGTTGATGATGACATGATGTTTGACCTTCAAAATTAGAAAAGAACTCATCTCCCATTCAGTTCATCATTTTTCAACGTAATTCCCAGAATAGAACCTCCCAAAAAGCCACTTATTCAATTAAAAATCATCCCAAGCGACTAAAACATTTTATTGGCAAGCTCACAAAATTTATGTTTTTTCAATATAGTCCCAATCTATGCCCAAAAAGAGCTTTAAACTGCAATCGCCATTTGCATACGAATGTGTGTTTATATACAATAACGAAATCAACGGAAATGTCATTGATAAATCATCCAATAAATCTGCGTTCAACAAAACAAAATCAACAAAAAATTATTATTATTTTTATTAAAGTCCACCCAACCCTAATTGATTGAAAATCATATCACGTTTATAAACTCTTTTATCGAAGTTGTGTGTTATATTAACAGCAGGGCACGGCTCTTCACTTTTACTTATGCACACTCAAAAAAATTCGCAGTCTAGCATCCACAAATTGTACGATTTATGGCAAGTAACATTTATTATTGTAGAATATAGTTGAACTTCATAAATCGAAAATAATTAAAAAGTACAATTGGAAGCAATTTCAAAAGCCGACAGATCATACACACTTCACATCTCCGCAAATTCCCCTTCATTTTTTCTGACATCCAGGAGGCGCCACTTATCCCTCCTTCGATTGAATTTAATTCAAATTCACATGCAAATGTTAATTTACACGGTGTGATAAATTTATACACTGACCTTCTGTTGGAGACTTCCAGAGAAGTTATAAATTTTCCAGTGGATGCATTTAAATTAATTTAAATTGACGGCTGATTGTTATTTTGAATATGCGCTGTTGATCTTGGTACCCATAGAGTCGAGTCCGTATACGAGTACACACCACCCTCATAATCTACTTTCTTAATTTCAGAGATCACGATTCGAACGTAGGAGAAGAGAGAAATGTCAAGACCCAACGTTGAATGTTAGATTGACATATCGATTTCATTAATACGCTGCGCTGCTCTACGCAAGGCAAGGGCAACCCGCATAAGTTTTACAACAAACTTATAAGAAAAGGTTTGAACTGACATGCCACGGATTTAAAACTGTGGGTGTCATTTATACCTAGTACGTAGATAGAATGAAATCAAGGAGGAAAGAGATATGAAAACGGATATAAACACAGTATTAACAAGAGCAGCCATATCCTCCTCTAGAGTGACATTGCTTGTAACAGCAGCGGCAGCGCCACCTATAATGTATCTTGTCTATGGCTGGTGAACATTGAACAATGATGATCATTTGCAGTGTGCTACCATTGCACCTACCTAAGACGATGGATGACTTTGATGACGGTGGTGGTTGGTGTAGGCAGTCCGATTCAAGAAATTTAATCCCGCACAATGCAGGTCGTGTTTCTGCCTTTGTACAGCTCAACGAACAGAGTAACTATACAACAGACAAACATTGATTTTTTTTTTATTTTTATCGAATTTATGTGATCGTGTGTTCTAAAGCCGACAAAAGTCACACAAACGGTGGTGGCGGCGGGCGGCCAGCTAACGTGGAGGCGGAGAAGAGGTGCGCGCTATTGCTTAATGTCACCCACCATATGTAGGGGGTTATCTGTATTGTACTTGGGGGGCTTTTGATATGGCGCGACAATTGGGATTGGAGATCATGAAATGGAAGTCTTCATTTCATATAAATATCAGAGACAAAGCTTTGTTAAGAGTTTCAAGGCTATCGGGGATTAAGAGACTTTTGTAGATAGACATCATATAGGTACCTTTTGTGCTATTTTGAATTAATAAGTAAACTCAAGGGATTGGGGCTATCCTTCAAGTTTTGGGTGTATACGAGCATACCACAAGAGGAAGCACTTTTCAATCTGAATAGTGGCACCCTTCTTTAAAGCCCGGAAATCGGACAGAGCAGTAAGACTTAAGGTAAAGTATAATGGTTGGAAGGGCACTCTAGCTAATGTCAAGAGGTGTTTTTCCTTTTTAGTTCCGAACATAACACTGAGCTGTCTAAAAAAGATCTGTTTCTTTTTTAGTTCAGACCGATCAGAGCACAGAGCTCTCGACTAGTGTTTCTTTTTTAAATCAGAGCTAGCTTGGAGTACGCTCCATGAGCTCAGAATAAAAAGACCAATGGAGCAAATAGCTGAGTGCAGCCAAATTCACTCTATTTTTCACTCGTTTCAAATGGGTGCGTTCAACACATCAATTTCAGTTGGAAATTTTTAATTTTTCGAGTTTTTGATTGGCCAGCTGTCAGATGAGTTGGTGAGTTGAACGCATCGCAATTATATATGACAGTTCAGAGCTCAGGTGTGTTTCAAAATTATAAATATATCGATGAGAAATCATACTCTGCTCAGAAGAAACTCCGATAGCTTGAGCTCTACTCCATGCTCTGCTCCAGAGCTAAGAAAATAAAGCGCCTAAAGACAAACAGAAAATACCTTTCCGTATCGTCAAAAAGGGAACACATCCATATTGTACTTATCATTTATCTCTTTTTGGTATTCCTATTTCACCAAATGTCGGTTTTATTTCAGTGAGGTGTGCAAAGGAGGCTCAAAACTGTAAGGTGGTGTGAGAATTATGGCAGAATAGCAACCGTTTTAGAAGAGAATTAATAGTAGTTTTTCCTTTCTAGCTCTTAACAGAGCATGGAGCAGACTCAAGCGATCGGAGTTAGCTCTGAAAAGATTAAGGGCCCTGGAGACGCTCGAACATGGTGCGAGTGAACATAGTTCAACTAAACTCTGCAGACACTGAAACCAAGCAGCAACCAAACTACACAAACTTCATTATTCTTACGTCTTATATGTCATTCAGAATATTCACTGTCACATTTATTTTATTTTTATTAAGGTTATTTGACATTTTTCTTTTTATTTTTAATAGTGAACTCAAAATTAAACCGAAATGTTCGAGTAAACATAAGAAACCGGTCCGCAAACAGTCGAATCTGGTACGAAAAACGATTAGCCCCGCCCTGGAACATCGAAAAATATCAAACTCCTTTTGATTTTGGTGAGACCAAATTTTTGTTTAGTGACACCAAATAATTGGTACTCGAACCAGCCCGCAAACAAATAAAATCAACTCGAACATAGTACTCGAACCATGTTCACTCGCACCATGTTCGAGCGTCTCCAGAGCCCTTTATGATAAGAGCTCTTCGATTTTACTTTGAAACACATCTAAGCACTGAACTGTCATAGGATTCGATATAAATCGGTACAAAATTAAGTACTGACTTTTAATTCTCATCTGACACCTGAGCAATCAAAAACTCGAAAGATTAAAAATCTGATCTGAAATTGTATGTGCTGAACGCACCAGTCATTTTAAAGAGTTTTTTTCAAATCGTAGAAAAGGATTGAAGCTTACTGCGCTCAGATTGTTTGCTCTATTTGCTCGGTCTTTTATTTTTGAGCGCAATGAGTGGACTCTGAGTGCTATATGACCTAAATTTAAAAAAATATTCATACAAAGATTATGGAGATTTCTAAAATAGTGCTGTTCGTAATACCGTTCTGTACTTCCACTGTGATTCATTTAAATTCTGCTAAATCGTTTTTTGAGCCTAATCATACTGAAATATGAATTTAAAATTGTATAAATTCGTCAAAATTTTCCACAAATGGTTCTTGGTTTTATCATACCTTCTTGTTCATCTGAATTACGCTGTTCATTTAGATTCCAAAGAGATAAGGACTTTCTTAGCTCACTGGTAAACTTGGAATTTTTGCGCTCTTTTTTAATTTTATCCACTGTATGTAGTTTTTCCTTACGACAAATATAAGTATTCTTATATATTTTCGAACTCATTTTTGTTAAGTTCAGTTGGTTTTTTGTTTTATTTTTTTTTTTCACAGATTTTATATAAGCAATTATGTACAATAATTTTTTATAGATTTTTAATGATATTATTTAATTGAAGATCAAATTTAAAAAAAATCGCTGTGCATATGCACTATTTCGAAAATCTCAGGTGAATAAAGAGTTTCTTAACGAATTTTACTTCAAAGATTTTCACAAAACTATCACAGTAGATATTCTGTATTTATTATTTTTCTATTTATTTGACCGGAGTGGATTTGAATTAATTATTATATATATTTTCTTATTTATTTGTTAGCGTAACACAAGTAATTGAATATAGAATAACAACACATAATTTACTACTGATCAATTTTTCATGACTCTCAATTTACAAAATTACTAAACAGTAGTAACACTAATAATAGATTTTTGTTTCAAGGGAAAACATTGTTTTTGAATCACTCATGAATCAAAAAATGATTATTCGTATTCGAAGCTTAAATTTAAATCATTACCCAGATACATTTTAATTTTAACATTATAATAAAGTTAGAATTATTTAAAATACACTAGTCAACAAAATTAAAGGGACGAGATTTTTTTTTCAGATTCCTATCTTCCTTCCCATTGGTGCCCTCGGAAGCTAGAGGCCCGATGTTATTTTAATATGAAAAAATTGCAAATTCAAGATCTTCGAACACGTTTTCAGGTGTTCAGTATGCAATCGAGTGAAGACCAAAGATTGGTTTGCCTTCGAGATATTATAGAGACAAAAGCATTGTTAAATTTGTGTGTTAAATACAATTATCCCCATAAGTTAATATCATTCTTTGTTCTCAAGATATTCAAGCCGAAAAACCTTTTTCAACAATTTTCACAAATTTTTCATTTATTAAAAAAAATGTAAATTTATCGGTTTTAAATTTTGTACTTCATTTCAATTTATGTACGTAGAAAAAATTAATCCGAAGTCGATATCTTTAATCGTTCTTGAGATATATGGTGAACGAAAATTAGTGAAGGAATGATCGAACGTACATACGTTCAAGCACAGAAATCCCCCTAAATATGATGGATTCCGATTCTAGAGAGCTCGAAACGCGAAAATATGTCAAAATTTTCGATTTGACAAATCGGACCAATTAGGTACAATAACTTCCAACGGAAAGTTAAAAAATTAAACAAAAAAATCGATATTTTTAGTTTAAAAAATTTCTGAATGATATTTACTTCCAAAAATGGTACCATAAGAAAATCTCAAAACAAGAAACATGAAGTTGTAGAGGGTTCTTTGTTTTAACTCAATACGACTAGTCATCACTGAGATACAGCTCTTCAATGAACACTAAAAAAAAAATTGAAAATAATCTTTTTCCCTTAATTTTTCCTTACTATTCTGTGCATTAGCTTGGTGCAGACATTAGATTCTTCGATTTACGTACGAAATATTTAAATCAGTGGGATATGACCTAGTAAGGAGCATGCCGCAACTCATCTGTAAAATTTGGCTGGAAGAAAGTATGCATGACGAAGAGAATCTTGGCATAGTGTGCCCCATCCACAAAAAAGGAGAGCTCTGACCTGTTCCCACTACAGAAGAATAAGTCTTCTAAACGTCGCGTACAAAACTCTGTCGGCTATATTGTGTCAAAGATCTTTTCGGACCCTATCAGTGTGGTTTTTGGCCAGGCACGTCAAACAAGTCAAACGTCGCGTCGATCAAATGTCGACACTCCGAGAGATTTTGGAAAAATAAAACCATATTCCAGATCGATACACATTATCTCTTAATCGATGATATCGTGGAAAGAGACAAATTATACAGAGCAATGATGTCTTATCTCGGCATCCCTGCCAAACTCGACAGCTCGTGAAGGATGATGATGGAGAAATCTTCCAGCTCCGTAAAAGTCGGCAAGAACACCACCGAACCGTTTGATGTTGAGAAAGTTCTAAGGCAAGGAGACGCGTTTTCATGTAATCTATTTAACATCGATCTTGAAGCAACAATTGTACGCAAATCGTTAGTCACTACCACTGGTATTTATTATTGGAATTTATCAAAAGTCCGTTCAACTACTTGCATATGCAGATGACATAGACATTATCGGCAGAACTAAGAGAGTTGTGGTTGGTGCATTTGCCAGTATTGAACCGGATGTGGCGGAAAATGAGATTGGCTGTCGAAATACATATGGGTGATTCCATAGAAAACGAAAGTCGGTTCGGATCGGGAGCTCCAGGTTTTTTGTCACTTGAGTTGAGTTGAAATGGAATTGAGATTCCCCCAAAATGAATGGCATTGATGTATTTATTTCAATGCAAAACAAATATAATTGAATTAACAGGAGTACTTACTACACGTATCTATTAAAACAAATATATATATTTGTACATACACATGCAAATAAACAGACCATAATGCATTATCTGTAAAACTTACTCCTCGACCCAAGCCGAACGCGCCCAAATATTTGACGTTTAACGAACAGCTGATTCAATTACACAGCCTTTAACCAAATTAATAAAAAGGTCGTTCATGCAAACTTTTGCGTAAACTTATCATTTTACACAATTTGTAAACTTACGACGTTGCATGAATACCCTTATTTTAAAAGTGAAATTATCAATAATTTTTGTATCGCCGCTAATTTCGCAGCTCGAACCACTTTGCAAAATAGGTCTCCAAAAGTCACTTTTTGTTATCAGAAGCTCAAAACCCTATTTTCAATAATTAATTGTTTCAAAATTTGAGAAGTGGTGGTTATTTGCCCTTATGAAAACTCTAAGCACGTTTTCGTGTCATTTAATTATTCAATAGTAAATACAATTTTAGTTTTTAGGCAGTTGATTCATAAAGTTGTTAGTGTCACGCCCGTAACAAAAAAAAATTATGTTTCATTACTAGAAGAAAAAAATTTGTTTCAATGTGATAATTTGGGGAAAAAAGGAGAATACTATGATCTACTGTCAGACAAAATTTCAAGACGTTGAAATTAATACTGACCGCGTATTTAAAATTTTAAGCCTATGTCACACCCGTAACAGGTTGGTATTTCAAATCATAATCATTCTGTTTTTCAACTCAATTTTAGTTTTGTTGCTTTTAGATATGAAATTCATTACGTAGGGATATAATTCTAAGAAAATCTACTTTAAATATGATTTGAATCGGCTTTAAGTGAAAGATTTCCCTATTTTAAAAGAAGTGACAAAACTATTCACTTTTCAGTGAGAAAAACTTCATTTTTCTAGAAAAAGTGTTTCTGATATCATGTGAGAAATGATTATACATCGATGACAACAATTTCCCGTCAAAATATAGTATATTACATTGTTTTTAGGCATACAAATCATACTCGGTCACACCCGTAACGATGACCTGTTACACCCGTAACGTTTTCAATTAGAAATTTTGCATAGTTTTTCGTAGTTTTGGTTCTCATTTCTTAAATGAAACTGAAGATCAACTATCTAGGTAAATATTTGCAAAAGAATGATACAAACTTTTCATGCAATATTTTACACCACATGGAAATTAGATATCTTAATCGCAAATCAGCAGTTTTCTAAGGTCACACCCGTAACGCAACCAAATTGCATCCTATAACTGAACCACTAATTTTTCATACTTTAGTATACTATTTTTTTAAAAGGGCTTCAGGTGTCCTATAGAATAGTAAAGTAATTATTTATAAATTGGGAATAGTATGTGAATAATTAATAAAATATGGAGTCTCACTGTCACACTCGTAACGATGGAAACACCCATATATGCTATCAACGAGAAATGAATCTCCGCATCATCGACTCAGGCAAAACGTCACGAAGTTGTCAAGGACTTTGTTTACCTGGGATCCAATATTACCTCACAAAATGAAATCAGTACAGAGATCAAACGAAGAATCAATCTTGCCAATCGCTCTTTCTTCGGACTAAGAAGGCATTTAAGTAGTAAATTGCTCTCTCATAGAACCATGGAGTCTTTGTATAAGACATTATTCATCCCTGTGTTGCTGTATGGAACAGAAGCATGGACCCTGAAAGGATGGGATGAAAATGTGCTTGGGTGCTTTTAGAGGAAGATTCTTCTAGTGATTTTTGGTCCCGTATGTATCAAAGGAGTCTGGAGAAGAAACTTCAACTATGAGCTAAACGGGCTTTACAGCGACGTTGACCTGATCAAAAAGTTGAAAATACAGCGGCTGAGATGGTTGGTACACGTGGAGCAAGAACGCACCAGCCTGACCAAGCTTCCAATCCGACCCTGATGGTGTACGAAGCAGAGGAAGACCCCCCAACAGCTAGCACACATAAGTTGAAAACGACCTCAACTCACTTGCTTTACGTAACTGGAGGAGGCTAGCCAGGGGCCGTAGCAAATCCTGGGCTATGAGCACCACCAAAAAAGGAAAAGCGAGCAAGTGTAAAAGTATCAGTAAACACTGATCAAAAAATCTGTCTTAGATGATTACAACTGTATTTTTCTGATGGGCACATATTGCCACAATTGAAAACTATTAATCAGAAAAATTAAATCACAACAAAAACATAAATGTTAAAAAAGGAGCCAAGTTCTTATATGTACAAGAAACCTGTTTGTAAAAAGTCAGCCAAAAAAAGTAATGAGATCTAAAATAAATGCCAAGTTTTAAGTTCATGAAGCTTAATATCAAATATATTAAGAAGAGTAATATCGAAACAATTCCAAATCATGACAGAAATTTGGTAATTTATGATTACTGATTAAAATTTGGTGGGTTCACTGGTCAAGTTTTCATACATTTCAAATTTGTGATTAAGGAAGTATTTAAGAGAAAACTTGCCAAGTAAATCCACCAAATTTTAATCAGTAATCATCAAATACCAAATTTCTGTCATGATTTGGAATTGTTTCGATATTACTCTACTTAAGATATTTGATATTAAACTTCATGAACTTAAAACCTGCCATATATTTTAGATCTCATTACTTTTTTGGCTGACTTTTTACGCACAGGTTTCTTGTACACATAAGAACTTGGCTCCTTTTTTAACATTTATGTTTTTGTTGTGATTTCACTCCTTTTTGCAAAGATTTATTTTGCCACGTGAAAGTCAAGCCCTTCCGCTCTACAAAGTTTCATAATTCTACGACAACCAAAAGTGCTCCATGCAAATAATAGCAATTCTGATAAAGTGCGTGGATGGCACCCCCCCCCCCCCCCCCCCCTGAATGGAAAATTTCAAATTTTCGATTTTAACCTTTCTAAGTACTTCAAGTCTTACCGACCTACCAACTTTCATCGTTCTACAACAATCGGAAGTGCTCCATATAATTTATAAGAGTTTTTAAGAATGTGGGTGGATGCCACGCCCCCTGTATGGAAAATTCCAATTTTTCAATTTTTTTCTTTCTAAGTACCTCAAACCCTACCAACTTACCAATTTTCATTGTTTTACAACACTATCGAAAAGGCTCAATATAATTAATAGAATATTTAAGAAAGTGGGTGGATGCCACGTCCCCTGAACAGAAAATAGCAGATTTTCGATTTTTTTCTTTGTATGCACCACAAAGCCTACCGTTGTGCGAAATTTCAAGTTTCTACGATGTCGGAAAGTGCTCCATAATTTTGATGATCTGTCAGTGAGTCAGTCAGTCAGTGAGTCAGTCAGTTACGATTTTTGCGATTTTTGAAGTCCTATATCTTGGGAAGTACTAATGCTAAAGAGTTGAAATTTGGTGAGCCACCTGTGTTTGATCAGTTTAGCAAATACTCCGAATTTTAAGTTTTTGACTTTATTGGTACTGAAGTTAGAGGGGGGTTGAAAATTGCCTGAGTTTGTTCCTGTAAAAAGGGTGTAGTGCCGCGAACTTGGCTGGGCACTACCGTGCTCTTTGATTCAAAAAGACCTCATTTTAAAAGGTGTTTAGGAGGATAAATCGAAATTGTACTTCTTGAATAGGTATCGACTTTTTCATACCTGCTAGAAGGTGCTATTGGAGGTCAAAAACACCCACATAAAACATTTGTTGTCTAATCGAACGTTCAGAGGTGCCTATCCGACATCACGATCAAGTTTTGAACAATAGGTACTCATAAAATAATAATATTAGGGTTTTAGACAAACTATTTATGATGTTTTTGAATACTATTGTTATTTTTTAGGCTATGTAACTGTCTATTAATTAACACGAGATTAATTTTTTTTTGTCACTTCCTAAAATTGATAATTTTCTTCTTCAAAATTCAAATTAAATAATTTAAATGTCCTCCTTATTTTTGAGAAATCCTTAGTAGGTATTAGAGATGTGTTAGTCTCCACATATCTCTGCACATGTCAACAAAACTCAATTTTGAAGAAAGGTATTTTAACTTTCAGGAATTGCTGCAAATGATGAGAAAAATTATGTTTTGTTGTAACATAACCTCAAAAATAGGCTTAGCAACATATTCTTCTGTCCGTATCAAAAAGTTAACCGATATTTTTTAAGCTAGCTTAATTTTTCCTCATACATTTTTGAAAAAATATTAGTTTTCAATTTCAAAACTTTAATAGTTATTTAATTTTTCTTTGTCTTTGAAATGTCATTTTGAAAACTCATCTTAACCATTATTGTATAATACTTTTTTGTCAGTTTTTTTTTGTAAGTATACAAATTTTTCTCCACCAGTGTATAATTGAAATACGTGGGGGCACCTCAAAACTTCGTTATAATAAATAAAAAATATTTTGCAGATCTAAAGAGGCACAATTTTTATATTTTCAAAAAAAAAATAAGAAACACCATACATTGGCATTATTATTCTCACCGTGCAATACAATCCCTAATATGATTCAAATCATGAACATAATATTTAAGTAATTTTTACGGAATAATTTTCGTTTGATATAATTCCTAAAAAAAAAGTTTTCTTGTTAGTTTTACATGAAATTCAGCTACTCGATGATGAAAATTGTGATAAAATTTGCTACCCCATAAAGAACAACTCTTAACAAAAATTCCTAACTCTTTTTTGCATTTATTCATAAGTATATGAACAGGTACCCATGAGTCATGAGAAGGTACATGAATAACATGCTTTTTTAAACTATTTAACAACGAAAGTCATTGCGTGCATTATAAATAAGTTAAAAAGTGTAAACAACTCAAAATACCATATTTTATTCATTTGTTAAGTTTTTGATAACATATTGCCCAAATTCTTCATCCCTTCCATCCAAAAACACAGTCATCGTCATGATGTAGTGGAATAGTCATAATCTAAAACTAAAAATGTGATCTTGCGAGTTTTGAGACCATTGCTGACGATACAACTTATCAACGCAACGATGAGAGTTTCTTATTACATAGGCTTCCTGATTCATTTTAATACACTGTTTGATAAAAACAACTACATTATTGATTCAATATTAATTCAAAATATTGCTAAAGATATGATAATATTGGTTACGAACGTTTATTTGCTACACTTGTTCTGATGGAGCTGCTCAAATGATTATTTTAAAATACTTTTAAAACCTTATAGACCACAAATATCCTCAAATAAAAGAAAAAACAACATTAAACAAAATATTAAAAACAACAACTTTTATTTTTTAAATTTAAACTTTAGTGAAAGTTACAGAGACAGACACCAAAGTCTGTAGGTAGTTTACCGGATGCTTAAGTCAATCACCCCGATAACAGAATTCGACGAATGAGCTAGGGAGGGAATTAGTCTCAATTCTGACATTTTTACTATTAGCGAAATGTCAAAATTAAAGCTCATTCCTCATGCCAGGAAGCCACAGAGATGCCGCCGTTGGCGTGGTGGGCCTCACACGACCAACACAGCGAACCCCCTGGGTTCGACGAAGAATAACAGCAATTACATGCAGCCAAACAATAGGCATACAAAGCGGCGCTGCATAGAAGGACTAGAGCTGCTCGCGAGGTCTACGAGCAGAAGAGGAGAGAAGAGCACAAGCTTCTAAGAAGGAAAAAGAAGGAGCATGAGAAGCACGCGATCGAGAAATTAGAGGGATGCCATTCGAGGAATGAAGTTCGGAAGTTCTACCAAAAAGTAAAAAGAACCTCCCAAGGTTACAAGGCCCGAACCGAAGCCTGCAAGGATGATCAGGGGAACATCGTGGTAGGATCGGAGTCTGTGCTGAGGATATGGAAAAATCATTTCTGCAAATTGTATAACGGCGATGACGAACCGAATTCCGCTACGATGCAGATTGCACCATTCAACCTGGACGACGCACAGTGGGGCCGAGGTGGAAAAAACCTCATATATAAAAGTGCTTAATATGGCATTGTGATACACTTTTCTTTCAGTATTTTTCATGTGGAATGCAGCTGTTATAATGATTTTATAGTAAAAATTTGCTTTTGGCCGGAATAAGGGGTTAAAAAGGACCATTGAAATTTTAAGCCTTTAAAACTGAGGTTTTCCATGATTCTTCCATCTTACGGATTATTTTTTTAAATTTTTCTTTGAATGTACTGTGTTAATATATACCTTATTGTTTCTGATGAGAAAAAAATTTACCACATTTTTTCGATTACACTGACAAATCTAGCCAAAATTTGAACATCGGGTATACTTCCGGACTTGAGTAGCCATACAAAAAAAGCTCCACCTTCCTAGGGTCTATTTCAGCTTTTTTCTGGCAGTCCTGGTGGTAATGTAGATCCTATTAAAATTTCATCAACAAATTCTACCAGTTTTGGGATCAGTGAATAAAAATTCAATTTAAGAAAAAAGATAATTTCTGATTGAATATAACCGGTTCAATAAAGACGTGATTGTTTTTTCACAAAAGTCAAAATGGAATTTTAAAATTCTATTATTCTTCTTCAAAAATAACTTTAAATCACTCCAATCCGCATTTTCTTCTCTGAGATATCGTTATTTACTATTTAGTTTCCACCTGACCGTACTTGATACAAAATATCCCACTATTATGCAAAGTTAAAAATTTCCCCTTAACTCTGATCATAAAACGGATGATACCATTCAATTTAGCGGCCGCGAATACAAACGAAATGATACCGCTTAGAGGTTTTTCCCAAAATTGTAGGTTTCGCCCCACTGTGCGACGAAGGCCAACAATTCGATCCACCCGATCTCGACGAATTAAAGATGGCTATATCTTAACTTAAGTCTAATAAGGCTGCTGGAGCTGATGGCCTTGCGGCTGAGCTATTCAAAGCGGCTGGTGATGAATTGGTTAGGAGTATACACCAGCTCATCTGTAAAATATGGGCGGAGGAAAGCATGCTCGATGAATGGAACTTCAACTTCAGCATTGTTTGCCAGATCCTCAAGAAAGGCGATCCTCTGGACTGCACCAACAACAGAGGTATAAATCTTCTTAATATCGCCTACAAGATTTTCTCTGCCGTACTTTGTAAACGCCTGAAGCCATTCGTCAACAACCTGATAGGTCCATATCAGTGTGGCTTTAGGCCAGGGAAGTCCACCATCGACCAAATATTCGCACTACGGGCAGATCTTGGAGAAAACCCAGGAGTTTCAAATCGATATCCTCCACCTTTTCATCGATTTCAAGGCCCCGTATGACAGTATCTATAGAGACGAGCTATATAGAGCAATGTCTAGTTTTGGCATCCCTCAAAAACTCGTCCGTTTGTGCAGGCTGACGATTGGGAATGCACGCTGATGCACCAAGGTCAGCAAAGACCTCACATACACCTTGATAGATACCAAAAAAGATTTTATGCAAGGCGACGCGCTGTCATGCGACTTCTTCAACATCGATCTTTGAAGAATAGTGCAAAACTCTCACGTCAACACTAGAGGCACAATCTTTTAAAAGTCCGTTCAACTACACGCTTACGCTGACGAAATTGACATAATCGGACAAACAAAGCTTGATGTCAGTGGTACTTTTGTGAGTATTAAGAAGGAAGCCTAGAGCATGGGTTTAGCGGTGAATGAAAGCAAAACGAAATATATGCTGTCAACAAGAAACGACACCCAACACCGACACGTCTAGGACAGAACGTCACTATGGACAGCTATAATTTTGAGGTGGTCAGAGACTATGTCTACCTAGGATCCGCTATAAACTCGCATCGAACGATACCAGTGCTGAGATCAAACGAAGAATTACTCTTGCCAATCGCAGTTTCTTTGGGCTAAGAAGGCAATTGAGAAGCAAAACCCTCTCTCGAGCAACTAAACTGTCCCTGTATAAGATGCTTATCATCCCGGTCCAGATGTATGGTGCAGAGGCATGGATACTGCTAACGATGGATGAGAACGCGTTAGGCCGGTTGTAGAGGAAAATTCTCCGGGTGATTTTTGGTCCCAACTGCATAAATGGGGAATGGAGAAGAAGATACAACAACGAATTGTACGGGCTGTACAGCGACACCGACACCGACCTAGTCACAAAAGTGAAAAGCCAACGACTGAGATGGCTGGGTCATCTAAGGCGAGTGGATATCAATGCTCCGAACCGTAAATTCTTCGAATCCAACCCCGTGGGACAGCGCAGTAGAGGTGGACAGCGTAAAAGGTGGCATGGCGCACGCAAGTGGAAGAGGACTTCAACCGATTTGGCGTGCAAAACAGGAGACAGCTAGCTAGAAACCGAGTCGGCTGGAAGAAGGTTGTTGGTTGAGGCCCTGGTCCACCCCGGACTGTAGCGCCACCTTAAGTAAGTAAATAAGGTAAGGTGATGTTTTAACTGAGAACCTATTAAGATAATAAAAGAATCCAAAACTCTTTTTTTGTTGCTAACAAATCGTACCTAGATACATTCTCGATTATTATCTTCTTAAAAACAATAATAATATTATGCGTCACATAAAATAACAAGAATATTATTTTTAAAGTCTCAGAACACTGCCTTGCACCTACACTATCATCAATTAATATTAATCAATATGAACATTTATTATTTCTAGTCAAATTAAATTTTGGGGGAAGAAAAACAAAAACAAAATTTCATGGTACAAAGTCCACTAATGAAATAAATTAAAAGATCACCGGCTTCTATTCTCTTTTGTTTTGGTTTTGGGTAGGTTTTCCCCTCGACCATAACGTGTGTATCTCTATCTTCTAAATGTTATAAAGACGTTTATATATCTTTAAATGGATTTTTTGCCCCCAAATGAAGTGAATCTAAAAAAAAAAATTAAATAAAAAACAGCAGACCACTTCAATGATTATCTGAATTTCAAAAAAAAGGAAGGCACAAGTCCAAAAGCAGTGAAATCAGGAAACCAGAAATTTTGAAAACAAAAAATAAAAAAATTGAAACCAAGAAAAGCAGAACATACCAAAGAAGTCCTCCCAGCGTTCAGAGTCGTCTGATTCTATATCCATGTTAGAAGATGATGAGGAGAGAAAAACAAACGCGGCTGCACTGGATGATTGTGGCTTTTTTTTTGTTGTTAATGCTGATGCCAAGCCAAGAAAAGACTGGAGATCTCTGGTGGTGTGTTCCTTATTTAGAAAGATGTTTCCAAAGTTTCCAAGAAGCGCATAAAAATAATGTAAAAACCATCTGCGTTTGTGGCAGCGGCGAAGTCAGCATAGAAAAGATATACTAGAGGTATCTAGTACTGATTCTCATAGACCCAACATCTAGCAATCGAATGGAAACCCGGTTCGGTTTGGTTTGGTTCGCGAATAGAGAGTGTAATGCACTGTGAATCACTTATTGTTTAGATACACTTATTGCACGATGTATCTTTTTTTGTTGTTGTTGTTGCTGTTTTCAATCTTCTTATTATTTTGCTTTTATTTTTTTTTTTTTTTCTTTAACTACGATTTTGCTTCGCAGATTAATAAGCCAATAGAGATACGAGTTATAGATACATAGATATTTGTTGAGGCTTACGGATACTTAATAGACGGTTAGCCAGCCCAGGTAAATCACTCGGTTAATCACACACTGTAATCATTTTATACACACAGGTAGGTAATCATGTTCCGAGTCACAGTTATACCCATAAATACCCCCATTTAAGATAAGATAAAGAAAAATTGAAACTTAGTAGGTATATAGCCGACGGATAAGTTTTGAAAATGCAACTCAACAATTTTATGGCAAATTGTATCTTAAGACTTGAAAATTTGTATTTGCGATCTTAATAACGGTGTCAAAGCAAATAATTTGATCACTAATAACATGTTAGCCAGAGAATAGTGTGTGCACCTATATCACAGCTAAATACACACGCGAAACTTTCATAATTCTTAAAAAAAATCGAATAAAGTCTGTTTCTCGTTCTCAGAAATATCGTATGACTCGTTCATAAGAGTCATAAGTATCTTTTTGCACCTTTTGTTAGGTATTCTTTTTTTGTGTTGATTTATTTTAAATAAATACATAAAATAACACAAGAGAAGTTGCCGAACATTGTTAACGACATTTAGAAAAACAATAGAAAATGTTATCTTTAGCTAAAACGGGACAACAACAATAAATTTTATCAACGACCACGATAAAAAGAACACACAAAATATTGTTTTTTTCTTTTTTTTTTTATCTGATAGATACGGGGCAGCGCGCAAACTCGATGGAAATATATTGATATAATGGAGAGAGAACTCGCACGATCTTTCACTATAAACGGCTTGACTCGACTGTTGTTTGGCTGGAGTGGAGATTCCATAAAGACATTCGTCGTGGGGCTCGTTGTGATCGTGGTTGTAGAATATTGAACGACAAGGGGAACGTTATTAAAAAAAGTCTATGGGGTATCTTTCTTTAAGACGTTTGGAGCACTTGCGATGGAATTGGAGAAGTGTATCTGTGAAATATATTGGAATTGAAACTAAAGTGTGGGGATTGGGGATCGATCTCGAAGAAAAAGACGATTGGAGACTTCAGGTGGAAAAGTGTTTGAGTGATATGGCAAGTGCATGGTTACCATTTCGATAGATTTCTTATGAACTTAATAATTTTTGAGTTGCATGTCCAATGCCTGTTTATCTTAATTGCTGAAAGATCTTTGAAAGTATAGACAACTTTCATAAATTTCAAATTTTTGTCAAGTTTAATCCTGGCCCTAGAAAGGCTTTGGTAGGGGAAATCTAGACAAGGAAAACTTGTCAAATACTCGAGAGGCCTTCGCTATTATGTGGGATAAGGTCCTGTAAAGGCTTTGGTAGGGGAAATCTAGACAAGGAAAAATTGTCAAATACTCACGAGGGCCTCGCTAGTAAAAACTTGTCGATAAGTCTTGTTATCCCATCACAAATACCCCATGTATGGTAAATATTGCTCAAAAAAATTGAAAATAATTTTTTTGTGTACCTACTCCTTATGGTACTTAATATAAATGTACCAATTTTCAAGATTTTCCTACCACTCTCTCACTTTTTCCAAAATTTTGAGGAAAAGACTCTCGATGTATTTTGTATGGGAACTTTCAAGTGGTTGCCAGCACGTGTTAACGTTAACCGTTTTCAAAAAAAATTTGCACAGCATTTTTTTTAATTACCTTGATCAAAAATTTTTAAAATAAGTGCCACCCTAATATATCTACATATATAGTTTCTCATTTTTAACACTACGCAGCTGTATTGCGAAATAGCTCAGTAGTTAGCGTATTGGACTTGTAATCAGAAGATCACTGGATCGAGCCCCAGTGAAGACAACTTTTTGTATTTATTGTCTCTCAAGGCAAAAGCTTGCTTAACTAGTGAGGCCCTAGAAAAAATCGATAATTACCCTTTCCAGAGCCATATTAGGGTCAATGTAAAACTTTCTAGTGCCTCGTTCAGAACTAGATTGTTTTTCCAGGTGGGAAAAATGTCTGCGTACATACAAGCATAGTACAGAGCGTTTCGAAAAGATAGATATCGACTTCGTCAAAAAGAGAATTCTAAGAACAGTAATGGTTTTCCTGGTCATCATCCTCAACAATAGTTATTTCGACCAGAAAGGAAAAACTGAAAAAATCATTCCGACGATTGAAGCCTTTATCCATAAACTTTTCATCGTCATACTTGGCTTTCCGTCAGCACTAATTAAAGTAATGTTCTCTTTTCTCCTTTCAGCAGAAACTTTTTGGTACAATTGGAGAACTGCAAATTGACAGTGAAGAGCATTAGAGTTGGAGTTGCCCAAGTTTCGAAACTACTTCTTGACATGACCTATGACCAATCAATTTCATTCGAATGTGAGGACTTTCTCTTCACTGATGATTTGCTCACATATTGATCATCAAAATTAGCCGCGTTTTATTATCGCTCATAACCCATATGGTTCACCTCGTGAAAATAAAACGATGTGGGTTAGTGCAAAAGTAGTGCTGTATATCAGTCTCTTTTTTTCTTATGTTTATTTGTTTTTCATGTAAGCACTTGCCTCTTTTCCTCTCTATTCCTAATACTGCTGACAAATCGCTGACATCCATTCACAATGGTAAATAGCCCTCTGCCGATCAGAGTGAAAACCTCTATCTGGGTTATTGAAATTAACCTCGATAGAAACCTAGATCCCATGTTGTTTTTGTAATGAATGTTAAAAGATAACCTCGACCCAGACCCAGAGATAATAAAACGCAGCTATTGTCTCCATTAATAGCTGTCCGAGTAGTTGAGGTCCACTGCAAACTCTACGAGTTTAACACAAAATGGAGTATCCGGATCAACTCATCCAAATTGGCTTCAGAAGAGCAGAGGCCACACATGGTCGCTCAGCTCATCTTGAAGCTGCATCAGAAGAATCACCCAAGCGCTGCAAGACGGAACCTGATTACCAGCCAAACGCAGCGCTCTTTGTACCTTTGTACCTAGGCATCAATTTCATTCTTCCACGAGCTACTGACCTACTGAGATTTGACCCACACTCACGGAATTTCCTCAAAAAAAAAACAACAATTTTGCTTTCCACCGCCTTTATACCCGCTGATGAAAAAGAGAACTGAACTAAGCCAGCAGACAAAAGTTATTATCTAGGTAATAGCAACTCCTGAGCCCTAGCCGTCAGTAACAGCTTTCCAGGTTAGTTCACCATCTCCATAAAACAGAAATGTTAAGAAACTGCAATATATCGAGAGGAAAATTCTTAGGATCAGCATTAGCACTGATTGTCTTTAATTCGATCGTCAGCAACGCAAGCACTTCAAAAATGAGCAACTCTACTCTAAGGCGAAGGCCAAGGTAACGCCCCTGGAGAAACGTCAAAATCTTTAATTATCATGCTAAAGCCACCTTTTTTAAAGTCGTTTTAATTCTATTTTGAAATCAAGTTGTTTTATTATTATTATTAGAAAAATAATTTTTCAAACTAATAATATTGACATAAATGAAAATAAAAATTTTAAGCCCAATTTTATTTTCGGGTTTTATTGATTTTAATGCAATATTTTACAAAATCTTTTTTTTTCTCAAAAACGCTTCCACAACGTTTCTTGAAACAAAAATCAACGAATTACTTTTAGTGAGGATTATCTTTGAGTGGAAAACGATTTTTAAAAATATGTTTTTTTTGCTTTCGATTTTCTTGAATATTTTTTTGTTTTCGATTTTCTTGAATATTTTTAAAAATGTCTTTTTGAAAACTCAATACCTATACATATACAGTAGACGCTCGATATAGTGAAGTAATAAAAACCAGGCCTGCTCATTGTTTCGAGATTGTTCACTTTTTCGAGCGGGAGTTTTCTAAGGCTTTCAAAAGGTGAATTTGATCCAAAATGCACATTTCTTTCGATGTGAATGTTTTTAATTATAATTAAGCATTAAGCAAGGCTTTCACTCAGGTTAAAACAAAAAACAGAAACAATTCCCAAGAGCTCTCAAGTTATGTAAAATGCTTGCGCGACATTTTAATACAAAATAAGTTTTTATATAAAATTTTGTGTGTTCACTATTGTGGATAGTTCACTATTTCGAGATTCACTAAATCGAGCGTCTACTGTATTTCGAAAACAACAAGGTCCATTTTTTACTTGCGATATAAGTGCTATAGGGCAAGTTTTGAATTCATGCAAGAAAAAAATTTCGAGATAACAATCAAACATGATAATACGATGATAGAGAACACTATAAAGAGGGTGGCACAATTCTGTCTGTCTGTACCTCCACCTACAGCCAAAACCACTGAAGTGGTTTTCTTCAAGTTTTGAACTCAAGGTTTTTTTTGTAACTCTCCAGAGGGGAAATTGATTTTTTTTTTAGCTCCAAAAATAACGGTACTTGCCATACAACCGTTAAGAAGAAGCTAATTTATCTCAAAAACGGCTCCAACGATATGGTGTACTTTTTGCTATGAAAAAAAATTCTTTGATATTCTATTTTCTCTTAATTTATTTCAATCAATTTTTTATATAAAAGCTCTTTTAAAATTTCATCCAAATTACATATCAAAATTAAAAAAAAAAATAAATTTTGGATTTAAAAAAAAATATTTTACAATTATTTTTTGAAAATTTAATATTTTGAAAACGGATTGATGAATTTTTTTGAAAATAAGTTTGTAAATGTATATTAATAAATACTCAAAATTGGCATCCCAAATTTTTTTTTTAGTATTACTAAAATTTTATATATCTATAAAAAATTATTTTATAAGAAAACCGCTCCAAAGATTTTAAATTTTGTTGCATATATTTCTTTTTTTAAGAAATAAAAGGGCATACTTGGTTTTGAGTGATAAGCTGTATGTTGCTAGTTGCTTATTAGTCCAGTCAACAAAGGAAAAATAAATGCAACAAATCATGCTCTCTGGGTTATTATTTCATGTGGTAGGGGTTACCCCCAGGTATGACATACTTAAAGACCCCAGCCCAGGACCGCAAGCTTTAGGCAGGAGGGGGGGTTGAAGGTCTCCATTTGTAACTTTTCGTGAATATTTTGAAAACTGAGCGCTTAAGCGGAAAAGTGTACACTAAAAAATGAAAAAATAATAAATTTCCTACAAAAAAAGTTTCATTCACATTTTCGGTAGGAGCAAGGTTAAGAAAGATACGCGCAGTAGAAAATTGAGAAAATTGAAAAACAAGGTAATTGTCTTACAACATCAATGGATTTTGATCAATTTACTCAGAAATATCGGAAAAAAGTAAGTATATATTGATTCATGGTCATTCCAGGGACGTTATGAGATCAAGTTATGGTGTAAAGAAGATATGGTTTTGTTTAATATGTCCTTATTTAATTTTTTTGATACAGTATTTTCATATGAGAAACACTGTTTTTTCAAAGGTAAGAAGTACACAGAGTTTGGCCAAGTAAAATAAAACTATGCAATTTTACGGAACTTTTTAGGAAATGCTTAAGATGTCAAAACAAAGCTCTCCCCCAGAAATCAGCTTTGTCGGAATTGTTTCGAAGTTTTTCCATTTTTTGTCTAATTTTCTTGGGCTTACTTACAAAAACAATTTTGTTTAGAAAGAAATAGGAATTAATTAATATTTGGCTTTAATTAAAGGAAAAGCATTGCATTGAAAATATTGCCGGTGTTTTCATAATAATCGTTTTTCTATTATTAAGTAAATTTTTTTGAAAAATGTAACCCAACCAAAATGCGGGAAATAGATCCACCCTCCTATATGATTTTTTTTTTTTGTCTTGACCCATTCCTCACGCTCTAGCCTATCTCACACCTTTAGCAAAACATTCTTTTTACCTACATTATGTAATGTATACAACGAGATTCTTCTCATTCTTCGCTGGTATCCGTATAAGTTGTTGAAAAAATCGTATTTGATGAAAAAAAATACATTTTCTATTTATTTTTGTTAGTTTTTGGTTTTAATTGAAAGAGCTTGAAATTAAAAACTTCGAAGAGTTAACAAACAGATGGTGTTACCAACATACACATGAGATAGTCTATACCTACCCGTTTAATATTACATTTTTGAAACAAGACTCGCGAATGACAGCCCCCTTTTAGGCTATTGATTATGTCATTAATCAAAATGGATTTTTGAAAAAAAATTTAAAAAAATTTTAGCTAGCTAATTAAAAAAAAAAATCATTGCAAAAAAAAGTGTGAAAAATCGCATTTTTTGGCTTTTTTTACGTATTTGCTTATAACTTTCTTACCAGCAGAGATAGGTATAGGCATTGCTTCATATAAAAGAAAGATAATTAAATTTTCTTTAAAATAAATTTTAAAAAGAACGGTTTGGATAAAAATCGACCGAGAAATAGTCGTTCAAACTAGGCTGATGTTAAGTTTTTAAAGCTTTATAAAGTGGCATTTTTGGCTAGTTTGATGGACTTGTTAGATTTTACACCCAAACTGGGTGTATTAGGGAGTCATGACCAGCTGAGTCAAAAATAAAAGTCAAGTTTCAAATTTTTCGCCGTTTTAGGGTTGCCATCTAATTTTTTTTTTAATTTAAAATAATTGTCAAAATCAACACATGTTTTGAGCACATGTTAGCGTATACCTTCTCGAACATGAAAAAAAATAGTGTTAGACCAGTTTAACGGTTGAAAGTCCTTGCCAGACCAGCTCAACATTTTCTAAGTAGGTATTAAAGAAATAACTTTTTTTATTTTGGAATACCTAACTGGTCTGGCACCATTTAGTCCATATAACGAAAGGCATAAACATTTAAAAAATTAGAAAACAAAAGGAAAAAAATCACCAACATTATAACATTAAGGGCCATCTGGCATGCATTTTCGACAGTCAAACTCGTCTGGCACAGTTTTGTCTCTATTTAAGGAAACATATATTGAAAACCCGGCTATGTAGAACAAGGTTTGACAGTTATTTGAAATAAAAAAAAAGTTACTTCTTACTTTGAAAATGTTCAGCTCGTCTGGCAAGGACTTTCAACCACAAAACTTGACTGGAACTATTTTTTTTTCATGTTCGAGAAGGTATAAGCTAACATGTGTTCAAAACCCGATTTTGTAAAAGCAAGTTAGTCTGTTGATTTTGGCAATTATTCTAAATTTTGAAAAAAAAACTAGATGGCAACCCTAAAACTGCGAAAAATTTGAAACTTGACTTTTATCTTTGACTCAACTGGTCATGACTCCCTAATACACCCAGTTAGGGTGTAAAATCTAACAAATCCATCAAAATAGCCAAAAAAAGCTTTAAAAACTTAACATCAGCCTAGTTTGAACGACTATTTCTCGGTCGATTTTTATCCAAACCGTTCTTTTTAAAATTTATTTTAAAGAAAATTTAATTATCTTTCTTTTATATGAAGCAATGCCTATACCTATCTCTGCTGGTAAGAAAGTTATAAGCAAATACGTAAAAAAAAGCCAAAAAATGCGATTTTTCACACTTTTTTTTGCAATGATTTTTTTTTTTAATTAGCTAGCTAAAATTTTTTTAAATTTTTTTTCAAAAATCCATTTTGATGGTAAATTTTATTCTCTATAAAAAAGGCTCTGTGAATTATCTCTAAATTTTGCTTCGTTTTAGAGTTATATGCAAAAAACCAAAAAGGTGCAAAAATGCACCCTCCAATTTAATAGCACTCTGCGGTTTTCTCATCTTCAATGACCCCTTTGATGATTTTTACAATAAAATTCCATGAACGTCTTACTTCCTTATTGCCCTGTTTTTTAGTACATAATCAATAGCCTATTTATTGATATTATTTTGAACTATCGCAAACATGAATCCCCAATTTCTCTCGTTCTTTTGCATTGTTTCGTCCCAGACACCACCTGAAACCAAAATCCCGTTATCCAACACACTTCCCTTTTTCTAACGGCAGTCATAAAATTAATACCGGATTCCAAGGCCATTTTGCTCAGCTGGCAAAACCAATCCCAAACGGATACATCCCTTTTTCCCCGCCACATGCATATTTAAAATATTCATATTTCGCTAACCAAAATTAAATATGAATATTTCGTAAACATTCCCACGGTAAGCATTTTGTATCTTTAGTCAGTTCAGTTCAGTACAAAAATAAATATTCTAAGTTAAGTCTTAGGGCCAGTTTGTTCACAGTGGGTTAAATCAGCAATTAGATTATCACTGATTCTGTTAAACCCATAGTTATGAATCTGTGATAATCAGAGAGTGTTTGTTCACTCAATTTTCAGTTTGATTAATAAATCATAGTTTTTCCAATAATCTTTCCATTTTCCAGTCTATCTGTCAATCAATTGTCAGACGTATTCCGTCATTAACTTATTTCAGTGTGAGTGAGCTTTCGAAAAAAACATTTTTTGTGCAAAAAAAACACGGAAAATCAGTGCTTGAAATATAATGTTGTGTTCAATTTAAGATTATTTCCTGTTAAATTACTATACAGAATAGCTGATTTTTTTTTCCAAATATATAGTTGAAGTGTGTAGGTAGTGCTGGCATTTTGTGAAACCTAGTGATGGGATTTTTTCCCAGTTGTAGTTTTTCTATGCATATTTTATATTAGGCCTTGCAAAAAAGCACTTTATTTTTGGATAGTAAATAAAATAACTACAAAAAAAGTAAAATAGTAAAATCTGTACAAATTGTTTATTTTTTTCTTGCAAGATGGACGATGCTTGGTTTCTCTTCATTCATGTTCTTTGTTCGAAGGAATTTAATAGATTTTGTTTCTCTTTTTTATACCTACGCTTAGGAAAACCAATGATGAACAAACGAAATTCCAGAAAATCTTTGATTAAATCATGTTAATCAGACAGAATCGGCGTATTAGTGATTTCTCCAATTAAGTGCTCAAATCATGGATTCTGTTTAAAATTTTGCTGAACAAACGCATTCAATGATAACCAACTGGAATAATCATTGATTTAAGTTGACAAGGCGTGAACAAACTGGCCCTTAATCCAACAAACTAACTGTGTTATTTATTTGATTTTTTAGACGGTTGACTAGTAAGGCAGTTTTTTAAAAGTCCTTTATAGTTGGAAATATACTATAGATAAATTTTTGGCAACCGGAACCGCTGTCCAAGTTAGACAAATTAAGGAGAGCAGTTAACAAAGTTTTTTAATAACTTTTTGGAGTAAGACAAAATTTATAAATAAGCAAATATAATCAATAAATACAAAATCGCGAGATTTGACAACTTAAATGCATCATCCAAGTATGTTTCAACAAACGGAAAGACACATTAACACACATTTACGTACGAGTATTAAAAACGTTACTCATATTCAAATTTATTTTTGGAAACGGAAACAAAATAATCGAGTGCAAGGCTTCTCAAACTTGTAAGCATATAAAAGTATGCAATAAAAAAAGACCGCGATTATCTGGCTATCAAAGGTGATCCTAAAAGTAAGCAACGCTTACCTAAAATGCATGTCTGAAAAAATTCAAATTTAAAATTTCTGCTCTAGAATGATAATCAAGACACATTCGGGGGAAGTAATAACATTTATTTTCGGAGATGTGTTTCCTTGAAGGGAACTACAAAGCTTTAACTGAAACATTTTTGTTACTTGTTAAACATAATTCAGTTTGAGTAAATGCTATGTATAATCGTAATCAACTATTGACAATAATAAAGCAAAAAGTGTAAATAAAAATATTAACTATGACTTAATACTAGAATCGAAAAGAATTCTCTAAAGAGTTAACATCTTACTTTTCTAAGAATGAGAATTTTTGAATTATTATGGGTGATTCTTGAATAACATGTTTACAATTCATATGATGACACAAATAATAATAATAAAAAGATACTCCTAAATGAAATATCCATTTAACCTAATAATCATTAATTTAAGACATCATTATTGTTTGAACAGCCATGGACCATTAACACAAGAAATGTATTTACGCATTGCATCCGCAACCGCATCCTTGAACACCAACAATCTGGAGAATCTCCAATTATTTGTATATTGTTTTCATTTCTTAAAATAAAAAAACAATAAGACAATTTCCACTGATTGTTTCGCACAAATAAAAGATATCTTTTAACCCACAAATGAAGTTGCAAATATTTATTTATTTTTCATTAATGAAATATTTGAGTCTCGTGGGTCTCGGCTCGGAATCATGGATTCTTTTGCATCGATTCGTTTATGAATTTAAAACCTAAATGAAACTGACACACATGATTCTGGGGGAAGATGCATACATTTTATGTTGAAAGATTTTTTGCATTTATTTTGATATCATCAGCAAACTCAAGGTTATCGCAACAAGACTAGACGGAATAATTTTCTGTGACATTTTGTGACAGGTTAGTTAAAAAAAAAGAAAAAAAATCCATCATCGGAATATAGGGGGAATAACATGAAGGATGCAAAAATATAAACGACGCACGTGCTTTTACTATTTGTGCTTAATGGATGTTGGATCATAATATCCTCGTGATAACCTATATGTTACTGAATATAACGGAAAAAAGAAGGAAACGAAATGAAAATAAACCAAAGATTTTTTAATAATAGCCTAGGAAAATTTAACAAAAAATCGCATAACTTCGAAAAAATTCCGACAAAGCTGAATATCGGTGGAGAGCTTTGTTTTGACGCCGTAAGCATTTCCTAAAAAGTTCCGTAAATTTGAGCCGGGGCTAAATTTTTTAGGGGGATAAAATTCAGTTTTTTCTTAATTTTCCGAAAGCTATCAGTTATTTTTGTAATTATGTAATTCTTCACAGAAAAGATTAACATACTTTTTTCAGAGATTCAGATTCAGAGAAAATCATGCAAGAACTTCATGGTGGAGCAAATTTTGTCAAAAAATTTATTAAAATTTCATTAAAATTAAAACAAATTTATTTTGTTGCTCATAATTCTACATAAAAAAGATTATGACACTTTTTTTCGTAGGAGCAACAGATTTTTAATAATTTTTTTCATAATCTTGCTTGGGTAAAAGGTAATGAGTAGGTTTGTGCCGTTCTATCTATCTACAATAATACACTGATTTTTTGTCAAAATCGTAAGAGCTGTTTTTGACATTAATAAGCTTTTTCTTTATGGTTGTATGGCAAGTCCCATTTTTTTGGAGCTAAACAAAAATCACTTTCCCCTCTACGGAGTTACCAAAAAATACCTTAAGTTCATGTATGATTGTTATCTTGAAAGTTTTTTTCGCACGGGACAGTACTTTTAACGTTAACATTTTTTTTCATTTTTTGCAATCTGTAATGAAGCATAACAATACCAGCACCCCCTGCTTACGCACCTGCCCCAATCCTAACAACCATTCCCTATACCACCAACTCCCATAACAAAACCTGAATACCTGCCCCATATATTTGCTACATTAATGCACCCACCGGGCTACGCACCTGAAAGTAGAAAATACTTACCCATCCGTATCAGCACCAAAATAGAAATTCCCCACACTCACCGGAGGACAACAACAACAAGAACTAGGTGTGGTGGAATTATATAAGAAAATAGGTTCGACGCGACGTACGACGCGACGTACGAAGAAGGAAGAACTCCACTGAAAACAGCAAATAGGCAACGATCAAGAACATCCTCTCGCCTCCTGCACGTTGCTAATAACAATGATGGCCTAGGACCTGAATGGTGAATTGTCAAGATGGTATATCAGCCAACCAACCTCCTGCCGTTCACCTAAGGCAACGATAGTAATGCTACACGGCCATTCCAAAGTAACGGAGAAGACAATCGGACGCTTGTAGTAAGGTTTTTCTTGTTAAGAAATTAATATTTTTTTTATGAAACTCAGTGGTTTTTAAGAATTCACCACAAAGAACACTGCACAGAAGTTTCACCAAAAAATTATGAAATTTAGTAAGTTTATTCAAAAAAATAGACGGTAACGGAGAAGACACGTACGATTTAGAGATTTCCGACCATTGCCTTGAAGTTTAAAATTCTGCGCCGTGCGTTAAGATATGAAGTTGATTTTTTTTGCACACTTTCATAAAAACAAAATATATCAAAAAAAAATGTGTGTAAAATTTCATTGAAATCGGTTAACGTTAACACGTGCTACCGAGCACTTGAAATTTTTCATTCAAAACACATGGGGTTTTCACAGTTTTTACTCAAAATATCAGCAAAATTGTAAAAGTTGATGGAAAATCTTTAAACTTGGCACATTAATTAACTACTGTTAGGAGTATCAAAAAAAAATATTTTCAATAGTTTTGCGTAATATTAACCCCATCAGAAAATATAATTAAAAATCGTTGTTTTTGTGCATTTGTTGCTATTTTAAATGGAGTAGAGGAAGTGTACCGATTATGGAATACCAAAATATAAATTCAATTTTAAACACAAAAAAAATAAATTTTATTCGGTCTTTTAAAAAGATGTTGATGAAAATACTATAAACTTGCTTTTAAACAAAAGTAGAACTTACAAAAATTATCACACTCCATTTAATAAATTGAAAGGTAAAAAAACACAAAATGAGCACATTTAAAAAAGTGACCCTAATATGGACCACTAAAGATTTCCCCATAATATATGTGATAGTTTAATTTATGTGCAGAAAACACAAATAAAATTATCTATTAGATTCTGTGGCATAGCAATAAAGAATGCAAGAGGTCAAAAGGGATTGAAAAATTTGAAAAAAATTTGTATGAGTAACATGAAAAATTTGTGAAGCTTTCTTGATGCTCAATTCTTTTGACTTGACGGCTGCTATGCCTTTCACCATATCCGCCTTGTCCCGGACGTTACGCTTTTTTTCTTTTGGTGTCATCTGATTACTTACAAGACAAAGTACAAATTTAAACAAATATTTAATGTGGTTCCAAATATGGAATACTATACCATATTAGGAATACTATCCAATATTCAATATGAAATACTATTCCATATTAGGAACATACTGATATTCCATCTTAGGAACAAGAAGACTAACTTAACTATGTTAAAATTTACTTATTATTTAACTGAGCTCACCTAAATAATTTAAGTTATCGCAAAGGTTGAGCTTTTTCTTAATGGCACGGGACAAAAGATATGTTTAAGCTTGAACCGATTTAAAAATATAAGAAAAATAAGCCTTCAATAAATTGTTACGCATTTTACCAAAACACTACTTTTAATAACTGCTCTTGTCTACAAAGATCACCTTCCACAAGGATAATAACAACGAATATGCGCATGAAAAGAAAGCTTTACCTGAAATAAACAGGTAAATATATAACGTAGTTTTCAAAATATAGCACTATTCCATATTAGGAGCGTATTCCATAATCGGTACACTTCCTCTAACTGTTGTTTACAAAAATAAAAAAAATATATTTGTATACTCCTTATTGTATATAGCATATTTACCAAGTTTAAAGTTTTTCCATCAACGTTTACACTTTTACGGGCCTTTTGAGTAAAAGACTGTCAAAACACCATGTTTTTTATATGAAAAACTTCAAGTGCTCACTAGCACGTGTAAAAGTCAACCGATTTAAATGAAATTTAACACATATTTTTTTTAGTTATCTTGATCCATTTTAAGCAACGGGATCAAAGAAATTCAGACTTTAAAAAAAAAGTGCCTGTGAGTCGTTGAAATTTGGATGAGAAAGTGCAATTTTGTCTTCTCCGTTACCCTGTTTTAGACAGTAAGACATGATTTAAAAATCTATAAAAAATCCTCCATAATCCTTTTTCAAGTCTTGTTTTGTATGCGGAATAATTTTACAAACACTAATATAGTTCACCATTTATACCAACTTTAGTCATTTTTCGGTAACGGAGAAGACATGAAATGTTCAGTCATTTTGAGGCGTAATACTATTTTTACAGCACTCCTATCAGAAAATAGTTCTGAATTTAAGAAGTGTATTGAAAATACTTATAAAAACCTAACTGCACATCGCCAGTTGCATCACAATTTATAGAGAACTGATAGCGGCAAAAATGCCGAAAAATGCCCAAATACGAAAGATAAAGTATGGGCTTTTTTGATCACTTGCCTATTTTACAACAACAAGTAAAATTTTATATTTACAATTTTTTCGTTAACTCTAATATATACTGTAAATATTGGCATATTTAAATGTATTTTTGTCCTTAATTTGAAATTGAGTTGCTTGGTTTCGAAATTTTTGGAATGGCCGTACACATAAATAGGACAAAGCCCGTCCCCCGCACCCCACCTTTCCTGGCCTACGTAGACAAGAATAATATTTACTAAGAGGTGATGACGCGGTAGAACGTGGGACAACTCCTAAGAAAAATACACTTCGCAGCTTTACAACTCACGCATGGTTCAGCCGGAAGGTGCTTTAAGAAACCGCCATACAATCGGCATAAAGAGTATTGAAACAACGTGATTAGTTCAATTATTAAAGACTTCCCCCACTAGATGTACTGAGATTTTTATCAGTTTTACTGTGATTTTTACCAGTTGTACTGAGAGTTTTTACCAGTTGTACTGAGATTTTACCAGTTGTACTGAGATTTTTACCAGTTTTTACTGTAATTCTTCCAGCTCCAACCACTCATTCCACTGAACTGGGCACATGATCCGTGACACTTGAATTCATCCGAGGTTTTTATCAGTTTTACTGTGATTTTTACCAGTTGTACTGAGATTTGCTCCAGCTTTACTGTGATTTTACCGGATTCATCCGCGATTTTTACCAGTTGTATTGAAATTTTACCAGTTTATTGTGATCATTACCAGTTGTACTGATATTTTTACCAGTTTTACTGTGGTTTTACCAGTTGTACTAGGATTTTGACCAGTTTTACTGTGATTTTTACCTGTTGTTGTGAGATTTTTACCCGTTTTACTGTGATTTTTACCAGCTGTACTGGGAGTTTTTACCAGCTATACTGAGAGTTTTTACCAGTTGTACTGAGATTTTACTAGTTGTACTGAGATTTTTACCAGTTTTTACTGTAATTCTACCAGCTCCAACCACTCATTTCACTGGACTGCGCACGTGATCCGTGCCACACTGGATGTGTATATCTCCATACAAGTTGAGTTCCGTGAAAAGGACCAAGGCCAGGAGGGTAACCATTAATAACAACACATGGAATTAGCCGTATGTATAAAGACAATTCTGGATTTATAGCTCAATGAAGAAATTAACTTAAAGCTAAAGTTTTGTATTTCTTTAGTAAGAACCCCGGAAGCCCGGTGAGCTACCTCAGGCCCTGATAAAAAGGTACATCACAAGTCTTTGCTGACTGAATGGTTAAGTGCATAGTAGGAAACATTTATTTTTCTCCTCATACAAATTTCAGCCGAAGCTGCAAGAGTCGAACAATTTTTATATTTTACTGCAGCATTTTGACATCTACTGCAGCATTTTTGCCATCTATTCCAGCTGCTTCTGTACAGGCAATGACCAATGAGTCATTAAATCAACAAGACAAAACGTTCACTTGCTGCCTTGGACACCATATCAACCATATCTTAACATAATATTATATCCTAAGAGTGGCTCTCTTGGAACGTTGAAGAAGTAGAAAAGCATTGCGATGACAAGGAAGAGCTTATTCAGCTCACGCCATTTAGTTGACCATGAGTGAGATTTTGTTGAATTAATTGAAATCGTATTTAAAAATCATGTGCAAAAATATAAGAAGGGATTATCTAAATCAATAAATGTTACAACCAGGGTTCCTCAAGGCAGTCATACAGGACCACTAGCTACTATTTATACTAAATATTTCTTAATGACATTGCTATAAAAATTCGTTATTAAGAATTTGTAATCTTTGCTAATGACTTTAAGCTTTTTTATGGCTTCACAATTCCAAGCGAATATTATTTTTGCAACATGTTATTGACAAAGTCTGTGAACTTAAGAGGCCTCTGGATAAATTTTTGGGAAAATTGGAAAGTTTTGTAAAATGGATTCCCATGGATCTCAGCCACGGAACCATGTATTCCTTTAATTTAAATTGCATATTTTGGCTTTAAAGTGTTCAAGATATACTTTTGATTTTGGATGTTGTTTTTTTTTAATTTAAAAAAATCAGTGATGGGTTTTGTAAAAATCACGTAAGACTTCCAAAAATAACCTACTTCTGAGAAACAGGTGAGGCGACATATATAACATTTATATCATTTTAAAGGTAAAAATTAGGATTTCAATCTGTTCGAGGCAGATTTTTGAATTTCGTCTTTATTTTTGAAATATATTTGCTTTTGGTAATCGGCAAATTTTCTATTTTTCATTTGTTTTTTTTTTTTTTTTTTTAAATAACAAGAAATGAACCTCTCTCATAATGACATAAATGTTAATATAAACTAATTTACTAAGAAAAGAACAAGCAAAAAACTTAAATGTTGCTAAAAAATAACACATTATGGCGGTCGTGAAGAACTAGGTAACTCAAACTCATAAAATATTTAGAAGGTCGGGGTTTATATTGAATATCATTCACAGAACCTTACTAATTTGGAAAACTTGTTCGTCATTTTTTTTCAGATGTATTAGAAATTACTTTTCTTTAAAATTTCGTAAAAAATTGTATACTATTTTTTTCCGCAACTTTTAATAAAATAATAATTCACTTCAGGTATCTCGACTTACCTGGTTCTTCACGACCGCCATTTAAATATTTCGAGTTTTTAGTAAATCTAATTGCTCTAACCAGACAAAAAATGCAGTTCTTATGTGGATTGCTTATACCACTTAATTGAAAATTACTTTATAAAAAAAGTCTAAAACAAAAATTGTTAATTTCAATAATTTTTCTTTTTTAAAACAGAGCAAACAGTCATAATTGCGGGACATAACTTTTGAATTTTCCTCTTGATATTAACTACATCTCCTTGAACTTTTTTGCACAGCAATAAATTAAACAAAATCAAAATTTGAAGAGCCTATAACTTTATTTTGTTTACATTAAAATTCATTAAACTCTTCATCATAAAAATCAAAAGCATATTTAAATATCCAAACTTTGTGTTCGTTCAGAAAATTTTAACGGTCAGTAAAGCTATAATAGGAGGTGTGAATGATGAATACAATTTGTGAATACATTTTTTACTACTTGCATCTTAAAATTATTAATTGAAATCTCAAATTTGTATTGCTGCACAATGTTCTCACATAAAATACAAATAATATTGAGTTCATTGCTTCATTTGTTTGTGTTTTTTTTTAGTTTATCAACCGATTTTTCTACTATTTTTGTTTTGTTTTTAGTATTTTATTTATATCTAAATTACGTGTTATCTTTTCTTGTATGATGAGGCGAAGAATATTATATTAATATATTATAAAAAGGAAGTACATATACAATTTTATTAATTTTAACAATCAACAAGATGACAGGATGTATTTTCTATACATAAAACAAAGTGTTATTTTAAAAGGCTTCGTTAATTAGCGCTGTTTATGAATTAGTTTAAAAAAAATATTTAAAAATAAAAGTTCGAATCAATAAACAAGCCATGAAGAGAAGACTCATTTTTATTATATTAATAAAAATTGTTTTTAGTGATGAACATTTAAATCAGTGTTTCCCAACCTTTTTTGGGCTATGTCCCACTAAAACTGTTCCAAAATCCTAATGTCCCCCTAAAATTATATCTACACATTTTTTAACATTAAAAAATTGAAGTGTTCGCTAAAAAAAAACTTGAATGATTAAAAATTAGGAAAAAATCAATACCTACAATCAAAAAATTTTACTTTTAAATCTGGCGAATATTTTTCCAGATGATCAAAAATTACATTCTTAGCGATATCGGTTATTTAACATTTTTGGAACCAATAAAAAATGTCAAAACTTCTGATGCAAATGTTATTTCTTTCATATCACTGAGGCCGAGTATCTTCGTTTTTAGTTCTACAAGAGTTTTTTTTTCCATAAAATTACTTGCCTAACCACCGACAGATTTTTTTCCCGTTTTTTGTCGCTAAGAGAATCAAAAAGTTTAACAAATCTTTTCAAACAGTTTCGAAAACCATCTTACTTCAGAGTGAAGTCTTTATTTTGTTCCTTACAAAAAAATCTGGAAAACCGTTCACAGTTTGGCACAATTGAAAGTTTGAACAAGCCAAATTTGAGTCCCGGCTGTTTTCGAAATAAAATGAGTGCGAAAGTGAGATCTTTTTTCTACTTCGCTCTCATTTAATTTTAAAATCTTAAAAGCCTGAAAAGCATGATAATGTACAACTGCCCCCCATGAAATCGTATATTGCCCCCCTGTGGCTGTGGGGCGTAGGCCCCACGTTGGGAAACACTGATTTAAATAAAAGTAAAAAAAAATAATGTCACAGGAAATAATAAAATAATAAGTAGGCAATAACTTCCTGCCTTTTTTAGTTTTGATATTTGTTTAGCATATGATAGTTTTTAGTTTTGGCTTTCGGACCAAAAATGCGAAAAATGCAAAGAAATTTTAAGGTCTGAATGGATAAATCCCTGTCAGTTTTGAAAAAATTGGCATATTTTATCCATGAGTTTCTTCTCTATTTTTTTTAAGGCATCACTAGCCTTTTAAGCATATCAAAATATTTTGAGCAAAAGGGCTCTGGAAGTGCAATCTTCCAAAATAGCTTCTTAATCTTTTTGTGTTCAATATTTTCGATAACATCTTAATTGAATTCAATTTACCTTCACTTAAGGCTATGCATTCCAAATATTGACCCAACCAATTAACAATTCAATCATAAAAATTCCGATCACTAACACAACAAATCGGTAGCGTCACAGAATCTATATTTAGAACTTACGACCTATCAATTAACATAACCCTGAACTCTTAAATTTATGTCCCTACCAATTTGGCACAAAAAACCCAAAAAAAAAAAAAAAAGGATCTAACAGTTTACTGTGATGTGAACACTGATATCATCTCAGTCTAATTTTAGAAAATTACGTTTCCTTGATCTGGCTTCAGGATTTCAAGTTTGGCATCAGGCATTGTTTCTTAAACTCAAACGGCAAAACCCTTGTGATCAGAATGGAATCTAGCATACAATGCTGAATACTGTCATTGCATTTAAAAGAATAACAAATGATTTTTTATATACATACATTCACTATATAGATATATGTACGTACCTCTATGTGTTAGCATTTAGCGAAGTTAAAAAAAATGTCGTCATAACAAAACGCCTCCACAGAATCGCCTGCAAAACAAAAGAACATGGAGCACCAGGACTAGAGGAGAACCACCTAAAAGCCCACAAGCTACAAATCACTTTGCTTGCTTTAAAGCAGCTACCGTCATCGCATTCACATCGTCGTCAATATCAGTACCACTGCCATCATAGAACCATGTTTTACCACCATGCAACCAGGGATACCACATTCTATCTATATGTCATACAATATGATCATACAATGAGAAAATGACATTTGTTTCGTGGGGGTAGTAGAAGGTAGCAGTGTTGCCACACTAAGAAAATTTTGCATACTAAATTCTTCAAACCAATTCTAATGCTATGGATTCGGATTTTTAGTCCTCGTTCAATAGAAACACCTTAAGTCATTTTTTTCGCAACCGAGATGCCTTTAAATTTTTCATATTTAATGAAATATCAAAATTTCTATTTACTTCTAATTTTAAAGAAAAAATATCCCAAATTCAAATATATTCAGATTCCTGTCAGTAAAAATCCATAAGAAAAAATATGTAGTGTAATTCAGGAAAAAAATAGGCAAAGAAAAATTTTAAGATATGTCGAAAAAAAGAAAATAAATTTATAATAATTTTCTTAAAGTTTTACCTGGTTCAAGTAGGATTTTTTTTTTTTAATGAAGAGTTATGAAGGTGAATGAGTGCAAATGTAGTGTACAAACGATAGAAGCATTTCTTTTGAATTGCATTTTTGTAAATAAATGCATAAAACAAAAAAAAGTGTTTTTTTTTAGTTATTCAAAATAAACATATCATTTTTTGTTAATGAACCCATCTAATCAATTTTCCAATAAAATCGATACTTTTTCTCCTATTTTTTTATTTAAAGCTAACTATACAGTTCTTTTGAGTAAAAAAATTCTTCAAGGTGAAAAAAAAAAAAAATGTCCGTGTTGTAAACATTTTTATTTATTCATCGTCAGCTTACAGTTCCCAAAAAAAATCTCAAGAGACTGTTCTATGTAAAAGCAAACACAAATACCAAACGCAATTTTTTCGACAAAAGAATGTCAGTGACATTGTTTTGCACGAACAAAAATTCGTGGTGAATATAAAATTTGTTTTCATTGGGTAGTTTTTTTTTCGCAAAAATCGCTCCCATAAGAAATACATGTAGTTTTTTTTTCCTCACGGAACTGTATATTTTATTCTTAAATGGGTAATTCTTTGTCAAATTCCATTCTATCTATTTTTTTTTTCAACAATATTAAAATTCAATTTTACAATTTTTGTTTTGATTTTGTGGCTTTGTTTTTGGAGCATCAAATCTATAAAAGCTTTTTGCTACTTTGCGTTTCAAGAAAAAAAAATAGGGTGAAATGTACTAAAACTGGAATAGGCGATAATGACACTCTTTTTCTTTTTTATATGTAATTTTGGGCTCTTTCTTTTTGACAATATTTTTGTTGAGATTCTTCATTGCTTGTTATGTTTTGATCTCTTGAAATTTTCTACTTTTATCTTTAAAAAAATATATTTTTTCGTTTCGTTTTTTTTTTCTTTCTAGATGGCAAGACTTATCATTTTCTTGGATCATTATTTCTATTTTAACTGCACGGAATAGTTTTTGTTTGGCTTGTCTGAAATATTGCTACCGTTCTTATAAAGAAAATTGGAAGAAAAGTAAATATTATTGCAAGACATTATTTAATTTAAGTTCAATGAAGATTTAATTGCCTTAACGGTACTGATATCCATGGTACTGACATTTAGACTGTTTAGAAGTAAACTCACTTCTTATTCTTAATGCTAATAATAAAATTAATTTCCAAGATAGATTTAGCTTATGTTAAATTTATACAAAATTCTAATAATCAACCAAAAAATGTTATAACATGCTTTGAAATTACTACCACGGTACTGACAAATACAATTTATTACGTGACGCACTTTCTTTGTATGAAAACAAATCACTCTAAAAGTACAATCACGTACAAAAAACTAGTTGCTTTTGGTTTTTTTATAAATAATAAATGCTTCTTTTAGAAAACCTCCTTACAAATTTCTTGAAACTAAAACAAAATAACGATTTAGCGGGAGAAATTTTTTGAATTCAATAATTAAATTAAATCCTCGTTCATGATAATTTTATTCAGTAAGTACTTTGACTTGAGTTCTGCTAAATTTGTCCTTAAAATTGCTCTTAAACTTCTTTAAACAAGGAACAGACATCCCACGGTACTGATATTTTGACAAAACTTTTCCAAGCCATGAGGAATAAGTCGAAAATTTGTCCATGATCTTGAATGTACATAGATTGTAGTAAATAGAAATAAATATTCAAACTAGAAATTTATAAACCAATTTAACATTAAAATTAATAACTGGGCACAAAGAATCACAAAATTGGCATAGAATCACCTTCATACTATTTTCAGGAAAATAAGAAAAGTGTGTTCTTGTCAGAAATATTTTTGTTTCTAAAAAATGAAAAAATGTGTCGGTGAATGTCTTAAACACGCTATGTTCCATATTAAAAGAAAATCGTTCAAGGTTTTAGCCAAAAATACAGATACAATTGTGAAACCCTATACAGGTACCTAAATTTAGGTAAAAATTGTTAGACCAGTTTTGCACCATTAACAGCTTTTATTATGATTATTATTTAAAATATTTTTTTGTTTAATTTCTACAAGAAACTCATACAGCCGTATTATTAAAAACGGTCAACTCACTTTTGTTACTACCGAGCCTACCATACTATGGACTAGGAGCTAGTTAGAGAGATTAAATTAGTTGATAGTTGAATGTTGAATGTAATAGAAGAATTGGTAAAAATTCTCTTTTGCTTATACATCATACTCCATGTTTACTGAATCTTTAAATAGAACGTATTTTCTTAGACACCACCGGCATACACCTCTGTGAAAAAGCATTCGGGGTGTTGCAGTAGTCGTTACGTAGAAATACGGGTTAGTAAGGCCGTTTTCCAGAAAACAAAATATACAAAATTTTCTATGGTACATAATTCGATTTTAATAAAAATACTTTCGCAATATTTTCCATCTTCAAACAGTGAGTGATTTTTAGTAACACCACTCTCCAAGAATTTTTCGCTTATGAACAAAATAAAAAAAATATTATTTATATCGTTATGTTCGTCTCTGATATAATATCAAGAAATAAGACTTAATAAAATATCCTCTCAAACTCTGAAAATTTAATTTTATCGTCAGGCGTGGTAGTGGGTGGATTGAACTGCTCTTTAGTTTTTTTGTTCATGAAAACGAACTCTGAAAATGAATCGATATATTCTAGTCTAAAAATCAAGAAAATAATGCTCTAAATTATTAACTTGTTCATACAAAGTAACTGTGAAAATGTATAATCCAAACCATTGGAGCCATTTCCAAGAAACAAATTAATAATAAAAGTGGGCGTGGCATTGGATATAATTTCCAGATATAAATTTTTAACTAATTTTGCTCTTCATGTGAATAAACTCTTAAAATTCCATCAAAAGCATATCCACGAGCCTTTTCCGAGAAACCAAGAAATAATAAAAAGTGGGAGTGGTAGTGGGCGGATTTTATTGAATTTTTCTTTTTTTTCTTTCTCTTAAGAACAAACTTTGAAAATGTCATCTAGAAATGTCTTTAAGATATCAAAAAATTAGATAAGTGGGCGTGTCAGAAGGTGGATTTTACTTAATTTACTTTCAATTTTTTTTCTTGCTCATACAAATACATTTTGAAAACTCCATCGAAATCGTTGCAGCCATTTCTCCAAAACCAAAAAAAAAAAGGGCTGACAGTAGGCGGATTATATTGAAAATACTTTTCAATTTTTGTGTTTTGTCATAAGAATAAACACTGAAAATCAGTGTTGCCATTAAATTTTTTTAAAAAATCTGCCAAAATGAAAAAAATCTGCAATGCAGATTTCTAAGGGAATTATGTGTTCATACAAAAAAAAATGTTTAATAAGATACAAATGACAAAAAAATAAAATAATTTTATTCAATTAATAAAAATAACATTGTTTCTTAATGTACATTGTAGAGTTACCTATGCTTAAGGCATTTAATATTTTACTTTAAAGTCAGTGCGAGTGCAGTTATTATGATTTAAATTTATGGAATAGAATTTTATATAAAGATGACAGCATACAGCAAAATTATTGATGATTTTTTAAAGAGAACAAAATATTAAAGTAGGCACGAGTGCAGATATAATCTGCGTTACAGATTTTTGAATTTCAAAAGTCTGTGGATGAGATGAAAATCTGCAAAATGCAGATAAATCTGCATGGCAACGCTGCTGAAAATATCACCCAAATCATTTAAATCGTTTCCGAGAAATATAGCATTTTCGAGAAACCAAGAAATAAGAAAATTGGGCGTGGCAGTGGGCGGACTTTACAAAATATAATTTTCATATTTTAATTCCGTTTATAGGAACATACTCTGAAAATTTCATCCAAATCGTAGGAGCCGGTTCCGAGAACCCAAATATATTTATATATATATACCTACAAGGTTAGTCGCGTTTGCTTCATCGGAAATTGCAGCGACTTTGTTAGAACGTGGACGAACTGCACATTCTGCACTAAAATTGCAAAACATGCAATAAGAAAAGGACGTGGAACATCGCCAAAAAAAGCGCAATGACCAAGGTTCTTAAGATATGCAAATTGATTGTTTGGGACTAATGTACAATGGCTCACAAAAGGTCGTTGGAAGCACTGAACAGAACATTAAAAAATCCTCGTGACAAACAAAAGATTTTTGGTGGAGCCATGATTCTGTTTTACGGTGATTTTCGTCAATCGCTCTTCTTTAACATAATTCCACGTACAACTGCAGCTGACTAACTAAGCCCATGCTTGAAATCGTCAAATTTGTGGTGGCATCAGCGGCGTAGCTACCTAGGGGCAAACTGGGGCGGCGCCCCAGGGCCCCGAAGGTTTGGGGGTCCCAGAGACTGACAGAAACAATTTTTCGAAGCGAAAATAAAATTTCATCTTGACTTTAAGAAAGTTTTTGCTCAGTTTGTTTTGGATATTAAGGGTCAGTTTCAACACTTATGGATAAAGTCTCGGATAGCCTATCACGAACTGCTAAAAGTTTCCGTCCTAATATTTTGAATTTCACCTAAAATAAATCCGTCGCGGTTCATACTGAATTTAAATCTTTAAAATCAGTCACATTTTAGATTAAAACGACAAGGATTTTCAGTTTTGACAACAAAAATTTAATTTTCATTATGTTTTTGATTTTTTATATTGTTCTCAAATGTCAGCCTCTAGTAAAGATTTTGACTTGTGAATAAACTTCAGAAGTATATGATGCTATTTGGTGAGAAGTTCAACTAGAAAAAATGGAAGTTTATCGCGATATCGTTTTAACAGATCTTTTAACGTGATCGATGCAAAACAAAAAAATCCATAAAAACTGACAAATGGGATCATAAACGAACAATGCCTTTTTTGACTTTGCTTCTGGTACACGGTAATACGGCCGAGATTGATTATTCTTGCAGATTATTGGGAAATGGTTTCATTCTGTTTTCGGACAGAAAACATTTCATTTATATTCACCCCGATTACAAAATCCAATGAGTGAGCGGAGGGAGTCAGACTCAATTCTGACATTTCGCTCATAGTAAAAATGTCAGAATTGAAACTGATTCCGTCCGCAGCTCATTCATCGGATTCCGTTATAGGCGTGATTATTATTAATAACATATGTATATAAGTATATGTGTAGCAAAATGGCTTTTGAGTTCTATTCGTGTTTGTTATTTTTGTCGTTTCTTTTTGTGATTTACATGCAGGTATAATAATAGTCGGTGTTTCTTGTAGACGTGAAGTTCTTATTTCTTCTAACACTAAATGCTTGCGTAATGTGGACTGTTTTTTTTACGAAAAAGTCATTCCATATGAAAACGTCTATCGAAAAAACCAGCACATCTCCGATTTTGCTCCAACTTTGAGAGATGCGACCAAACGTCGATTTTATTCGATTCCAATTGATAAAGAGCAAAAGTGTGTGTTTTTGTCACTGCAATCAAAAGAAATACAAAAATCGATGTTTTGCAAAAAGACGTACAAAAATGGAAAACGTCATAGGAGAGGGGATACCTTACCTGTTTTTTTTGTATCTTTAAGACTTTTAAGAACAACAAAATCAAGTAATTTTTCATAATAAAATAACGGTTTTAAAAGTCCAATTGACCTATAGTTTCGCTTCCTTAAGTCACCTATGCACGCACAATACATAAAAATAACAAAACCAAATTTCCAGGATTTAAAGTTCAAGGTTAGTACTATATCCTGAAACCTTCACGTCAAACACATATGAGATGTGCTGGCTTTTTCAAAAGACGTTTTCATATGGAATGACTCGAAAATAAAATGTTTGAGGCTAAAATTTCTTATAGATCTTTTATTTTTTCAAAGGAAAAACAAAATGTTTGTACTGCAAAACTGAACTTATCAATGAAGGCCACAAAAATGTATTGGTTCATTAACGATTTTTTGAAACACTCCACAAACATTTCTGTTCTTAGCCACCAATTTTTTGCTATTATAAATAAACTGCATTCTAAGCTTTAAAAAGTATATGCCTTACGGACATATTGTGCTGACAGTTTTTGTAAAAAAATTCCTATTACATTACATACCTATCTTCTAAACTTTCTCTTTTTTTTGCTATAATCAAGAACGAAACCGATTTTTGTAAAGGGGCCCTATTTTATTTTCTGCCCCAGGGCCCTCACCTACCTAGCTACGCTACTAGGTGGCATGTGTAGAACCTTAAAGTAACGACTAACATTGATAGTTTTTTTTGCAACAAAATGGAACTGCAGATGTATTTTCGAAGCAATTGATGGACAATGGTAATGGAAAAATTGCAGTTGATATCTCCACCGGATTCATCAAATTGCCCACTATTTCTTGCATGGTAAAAGAATCGAAGGAAGAACTCATTTGACGTGTTTTTCCAAATATTATGCAAAAATTCAAAAACTGCGACTGGCTGTGAAAAAGACCATGAATAACGACATCGAGGCAACGATAATTAAGGGAAAACAGAGGATGGCTTCATCCCTCGCATCCCGATGCTTTCAACGGACTTGCCATTTTAGTTTAAACGACTGCAATTTCCCGTGCTTCTGTAGTTTGGCATAACAGTTACTAAATCACAAGGCCAGTCGTTAGAAGTTTGCGGCATAGATTTGGATAAATAAATAGGAAAGCCATTTTCTTTGTTTGTTTACGCGCCAGAAAATAAAACAAAAAACGTTGTTTACCACAAATTTTTGTATCGAAGCTCACCTCATTTCATTGTGAATATAAGATAATATTATACATAATACAAGTTTTTTAATTTTTTTTTTTAATAGTTCTGAAAATAGTTCTGAAAACTACAACCTTTTGCAACACATTACATTTTCATACACAGTTGTCAATCTCAATGAATTGGGACTCAAAGTCAGTTATGAAAAGCTAAAGCCAGATCAATCTAAGGTGGTACGAAGTTCACCGGGTTAGCTAGTTATTCATATTTCTTAAAGTAAAAAAATGGTATTCTTGTTTATAAGCCTATAATAGCTTATACTATTTGACGATAACCGTTCTTAAGTTTCAAGGAACTTAAACTATAAGAGCAAGTAGGTACGTGCGACTCAGTCGTGTATTTAAATTGTTATCAGTTTTATTTGTTGAAATTTTACTATTGGCTCCTCGATTAATAAAATACCCAAAATGAATTCAATGCGCCCAAATCCCTGAAAATGGTTGGAATAATGGCAGTTGTTTGCAACCCCGGATATATGGGGGGGCAAACCGGGGCCTGTGCCCCGGGCGGCAGCTTACAGGGGCGCCAAATCCATGTGACTGAACAAATTTAGAATTGCGACGCTTAATCAAATTAAATGAATTGAGATGTGGCAATGGAATATCAAATTGTATTTCTCTGTCAACTTTTAGTAGTTTTTTCTATCATTATTGCACGATTTAAAATAATTTTTGAATTGATTGAAAAATTAAATAAAAGAAACGAACTACAATACATTGTTGAAAGTTTTTCTGTTGTATTTTAACAATTATTGTTTTATGCATTGTAAGTACATTTTTACAAAACTTCCCCTCCTCCCTAAGATCCCTCTTCTAGAATAATATAACACTTGAACTGTGCCCATCTCCAAGCCTCGCACCACGCCGTTAAAATCGTAGTCTTGCCTAAAGAATGATTTGCTGGATACAGGCATCTTTATTACTGTATTTTAAGATATTTTTTAGTTCACAAAAAATCTAAATACACACAAATGTATGAAATCAGGTGCTCTACAAGGAGCGTTCATATGAACAAAAAGCGAGATAAACGCCAAAAAACCATTTTTACAGTTTTTCGACAACAATTATTCATGATTTCGAAATTTAAAAGATACTTTAACCAACAAAATCAAATAAAAAATGTACTCTAAGTTCTAAAGGAGCATTTACCTTTTTCAACACCCATTTTCAAAAGAGCCGCAAACAGGAATGGCTGTGAGTTGTAAGTCACTAAACTCTGGTTCTCCACGAGCTGTTGCGCCACCCAATTTATATATTTATTTATTCAAAAGAGTGGATATCAAAACATTTTCCACAACCAAAGGCTGCTCTCACGCTTATCAAAGACCCAGCCAATCTAAAATGACTTGTGTTTTGACGTTGCTTAGCTCTCGTACTATTAAGGGTTGAAATTGAGTGTGTCAATTTCATTAAAATCGTTCAAGGAACAACGAATTTATAATATGTTGACATTTTCGAATCATCCTGTTTTAAAAATATTTTTTCTGTTAAAACTCTGTATTAGCTATCACCTCTGTCAATTTCATTGAAGTCACTCAAGGAACAACGTACTCCCGAGGATTTCAAAACTTTTTTCGAAACTTTGTACTTCGATACTTTTTCTTGCGTAACTTTGGCTTTTCGAAATTTTGTCCTTTCGAAAAATTTTTCTTTCTTAATTGAATGGTTCGTGAATGGATCTTCAATAGTTCTCCCATGATAAATTCGGGAACAAATCATATTTTACAGATCCTTGCAAATTTGATTCGAATGAAAACGAATTTAATTAGGAACCAAGAAAATAATATTCGCAATTGAATCAAAAATTAAATTCCCTTTTTCCGTGTATCGTCTTTGTATCGGCATTGTCAATTTTCTTATCTGTAATGAACATTTTCTGAATGGACTACACATCCATTAAAAAGTATTATTCTCCCAGTGACAAAAAATCCAAACATGTATGTGTTTTTTCATTTTATCAAAAACGGCAGGGGCGTCAAAATTAAGTTTTTGACCCGGTTAGGAAAAATCGTAGATCCGGGGCTGGTTGTTGTTAGTTTTAATCAACGTATCCAACGATTAACCGTTTGTTATATGTATCTTCTTAAAGTTACATTCGTTTTGTTTAATATTTCTTTTGGATATTATAAAAGGTCCGCCAAATAACTTTTTTTTTTTGAAAATGCTACTACTACATGGAGTGTAGCTTCGGCTGTGTGGCACGTAGCGCCGTCCTGTTGAAACCAAATGTTGCCAGTATCCCCCTCTTCAATTTTTTTGTGAACAAAAATACGTTTAACATGGCCCGATAACGATCGCCATTGACTGTAACGGCCACTCGAAGAAAAACGGCCCAATTATGCCTCTGGACCAAAATCCGCACCAAATAGTGACTCGTTTTGGGTGTATCGGCTTTTCAATGGCGTGCGGGTTTTCTGTGCCCCAAATGCGACAATTTTGCTTGTTTACATACCCACCAAGATTAAAATGAGCTTCATCTGAAAAGATGATTTTTTTTTGGCAAAATCGGCATCTTCTCTAAGTCGATCGCAGGCCCACTTAGCAAAGCAGCCATTTGAATGAAATTATTTTTCATTATTAACCGGAAGGATTGTACTTTCAAATAAAAAAGAAATTTGAGAAAATATTCAGTAGTTTTTTTTTATAGCCTTTTAAAAAAAAAAAAGTTATTTGGCGGACCCTTTATTTAATATTATTGGAGCGCAGATTGTTGTTTCGCAACATAAAGTTAATATTCCATCCTAAGACATGGAAAAATACTTATCACGTTAAATAAATGTTCCCAACAAATGGCGCCCAACGTGGGACTCAAAAAAGATAAAAAATAACAATTTATTACTCATTCTAAATTAGCACCTCCAATCTGTCTTGGATCTGTTTCTAGCCCGTCACCTTTCCGTCATGAAACCGTCCCCTCTACGTCTTGGATCCGTCTCCGGTCCATCTACGACCCTTTGAATTATAAAATCATGGTTTTTTAATTGGCGTGGTTTTCAATATGATAAAACTTCATTTTTCAGTATGACATATAATTGGAAATGTTCATATTGAGAACTGTGTGGTTGATGATTGATACCTGTTTTCGTAGATCTTTCTCACCTTTCCGTCATGAAACCGTCCCCCTTACGTCTTGGATCCGTCTCCGGTCCATCTACGACCCTTTGAATTATAAAATCATGGTTTTTTAATTGGCGTGGTTTTCAATATGATAAAACTTCATTTTTCAGTATGACATATAATTGGAAATGTTCATATTGAGAACTGTGTGGTTGATGATTGATACCTGTTTTCGTAGATCTTATTGAATTTTATTCTGAAGTTTATCAAAAGTCACGAAGAAGTATTTAGTCTTCCACTTATTTTGGTTTTATAAAAAAAAACAATGAATAGTATATTAAAATGTTGAATTTTAATGAATCAAAGCAACTAAAAATATGTAAACACAATTTTACATCTATTTGACAGTTATTTTCTTTTTTCAACTTCTCGGTAACGCTGCACTGTGTCTGCGCTAAGTTTTTTGCATTTTGTGTTGATGTTATTGCTGTGTTGTTGCCTGTTTGTTGCTTTTGTTTTTATTTTTGCAATCTTATAAACTGACGTTTGGCTCTGCCACCATAATCAATGAGATCAGTTTGTTGTGCGGCTTGAATCGATGTGGTGGCTTGTTTGAATTGTAAATCGGAAATCCTTGCGCCCCCTGGTGGTTGTTTTTTCTGAAAAGTATATTCTTTTAAGAACACAATATACCTTTGCAAAATAAGAGGAATAACTGATTTGACAATCAAAACTATACTAATGTCCTTTACATTATAATTCAAAGTGCCCTGAATAAGCGAACCATCACGAATATAGAAAAACACCTACGACTATAGACTAATAGAATAACAGAATTCAGGTAAGTGATGCTAAGAAAATTATCACCGGAAATAGAAATGTTTGAAATTCTCTGCATGATTTTCTGCATCCCTTAATTTGACATTGTGTTAATGGGGCAATTAGATAGTGCGCCATATGATACCGTTATAGGAAACAAAGTTATGTGTGGTGCTCAGCGTTGTTGTCGAGTGTTTTATATACATATGTACCTACATATCTCTCTTCTTGTAACGGAATATCTTACTACCTAAGATGCTTAGATATTTTTTGTGGTTAAAACATGACTTGAAATATTTTTTTTTTTTTTTGTCGTTTGCTCAGAGCTTAGTGTGCACACTTCACGTTTAAGAATTTTTCTACATGGATTGAATTTCATTTTGAATCGATCAAAGTATAACGGTTACAATAATTTATTTGAAGTTGACAATAATAATAATTATTATCTACCTACAATTAATATTACTATGAATTGAATCTACGTAAATGCCTATGTGTAGATGTTGTTATATTTGTTGATATGAGTTTTTTTGTCTTCGTTTGTTTAGTAAAAAAAAATTATAGTAATTATATTAATAGAATCATGTAAAATAATGCCATTCTCTAGCATCGACCACAATATTCAAGATACGGGAATCTACCTACATATGTACATATAGTCGTGTCAATCATGATGCATAACATAGGTATCCAACAACTATGAAGTGGTTTTAATTAAATTCTCCTACTTGATGACATTTTATTGATTTATTTATTTTTTATTGACGATGGGAAGAATATTGTGCTTTGTTAATTTGATTAAAATGGTATTATGACTCGGATGATGTTAGATAATCATAAAAGTGTGATGGTGGAGATAAAAATAAAACAAATAATCTGTGACATTCACAATTTTTTTTGCTATACCTTACATAAACCTCCCTAATTGGGTATTAATTATGTGAAAAATTGAATAAGTGAAACTTAAAACAAATGAAATTTAATTTTATTACAAATAGAAATAAAGATTTTGTTGAGGTAGAAAGAAATAAATCGATTGAAAATAGAAACAAAAACAGCCTTGAACTTCTCTTAAAACTAAAATATCGTTTTACTGAACTAGTTTCCATTTTAGAAAAATGTGGGTGAAGAATAGCAGCGTTGCCAGACATTTTGGATTGCAGACTTTCATTCAAGTGTCCTACTGAGATTGAGTTTTTTTTCCTGTTAATAGCAACCAAAATAAACACGAAAATATTAAAACAAAAGAAAATTGTACAGGGTGTCCCACAATCTCTCCACCACAAATGAAGCACTGAGGTCACTTTATTTCGAATAACCTAAAAAGTTATTTTCTATTTCCGGTGTGGAGCTATAACGATTTCTTTTCACTGGCTCTATCTTTGCAGAACTAATACGGGTTCTCAATTTTTTTTTAAATTTTTGTGTTGTATTCTTACGGTGCAGGGAAATAATTCCACTGGCATCTGCTCTACTTGGGAATCTATTCCATCTTTGATGGGAATCTGTCCCACTTTATTCTCGCCGCAAGAGGGAATTTACTACACCCAACATTTTGTGGAGTTTTTTCCCACTTAAAATTATGGAATTTAAGAGATTATTGATTCATAAATAATAAAATAGCAAAATGGATATATAAGATAAATTCAAAGTTTCTTTAAATCCGGATTTCTTAAAGGCAAAAGAAACTTTGCATACACCCAACCTCGCAAGCACCCCAAATCCTATAACGATACCAAGCAGGGGGGTTGCAGCATGCCCCCCCATACTTACCTCACTGTTTATGCAACGTAATGCTGAGTGCTAGCGCTATATTATCTACACTTGCCTTGCCTTACATATGTAAAAACAGAGCTGTAACCCAGCATTACGGCGAATTAACAGTGAGGTATGTATGGGGAGCATGCTGCCCCCTATAACTACGGTGACCATATTTTTGGGAGCGAAATCCGGGACAAAAAGTGAAAAATTTAAAAACGAGAAAAAAATATTGGACTTTTCAATAATTTGTATGTAATGTCAAAAATAACAATTAAAGAAACAGAAAACAGAAAAACAAATAAAAAAGAAAGGAACCATAACATAAACTATAATGTCCTCACAACATAACTAAAAACTTAAAAAAAATTACCATTTTTAATTTCATTATTAAAATAAGGGCCAGTTTTTTAGTACAGTTAACTCTGAGTTTAATCAGAGTTTGCTAGACCTGAAAATAAGTCAACCCTGAGTTATTTCAGAAGCAGCTGGAGGGTTTGGTCTCTGAGCCAATTTTTCAAACAAGGCGAGGTAATTTGGAGTCCAAACCCCGAAATGTTATTCATACAATTTATGTAACGTTAAGTAGAGTCATTTCAAGCTAAACGCATATAGAGGTAGAATAGTGACTACATAAGGATATTTTTGACATCTTAACGTAATAGATTTATTTTTTTCGTTCTCTTTTTGACACAAGAGCATTGTAACTAAAATGAGTCGGAAAATATTTTATGAATAAGGATTTACACAACTTTGAATAGAGAATGTGCAAATACGGGACAAATAATCGACAAATATCTGAATACGGGACACTTGTACGTCCCGGGTTTCTTAAAAAGTAAACCGGGGCAGGCTATAGAAATACAGGACAATCCCGGGAAACCCGGGACGGATGGTCACCGTACCTATAACCCTCCTATATAAACTTTATGTTAAAAAAATAACTACTAAGAACGAATACAAAAAATGAAGTGAAATTGATTCTCAAGTGGGAAAGAATTCCGCTCTTCAAGTGGAGATCTTTCTCACTAAACGGTGCAATAAAATCCCTTTCTTGGTGAGAATTAACTTCACTTTGAAAAGTGGAGCAGATTGCCACTAAATATGGAATAAACTCCCATGTGGAGATGCCCGTGTAATTATTTCCCTGGCACTCTGTAAATTTAACATGATAGTCTAGTCAATTTAACATGAAAATCTGGTAAACCTAACTTGACTCATTGTTGAATCAAACCTTTTAGTCTTGTTAAATTCACTGGATATACTGTTATTTTATCCATGTTGACTTGTGTAGATTGCATGATACCCTAACTATTTAAGCTATGAAAATGTTAAACTTGCACTAGTACCAGGTTGTATAAACATGGCATACTGTTATTTCAACCATTTTGACCACTATATTATGCATGATATCGTCCTAAATTAACCCTATGAAAATGCTTCCTGAATGCTAACGATTCGGTTTCCGTATATATCCACTCGGTTTGGCATCGACACAAGCTGAGCTTACTATTTGTTGTGAAGCAGTCAAACCGAATCGACTAATTGAAATTTAGTAAAAATCTAAACCAAGTTGTCTTAACTTATCGCTTTCGCTTGATAAGAAATAATGCAGTAGTTTTTTTTAGTACATTTTTATCTTCGCTTAAATAAAATGTTCATTTTAAATGCAACAACAATACGGTAGCCAAATTATTGTTGTATTTTACCTAGGATTTTTTCTAAGTGGACATCAAAATGCGCTTAAAATTACGGCTGTACTGTAGATGGATTCAAAAGTCAACAACAAATTGAATTGAAATTGAAAGATGGCAACCACATCATTGCATTGAAAGATGGATTAAAACCCATCTAAAAAATTTGAAATTTTTAAAGTTTGTTTACAATGCTCCAGGATCAAAATATACGTACTTACTTACTTAAGGTGGTGCTACAGTCCGGAGTGGACCAGAGCCTAAACCAACAAGCTTATTCCAGCCAGTTTCTAGCTAGCTGTCTCCAGTTTCGCACGCCAAGTTGGTTGAGGTCCTCTTCCACTTGCGTGCGCCACCTTTTATGCTGTCCACCTCTACTGCGTTGTCCCACGGGGTTGGACTCAAAGACTTTCCGGGCCGGAGCATTGGTGTCCCACCGCTCTAGGTGACCCAGCCATCTTAGTCGTTTGCTTTTCATTTTTGTGGCTAGGTCAGTGTCGCTGTACAGCCCATACAGTTCGTTGTTTTATCTTCTTCTCCATTTCCCATCTATGCAGACGGGACCAAAAATCACCCGGAGAATTTTCCTCTCAAAACCGGGATGATAAGCGTCTTATACAGGGACAGTTTAGTTGATCGAGAGAGGGCTTTGCTTCCTAAGCCCGAAGAAACAGCGATTGGCAAGAGTAATTCCTCGTTTGATCTCAGCACTGGTATCTTTCGCTGAGTTTATAGCGGATCCTAGGTAGACAAAGTCACTAACTACCTCAAAATTATAGCTGCCTATAGTGACGTTCTGTCCTAGACGTCGCGTCGGTGTTGGGTGTCCATTCTTGTTGACAGCATATGTTTCGTTTTGCTTTCATTCACCGTTAACCCCATCTTCTTGGCTTCCCTCTCAATACTCTCGAAAGCACCACTGACATCTCGCTTAGTTCGTCCAGTTATGATAGACTTTTGAAAGATTGTGGCTCTAGTGTTGGACGTGAGAGTCTTGCACTATTCTTTTAAGAACGATGTTGAAGAAGTCGCATGACAGTGCGTCGCTGTCACCTTGCTCAAAGCCTTTTTGACATCAAAGTTGTTGGTGAGGTCTTTGCTGAACTCGTCATCCTGAACAAACGGACGAGTTTGTGAGGGATGCCAAAACTAGACATTGCTCTAGGTATATAGCTCGTCTCTATAGACGCTGCCATACGCGTCCTTAAAATCGATGAAAAGGTGGTGGGCATGAATTTTAAACTCCTTAGATTTTTCCAAGATCTGCCGTAGTGCGAATATGTGGTCGATTGGTGGACCTTCCTGGCCTAAGGCTTCATCGATATGGACCTATCAGGTTGTTGACGAATAGCTTAAGGCGTTCACAAAGCACAGCAGAGAAGATCCTGAAGGCGATATTAAGACGACTTATGCCTCTGTTGTTGGTGCAGTCCAGATAGGATCGCCTTTCTTGAGGATCCGGCAAACAACGCTCACGTTGAAGTTCCATTGATCGGGCATGCTTTCTTGCGACCATATTTTGCAGATGAGCTGGTGCATGCTCCTAACCAATACTTTGCCAGCTGCTTTTAACAGCTCAGCCACTAGGCTATCAGCTCCAGCAGTTTTATTGGACTTTAGTTTAGATATGGCTGTCTTTACTTCGTCGAGATCGGGTGGACGGAATTATTGGCCAGGTTTAATGGCACAATCTGCATGGTAGCGAAATTCGGTTAGTCATCGACGCCGTTATAATTTTTGCAGAAATGATTTTTCTATATCCTCTGCACCGACTGCAATTTTACCACGATGTTCACTTGATCATCCTTGCAGACTTCAGTTCGGAGCTTGTAACCCTGGGACGTTCTCTTTATCTTTTGGTAAAACTTCCTTACTTCATTCCTGCAATGGCATCCCTCTAACCCCTCGATCGCGTGCTTCTCATGCTCTTTCTTTTTCCTTCTAAGAAGCTTGTTTTCCTCTCTCCTCTTCTGCTCGTAGAGCTCGCGAGCAGCTCTGGTCCTTCTATGCAGCGCCTCTTTGTATGCCTGTTGTTTGGCTGCATGTACTTGCTGGCATTCTTCGTCGAACCAGGGGTTTCACTGATGTGGACGTGCGAGGCTGAACATGTCAGAGGCTTATTACTCTGACGACTTCCTGCCAGTTCTTCCACTGGTTCTCGATACTTGCAGTTGGCGGCATAGGACTATTTAAGAGGGCGTGAGAGACTCGATTGGAGAAGGACCTGGAAGTTTCTGTAGCCATCCAACGTTGAATTTCCTCACAATATTTCCATGTTTTGGCTTTGGTCTGGGGATATCCGTAGCACTACCTTGGCTATAACAAAGCAGTGATCCGTGTCAACGTTGGACCTCGGAAAGTTCAGACATCTGTAATACTGGAGGAGTGCCTTGCGTCGATCGCAATGTGTTCAATCTTGTTGGCGGTTGATTGACCATGAATTCTCCATGTCCCCTTGTGTATATCGAGATATAGGAACTGCGTACTAGCTACCACACCATTTTGCCCCGCAGCAAATTTGGAGAGGGAGACAGAACATTCCACGTGCAGATCCGAAGTTCATTGTCCTTTTTTCGTTTGCTTTGTTCGTCAACAGTAAATCCGTCCATAATCCGAAGCTTGGGCTTGTGGGCTTCGCAGCTAAATAGCTTTAAGTGGCCGGGAAGTCACCCCGATGGCACGACCTCAATCCTGGTGGACCAGACCCTTACAATATAAATTCAAGTGCGGGCAGCCGGATTAACTGCTCCTTAAAGGCCTGAGCTCCAAATATGTCATAGTATCTCGTATAAGGTGTTCACTAAGTATAGTTCAACCTAACTGGAACTTTAGAAGCCACCGTTGATACCATCTGAAGAATTCTTCTGCTGCCGTTTGGATAAAGGGGAAGTGCCCTAGTGGGATCACTCCTCTCCCTCTCTCGTTTGCTGCCACCTTAAACTGTCCACAGGGATTGGAACCCCATCTTCAGTTAAAGGTACTAGGCACCCACAGTGTTCACCACGGGAGGTGAGAGTAGGAGTTGATAGACAGAGTGTCGGCTTGAAAAAAAGCTTGTGGACGCTTGTGTCCTCTTGAATGCACTGTGTTTACCCTTTGAATATTGATTTGAATACCTGCTAACCGCCAAAAGTTCCCACGGCCAGGTCCCTTCTTACCTACTCAATTGAGTTTTGATTTTTGTTCAGTTCTGCGCGTCTATCAAAATCTGTTACAAATGTCAATATCTGATGTTGTGTTTTCGTTGTTTTCTCAAACTACCATCCATCAAATCCTTCCACAGTCATTACTTTTATTCAAAAGATTAAAATTAAAATTCTTTATTTATTCCTTTTGTCATTTTACTTGGATTTGTGTCAAGTTCATGGCATCTCAATCAAATCATTTCTGTAGGTCAAATCATTTCGCATTGCACTTTCCTTCTGCCATTTGATGCAGCAGCGCCAGTAAATCTTAAGTACTTACCATAAATTATTCCCGCGTGTAATTACTCATAAAAAGATGTGTCAGCCTCACTTAAGCTGATATGTTTGTGGTACTTAAACCAAAGTCACTGTCAGAGTCAGTGCTATTTAGTACAACTAAATACTTAACAACCGTCTACTGTCTCGGGGTATATCTACTACTGACATTCAAAATGTCATTTACAATCCAAACAATTTGTATTTTGTTGCTGTTGTTGTTGTTGTCTTCCAAATCCCAGATGGTGACTTCTGATAAATTAACGTTTTCCTTTTCAATCGTTTAACTACTCGGAACCCAGCTCAGCTGTCAAATATACTTTGTCTAGTAGGAGAAGGTAGGTAGAATTTCTTGAAAAATTGCTCATAGATGATTTATTTGACTAAATGATCTTGAGGCTTAAACCTAATTTTTCGAAGTAGCTATAGTACCGTATAGCATAGCATATCTATCATGCACTGATGGTGGAAGAAAAATCGTGCAGAAAAATCACGGTCACAATTACCCCACTTTTTCGTGACGTTTTTCAAAATCACAACGAGATAAGGATATGTTATCGGGATGCGGTGGGATACCTGTTCCCTTTTGGCATTTGAAACAACTTTTTTTTTGTATATTTTTTTTTTTATTTCGGTGGCGCATTAGATAGATGAATGTTTGTTGTGATGATGTGAAAGATGCATGCATCAGATACTAAAATGCAACTGGAGGAAAAACGTGATTCAGATGGATGCGCGAACGCCCACCACTTGCACACACACAGCGCAGCGCATCAAAACTTAACTTTCGCAAGACTGAAGATCAAATGGGAAATTAGTATGCGATTTGTTACGAGAAAGTTTCGTTTGCAGTTATAACGTTTTTCTTTGATGGCCATCGATCTAACTAAAATGTTTTTTATTTTTTTTTTATTATTTTGTGAGGTTTGAATCATTTTTCTTGCGATAGCCGGACATACGGACTGTCAATCGCCGCCGGCCGGCCGGTGAATTTTATATAAGACCAACAGACTGACAAACCGACCACCCATCATTTGAGACTCGCGAGAGTATCAGAGCTCAGCGAGAAATAAAAATCACATCGTAAATATGTCAAACGGATGTTATTGTTGTTGGTTTTTTTTTTATATATTTATTTTTTATAAGAGTCCCAATTCTAATCCAACGTTGTTCTTTTATGTCTGAAATTTGCACATCTTATACAATTGTAGGCTGAACTGTTTTTGTTTATGTCTCCCTTTTGGCTGCCAGTAGGGGAAGTAGGAGCAAACTTAGTTAAGGGTAAAATATTTGTTGAAGGTTATTTTTCAAAAAAAATTTTGAGACTTATTTTTAAAATTTTAAAAAATTCGCAATTTTGAAAAGTCCAAATTCAATTGCAACGTAGCATCAGTACATCGGAAATGAAAAATGAAAATAAATAAAAATTTGTTTAAAGAAGAAAAGCTTATACCTACCCCTTTGTTTTGCTCTCCAAAAATATTTTAAGGGAGACCAACACCTACCTCAGTTCAGTTGCTTTGAGTCTTTGAAAATTTAAGAAAAAATGAATGTCAGATTAAATAAAAAAGTTAAAATAATAATTTGTAATGGTAATAATTTGCCGTTAATAAGTCGTTAATTAGTTGCGACAGTTTTTTTTTTTGTCATTCAATGTTTTGTATGTTTTTTTGATATCAAGTTTGGGTGCTTTTCTAACTTGACATAACTCCATAAGCTGTCTTATGGCTTAATAATTTAGTAAGTCTTTAATCAGTTGTGAAAAATTTAGTTAAAGCGTACAATGCTTTCTATGTTTTTGGGATCCTTTACTAGCTTTGATATCAAGTAAGCGAAGCACCACTTAAAAAGGGGTACCTAAAAACCGCTAATACCAAATGGCTTATGGCTTAATAACACAGGTTTACAAGTTTTTCGACACGACTAAGTAAGAGTTGATCTAAAGGTAATTTTTCGTGCTGAACTCATCCGTTATCCGTTGTTCGCTATCAGCTCTAGTTTTCGAGATATCACCATTAGAAATTGCCAAAAACCCCTCTTTCGCCATTTTTGGGGTTATGTAACTATGCAAATTGATTTTTATTTTTTTAATTGTACACATTTCTGAAAGTGCTAATCTTGATATTCTTCAAAATTCAGCTTTAATCGTCCCAATATCTCTTTTTCTTTTTACGGTAATATCTCGAAAACCAGAGCTGATAGCGAAAAACGGAAAACAAATTTGAGTTCAGCGTGAAAAATTACCCTTCGAACGACTCTTACTTTCACATGTCGAAAAGTTTACCGATATTTGTAAACCTGTGTAGTTTGTCGTTAACTAGTCTTTAACTAGTTGTGAGAATTTTGAATTATTCGTGCAATGTTTTCTACGTTTTTTAGGTTCTTTGCTAAAATGACATTGAGTTTGCATAGCACCACCTCGCAAAGAGGTAAGAACTGCTTAAACCGAATGGAGTATGGCTAAATAATTCATGGTTAATTAGTCACTAGTAATTTTTGACAGTTTAGATTTTTTAATTATATGTTTTCTATGTTTGTTTCTATGTTTTTTTCTATGTTTTTCTATGTTTTTGTCAAAAGTTGAATTATTAAGCCATAAGACATTTAGGCCCATTTGCTGATACGAAACTTAAATATTTAAGTAGAAAACTTACGTGACAGTTTACGTAGAGGAAAAAGTAGAACATAAAGCTTTTAGGTTTCGTATCAGTAAATGGGTCTGATTATAATAAGTATAATATGTTTTTACCTCTTTTCGAGTTATGTTCAGTTAGCAAAGCCCCCAAAAAAAAACATGGAAAACATTGAACGACAAGTTCGAAATTGGCAAATTTTTCACTTACCAATTCCTCTATTCGTCAAAGTTGCTTTGCTCACTTGACACTCGTTGTTATAATCCAAAATTTCATGGAAAACATCGCACGAAAAAATTGATTTTTCACAGCAAACTAACAACTAATTAACGGCAAATTATTAAGCATTAAAATATTAAATTTTAGAAGTTTTACCATTTTTCAAAAAAAGAAGCATAGAAAACGTAGAACGACAATTTCGAAATTGTCACAACTAATAAACGACAAATTAAGCTTCTATCCATTTTTCGATCCACCCGAAAAAAAAACACAGAAAACATTGCACGATCAAATTGAATTTGTCACAACTAACTAACGACTAATTAACGGTAAATAAGTGAGCCATTAGCCATCTGATATAAGAAGTTTCTACTGATTTTCGATCGCTAACTTGATATCACGTTAGCAAAGCACCCAAAAATAAAATGCACGACTGGGTCGCACGTACTTGCTCTTATGTTCAAGACACTGTGGGCTTAAGAAAATTGTATATAAAAACATGGAAATTATGAGAGAAAAATGTAGAGAAGCATGAAATACGACTTTTAAATTGGATAAAACAACTCTTTTGACAGTTTGATGTGGAACAAAAGAATGCCATCTTAATTCTTGATTGAATATGATTGTATGGGAAAAAAAAATTTAAAATCGTTGGAGCGGTTTTTAAAAAAATTAATTTTTTTATATATAAAATTCTTAAAACATTTTTAAGAACAAATCTTGGTATGCAAATCTAAAGTATATATTTATGTGTATATGAAAACAAAATTTGAAAAAAAATTGTCAACCCGTTTTTGAGATATCGAATTTTCAAAAAAAATTTTTGAAACTTTTTTTAAAAATCCAAAAACTTTTTTTTTGAAAATTTTGATATGCAATATTATTTGATCTTATCAGAATTTAGCACATAAAAATATTCATCTAAATCCGTTTAGCTGATAACGAGAAATTTCAAAATAAAAAAATACGTTCTATGACAGGTATTATTAATAGTTGCTAAGTGTAAAATTTTATAATTTTTGGTAGTAGGTCGTACTAATTTAAGTATATGAAAAAAGTTTAATCAAAATCGTAGGAGTCGTTTTTAACCAAAAAAATATTTTCTTTTGCGGTTTTTTAACTTTTGTATGGAAGGTACCTTTATTTTTTCATAAATGTAAAATTTTTTCTAAAAAAATTTTATAGAGTACTAGAAAAGTCTTAAATACCGAGTTTCAAACAAATCGATCATGTCGACTTCGAAATATTTGATTTTCCAAAAAAAATTTTGAAACATTTTTTAAAAATCCAAAAAATATTTTTTCAAAAATTTTGGTACACAAAACTATTTATATTTTTTGGAAGCTTTTGTATAAAAAAAATAATAGAAATCGGTCATACCGTTTTGAAGAAAATCAAAAATCAAAAAAATGTTTCTTTGGGAGGTACCATTAATAACCATTTTTGAAAAATGGTATTCCACCAAAAGAAATCCTTTGCTAAAATAAATTTATTGAATTTTTTTTTAAGAAAAGTTGTCGAGCCGATTTTGAGAAAAATACGATTATGTAAAATTGCTAAAAAAAATTGTATGGCAGGTACCGTTATTTTTGATTCTAAAAAAAAATGAAAAAAACGTGTCGGCAGAATCACCAAAAACTACTACATATGTACCAAGTTTGAAGAAAATCGATCGAGCCGTTTAGGCTGTAGACGAACAGACAGACAGACAGACAGACAGAATTTTGCCACCCACTTTTTTGGAGTTCTCTATCATCGTAATATCATGTTTGATTGTTATCTCAAATTTTTTTTTTTGCACGAATCCAAGACTTGCCTTATAGTACCTATAATCGCAAGTAAAAAGCAAAGAAAACACTGAACGACAAATTAAAAACTGTCACAGCTAATTAACGACTAATTAACGGCAAATTATTCACCTACCTATTTTTCGATTCAACACAGTTGCTTTGCTAACTTGACATTCATTAAGAAATAGGTAGATAAACATAATAATTTTGAATACAACTTCGTTAATGTAAAGAAGATCCCCATATTCACTTTTGTTCCAATTTCCCCTATCTGTATCATTTAGGTTTAAATTTATGAGATCGATTGTGATTCTTCACAGAGATGAAGATTGTTGAACTTGGAAAGAAAAAAAAAAGTTTGTGTTGAGTGACATGGGTCTTATTTTTTATGCTGATGGTCCCTTTTTTGCCGCCTGGCTTATATAGTGTTAAACAAGCCACAAAGTATTTAATCTTCGTTAATAAGCGTGCATAGTTATTTAAAAAAAAATATGTGTGTCCATATTATAAACACTGATGATAGATCGTAGCCACATAAGATGAACTCATAAAAGTGGAAGAGTTATGATATTTATTCAATGGTTGATACTCCAGTCACTGATTTTTATCTTTCGAAATTTTAATAGCTTTTTTTTATGATTGGACTTTGGAACGAAAATTTTTAAAATTACCGTTACAAAGAGCTGTCTTTTATTGTGTTAACATTTTTTATTGTCTTGTTGTTTTTTGAGATAGAGAAATAGCTGGGGCCGAATTACCGCTTCCGTGACCGAGTGAGTGAGTGCCATCAGTGATCGAATGAACGAGTAATCACATCAAATTTTGGTATACTAGATTGCTCGAAACGTGAGCGGTAATGCCAAACTCACATAATTCAGTCACGTATTACTCGATAACTGATGCGGTAATTTGGCCCCTGTTGTATGGCTCGTAAATGTGCTGAGGACTACAGCTTAAAATAGGATAGTTTTTTTTTATTTAATACAATAAAATTAGAAAGAAATATATATAAAGTGTATTCCACGATTGGTCAAGAAGGGAAACCACTAGAGTTTCGAAGGATGAAGTTTTAAATAATTAAAGTTTCCAAAGGACAAAGTTCCGAAAAGATAGGGTTTCAAAAGACAAAGTTTGGAAAAACAGAGTTACGAAAGGGGACAGTTTCGAAAAGTCAAAATATCGCAAGTTAAATTATTGAAGGACAAAGTTTCGTAAAATAAAGTTCCGAAATCCTCGGACCTTTGTTGTTCCTCGAGCGATTTAAACGAAATTGTAACTGGTGATAATGATTTTGACTTATTTTCTTGATACAACCTGTTAAAAATATTTGTTTCTTTTTTAATTCAGTCAGTCTCAGCTTTAACCTGTTTGAATTTCATTGAAATCACTCAAGAAACAACGAAGAAACATTTTTCTTTGTAACACCCTTTTGAAAATATGTATTTGTTTGCCTTTTTAATTCTGAAGGTACCTATCAGCTATCACCTGTTAAAATTTCATTGATTTCGCTCAAGGAACAACGAAGCTGCAATATTTTGACATTCTTTCAAATACTCTTGTTTTGAAAAAAATTTTTTTTTCTGTTATAATAGCTGACACAATCACCTTTGTCAGTTTCATTCCAGTCGCTCAAGGAACAACAAATTGCCAGATGTGTACATATTTTTGAAGCACCCTGTTTTGAAAATATTTTTTCTTTAATTCTGTGAGGATATCGCAAATTTGTTATCGAAACTTTGTCATTCGTGACATTATTTTGCGAAACTTTTACATTTAGAAACTTCCTTTCCTTTCATAACTTCGTTTTTCGAAACTTTGTCCTTTTGAAAACTTTCCGAATTCTTGCCTTTCAAAGCTTTGTTTTTTCGAAACTTCATCCTTCGAAACCTTGACTTTCGAAACTTTGTTTTTTTTTTAAACTTTGTTGTACTATTTCAGCCAAAAATGCTAAATGCCAAGTCTACACAAAATTGACCGCACCGTTAGGCTTAAAACCCAATAGCGTGGTACACAGATTGTGAGACCCATTTATTCAATTAACTATCATCGATTTTTAAAAAACAAGATAATATTTTTAAAAGGTTAAACAAAATTATTTATCAGCAATAATATGAATTATCTTATTATACCCTCACAACATTTTCACCAGACAACAACACTTGCTATTATACTAGAGACACGACCTCAGCCGATGCAATGTGATGCTTCAATGTGCTCTAAGCCTATATAATAAAGGTACATAGTTGCAAGAATAAGAGTTCCATTAAAATTCAGAAAAATTGTTTTAGGTCATAGTGCGCCCTAGGCGTTACATAAATTAATCGAAAAAATCGTGGCAATTAATTGTATTTTTCAACACAACGACTTGAGACTTTTTTAAGTCCAAGTGAATTATTATAGGATAGAGGTGTTAGAGAGAATTTTTAGTTTGTTTTTAAAATGCAAAGTATTTCTTTTTTTCAAAGCTTGTTGTTTATCGACAAAGAGAGGGTGCCTTAATTGCATTCGTGCTAAGTGTTTGTCAATTGCGTGCAATCATAGAAGATTATAAGGCTCTTAGAGGTGTTTTTTTCCCATCTTTATAAACGCGTAGCATAGATTTTTTGTATGTTCGATGTGAGATTTATGTTTATTGCAGCAATATGCACAGTGGGACCGGAAATATATGAAAACTTGACTGAAATTTTTAGCGTCATTTTTGTATGAGTGGCTATAATTCTTCGTACATCAATAGATTCCTTGGTTAAATGACATTTTTTACTTGCAATAAACAGTTACCAAAAAAGGCAAGTATGCATTCGTAAGAAAAATTGAACTCGAGATTGTCATCAAACTTGATAAGGGAGCGCTACGATATCCTGCAAACCAAAATCTCGAATAACGAAATTTCGCATTTTTTCTAAAAATCTCGAATAACGAAATCTCGCAAATTAAAAATCTTATTTTTCATAATCTCGCAATTACAAAATCTCACCTTTTAGAATCTCGCAATTACATTTCGAACCTAACAAAATCACGCAATTTAAAATCACGCAAATCAAAATCCCGCAAATTCAAATTTCACCGCAACGAAGCGCAAACGGCTTTTAGAAAAATTTGTTTTTTTTTAGAATATATGTACCTACCCAAGAGCACTTTGCATAATTTTTCTTTTCAACTCATAACTATACCCATCAATAAAAAAATTGTATATATTCTTTATAACTGTTAATAACCTCTATAATCATTTTGGTTGTCTTTTACGCGTTTTTAATGGAACTAAAAGTATTTTCTAGTTCAAGGTCAAATACGATTAATGCAATTTGCACATGACACTTTACATGTGGATATACGATCTCTGTGTTCTCTTTTTTTCTTGTTCTTTTGACAACTACAATAATATTGAAAATTCACAGTTCAAAATAATAAATAACAGTGTGGTCTAAAAGTACTCAGACACTGCATTGTATATTTTGCAGTAGGTAGGATATCTCCCAAAATTGAATGGCATTGCAACAAATACATTTTTTATATCAAAATTTCGCAAATTAAAATCTCGCGTGAGGTTATAATTTTTGAGATTTTGATTAAAAAATGTATTTGTTGCAATGCAAATCAATTTTGCGAGATTTTGATCTGTGAGATTTTAGTTTGCGGGATTTCGTTATTGCGAGATAATGAAAAGCGGGATTTTGTAATTGCGAGATTATGAAAGGCGAGATTTTGTAATTGCGAGATTTCGTTATGCGAGATTTTGAATGCGAGATTTTGATTTGCGAGATTTCGTAGCCAATCCACTTGATAAAAGTGGTTTTTGGCCATTCACCCCACATGGTTTTTTAATTTCTCTTTTGGTACCTACCATACAATATTTTTGGCAATTCTACAAAATCTTATTTATCTCAAAATTGGCTCCACACCTTTTCTTGCAAATAATTCAATAAACTACTTTTAGTAAAGGCTACCTTTGCATAGAAAATTATTTTTCAAAAAATGAGTATTAATAAAAATATATAATAATAAAGAACCATATTTTTTATTTTCTTGAAATCAGTGTAACTCATTTTAATAATTTTGCTATACAAAAAATTAAATAGTTTTAGTACCAACATTAAAAATAAGTATTTTTTTGAATTATTGAATTTTCGATATCTATTTTGGTGGTTTTTCAAAAAATATTTTACTCTATCCAAAAATAACGGTTACCTCCATAGAAATGGTAAAAAAGTCGTCCAATAGGATATTTCATTTTTCTCGAAAACGACTCTTGCAATACGATCGGGTGGATTACTTTTTTTGAAATCTAATTTGTATCTGCATATTAATAAAACTTATTATTTTCAAACCAAACCAAATGACTTTTCTTTTAAATACTACTCCTAAGATTTTCAAAAAAAAATTTAACAGAACCCCCATTGAACAGTATTTTTGATTGTGAATTTTCTCATTATCGCTTATACCTAGAAGAGATCGTGCCGGCCCTTTCATTAATTACAAAGAAAAGTTTTTTTTTTGTTTTTTTTTTTTTACAAAATTATTTAATTGTTTCACGTTTAACAGAAGATTAAAAGTCATTGGGCCCTACCGATAACCAAATTTAGATACGACTTAAATATTCAAGTAAAATAAAAAACCAAACAAAGTATGACTGAATTATTGAAATCGACCCTAAGTAATGAATATTATGGTACTCGCATACATCTACTCTTAAATATGAAACATGTATGTATGTGGTTCATCATTTATAGCCCATTCCATTATAGCCTATTTTACTTAAATATTTAAGTCATCTCTAAATGTTGTTATGGAACGGCCCATTAATTGCATGCATTCAATTCCTCTTCAGAGTTAAAACTCATTAAATATGTAACTTTTTTTCAATGGAATATTTCTAACGGTTATGAATTTTTTTGTCAGTTTATACTTATTCCAACATCCAAAACAATCTATTCAGTCTTAAGGTTAGGCTTTAATTAACAAAATATTGTCACACGGTATTTATATCACGTATACGCCGGGTATACCCTTCTTGTGATTTAAGCAAATAAAGTTATCTCTGTGTGTTTGTTTTGCTATAACAATTAAAAATGCAAGCAAACGCCTATTGGCCACAAGTACGTGCTACCAGTCATGCATTTTATTTACAGTCGCTAGAAATTTGACAATAATTTTGAAAGTAAGAACTTTTTCTTCATAAATGAATGAGGTGAGTAAAATTAATAAAAAAATGACTTAAATCAATAAAATTGCTACATGTAACTTGGTGTCAATGAAATAATGGCAGAAACAGCAAATGAAAAATCATCCACAAAATAAGGCATTTTTTCATCATGAAACATTGCCCCATTTTCATAATGAAAAATGCCCCCAAGTTTATAAAAAAAGGCCCCAAAGAGAAAAAAATACTCGGAAGAAAAATGAAAAATCGCCACGAAAGTTTATATAAGAAACAACAACAATTTTAACAAATTAATTTTTACGGTTTGGTTGATATCTCTTTTTTTTAATTTCAAAAATGTATAAATGTACCTGGCATAATACATATTTATGTACAATAGGGTGGTCCATGGTTGTTATATTGTTTTTTTTTTTAAATTCGAACTTGAATAGGTATCAAAACAAATTTCCTAATTTTTTCATATTTTTATTTCACCCCCCTGGTCTCTCTTTTTTCACTTCAAAAGATTAGAACCTATAGATTAGATTAAGACGAAAAAAAAATCGTGTCATATGGGGATTATATTTCCCCCCGATCAGGGGGGAGGGGTAATTTTCTAAAAATTTGACCCAAAATAAAAAAAAAAAAATTAAAAACAAACGGGACCACTTACAATGGCATGTTATAGCTTTTTTGGATGCCATGAATCTAGTTTTTAATATATTTTTTTTTTTTTAATCAAGTTTTTATTGTTAATAGTTTCTGAAAAAAATAATTTTCAAACATAAAAAATAATTATGTTTGTCTTTATTTTTAAGTTTGAAAATTAGATAGATAGATAGATAGATAGATCTTTATTGTAGCTAAATTCTTATAATCTTTTCATTAAAAACCTAGATTGCACAATTTACAGAGATATGGTGTATATATCCTACCTTACTACTGAAAATAATTACAATTTGTATTCAATAATATCACAGATAATACATTAATTTAGAAGGAAAAGCTACTAAAAACCTTCTTTTAACTAGACATATTTTTTAGTTTTCCATTGGAAGAGAGAAGTGGGGCGCGGAAAGCTCTCCTAAGATGTTGTTTACATGTTAAATGCATCAATTTAAGATATATCACAGTAATAAATATAAGTATATAATTTATAAATATAAACAAGATATAAGAAATAAATAAATAATTGAGAACATAATTAATAAAACAAATAAATAAATTAATACCACAAACACATAAATAAATAAATAAATTAACAAAAAAAATAAAAATAAATACAAATAAATACATTAACAAATAAAAACAATAAACAAACAAAAATAAATAAATAAATGAATAGTTAAATAATTAAATAAATAAATAAATAAATAAACAAATAAATAAATGAATAAATAAATAAATAAATAGTCAAATAAATTAATAAACAATAAATAACTGATCAAACAAACATAAAATATTAATAAAGTTGAGCGTACAACACCTTAAGTAGCCAGGTTTGAAATTAAATTATTATCCGAATTGTTGCACGATAAAATGTAGCGGTCATATAGTTTTAATATTCTTATTGGAACCTTATCGATGTTGGATATTATGTGAAGTTCTTCTGTAGAAAAATGCCAGGGAAGATTAAGCATAATTTTTAAAATCTTATTTTGCATTATTTGTAATTTTTTTATATGGCTTTTAGCGCATTTCCCCCAGACAGGAGAGCCATAAAACATAATACTTTGGAAAATAGACTTAAAAATTAGTAATTTGTTTTCTGTACTCATTTTAGACTTTCTATTAATAAACGGATAAAGTGTTTTTATAACAATATTTAGTTTATTAAGCGTTTCCTGTATATGTATGTTAAATGTCAATGTTTTATCCAGGTGTACCCCAAGATATTTTGCACTTGATTTCCAATCTGTTGGTATACCATTTATTTGAAAGCTATTGTTAGGGAGTAAACAAGGCTTTCTTTTTCTGGTAAAAAAGAGAGCCTGCGTCTTTGAGGCATTTATCTTTATTTTCCACTTCTTAAAGTATATTTGAACTGTATTCAGAGCAGATTGCAAATTGGTTTCAATGCTAAAACCAATTGAATCTGATGAATAAATGCATGTGTCATCTGCAAATATAGCAGTTTCACAGTTTTGGATTTTGGGGAAATCATAAGTGTATATGTTATATAAGAATGGTCCTAATACCGATCCTTGAGGTACACCTGCAGTGATATTATTCGCACCAGTATAATAGTTGTTTACACAGACTTTAAAGCTACGGTTTGAGAGAAAGGACATTATAATTTTGGTGATATACAAGGGAACGTTCAAGGATACTAGTTTATGATATAGTCCCTCGTGCCAAACATTGTCAAAAGCTTTCTCGACATCTAGAAGAATCATTCCTGTGCTCTGTCCTACAGCTAAATTATTTTGAACATGCCTAGTTATTCTATCAATTTGGTTGATAGTGCTATGATGCCTTCTGAATCCAAATTGTTCAGGTGGCAAAATTTCATTTTGTTCAACATGCGAAACTAATTTGTTCCTTATTAATTTTTCTAGGCATTTGCTTAGCGAACTCAATAAGCTTATTGGTCTGTAGCTGCAAGGGTCACTAGCATTTTTCCCTGGCTTATGGACAGGGATAATTTTAGCCACTTTCCATTCATTTGGAAAATATCCTACCTTGAAACAATCATTAAATATTGTTTTGAGATATTTAACGGCTATTCTGGGAAGATTTTTAAGAAATAGGTTCTTTACTCCATCAAATCCCGGAGACTTCGTAGTTTTAAGGCATTTTAAAATGTCTACAATGTCGGCAAGAGATACCATATCATCTGTGACAGCGAGAGGACTTGCATTAATTAAAGTCATAGATTGGTGTACAATACGTTCGATATCATTATTTGTCGAACTGCTGCCAGCTGCTGAATTGGTAGCACTAAATGTTCGGGCTAGTGCGTTCGCTTTTTCCTCATTAGATATTAAAGTTGAATTACTTATCTTAAAGGAGGGGATGTGAACATTTTTCTTTTTAATTACTTTAATTATATTCCAAAAAGGCCTGCTGCCCTTACTCAAACCCTGCAATTTATTGTTCCAGTTCTGGTTCCTAAAAAGAAAAATCGAAGATTTAATGAAGTCGTTCATTCTGTTCATTTCAGATAGGTAGTATTGGGCTCTTGTCCTAATCCATAAGTTTCGATACCCATTCCTTGTTTTAATCGCTTCAACTATGTACGTAGGAAGTGCATTACCGTTTTTCCTATTTCGATTTTTTTTAGGAACGGATTGCGCAACACTCTCAAGAATTGATGATGTGAAAACGCTTATATTTCCATCTATTTGTGAGGAAACTATAGCATTTGGATTTGTTTCTGGTATATTTTTAAGCTTCGTTCGCATGCATTTTTTAAACTTTTTCCAATCAGCATTTTCAAAATCATAGTAAAGATTGCATTTTTCTACAGGGGCAGAGCTTATATTCATTAAAACTGGGAGATGATCTGAGCTTAGATCATTTAAAACAGTAGGTGGGGTGAATATATCAGGCGTGTTAGTGAGGAATAAATCTATAGTGGAAGGACTGGATCTATTGTTAGGGGGAATACAAGTAGGTTGAGGTGGATATAAAATGTTAAATGGGTGTCTGGAATCTAAGTCTGATAATATATTACCCCATGCATTGGCTCTGACACATCCCCAGCTCCTATGTTTACAATTGAAGTCTCCTCCAATCAAAAATATATCGTTTAATGTAACTAATTTTCGTAGATCATTCCGGAAATCATACCTTTTACTTGGTGTAGCAGAACCACCCGGAAAGTAAATTGAAAATATTTTAATAGAATGCCCATTTTCAAATGGCACCTCAATGCCAATGTTTTCGATAAGTTTTGTTTTAATCATAGGGATTAATTTATGCTTTATCGTTTTCTTAACTACCACGGCAACACCACCCCCACTTCTCTCTTCTCTGTCTAAACGATAACATTTGTAGTCTTTATTAGAGATATTTACATTTTCATCTAACCAAGTTTCACTTATTAAACTAACATCAATATTATGCTTGCTTAAGAAAGCAAAATATTCTAATGTTTTACCTCGAATGCTTCTAGCATTCCAACAATTTATCTTAAAACTAGCATTCATCATTATTTACCTGAATAAAGATACTTAACGGCTAATTGTGCAATCGTATTAAACTGATCTGCTTTAGTATTGCATCGACTAAGTAAAGTGATCATCTCTGCTGTGAGGGCGTTGATTTCATCCATCGAGAAAAGATCGTTGTTCCCACTGTTCCCAGTAAAACCGGTTTGGTGCGAGTGCGAGTGCGAGATGTTTGTCCACACATTGGAGTTTGGATTGTTGTTGTCTCTCAAGTTATCGTTTAAAGCTGTAACATCAGTTGAGATTTGAACTTTGGACTTTTTGTATGGCGTGAGTGCAGGAAAGTCGGCTTTATTTGGAATGTATGCAGAAGCAGATGTAGTATGCTGCTGGTACACAGCTCGAGTCGACATCGTTGTGTGTGATCTATTTCGAATAGATAATTTTTCCCGAATTTTACAAAAGCTTTGGCGGCTGATGCAAATCGGGTCATTGGCCTTATGCACTTCGTTGCAATTTGCACATTTAATTTTTATTGAATTACAATTTTTGGTTTCATGGTTTTCTGCACAGTTGGCGCAGTGGGTTTTGATATGACAGTTCTTCTCTCCATGCCCATACATTTGGCAGTTATAACATTGTGTGAGTTTGTTTCTCTGTCTTCGGGCAAAGTCCCATTTCACTTGAGTTTTAAATATGGATTTGAATTGCTTCTTGAGATCATTTAACTTTACTGAGCCACACTCGAGATAGATGAGATAGAAGATATCTATAAAACTATCATACTTCTTCTTAATTATTTTTACGTCAAGGCATTTTAAACCGAGCGATAATAGTTCATTTTTAAGAATTTCAATTTTAAGTTCATGTAAGCCATAGAGCATTACTTTAAAGGACCGAACAGAAGGCAAATCATGTGTAAAGTATTGTCAGTTTTTTGACCTAAGGGCATCGCAAAGTTTGGTATGGGTTTCAATGCTTTCACAATTTACTTTAATGCCAATAGACATTTTCTTTACACTGTAGTCTTGCAATTTGAGTTCAAGAAATAATGAATGGATATTTTCGCTCGTTTTTTGTAAAACACAGACCGATGGTATTTTTGATTTTTTATTTGACACAGTTGGTTGTTCAACAGTTTCATCCTGATCAATTTCAATATCGGTATCTGGATGAGTTTGCAGGGGTATCCATCGGTTCTGCTCTACAGAGCTTATCTTTTGGTTTTTGTTGATAGAAGACATGGTGTCTTCACCAGATGGGGATCGAGATCTCTTACTAATTTTGATTTCTTTTAAAGGTACCGCACAGAAAAGAATAAACGTCTAACGCGTTCAAAGTGTCGATTGGTACTGAGTTTGAAAATTATTTACAATAAAAACTTGATTTAAGAAGCATATTAGAGATTGGATTTATGGTTTTAAAAAAAGCTTTAGCGTGTTCCGTTGTTTTTAAATAATTGTTTTCTATTTTGGTTCAAATTTTAAGAAAACTACCCCTCCTGCCTGAACGGGAGAAAGAAACCCCCCCCCTCCGATTCGATTTTTTCTCGTCTAAATCTAATCTATAAGTTCTGATTTTTTTTCGCGCGTTGTAAGAATCAGCCTGACTCCATTATTTGTACCTTGAAATGAAAAAAGTGGGACTAGGGGGTGAAATAAAAATCTGAAAAAATTAGGAATTTTTTTGTCTCTATTTAGATTCATTTGATAAAAATCTGAAAAAATTAGGGAAATTGTTTTTCAACGTTTTGAATCGAATAAGGGCTATCCAAAACAAACGAAATTTTGAGATAACAATCAAACATGATATTACGATGATAGAGAAAATAAAATGCACGACTGGATCGCACGTACTTGCTCTAATGTTCAAGACACAGCGAGTTTAAGAAAATTGTATATACAAACATGGAAATTATGAGAGAAAAATGTAGAGAAGCATGAAATACGACATTTAAATTAGCTAAAACAACTCTTTTGACAGTTTGAGGTGAAAAAAAGTATGCCATCTTAATTCATGATGGAATATGATTGTATGAGAACAAAAATTTTAAAATCGTTTGAGCGGTTTTTTTTTTAAATTAATTTCTTATATATAAAATTCTTAAAACATTTCTAAGAACAAATTTTGGTATGCAGATTTAAACTATATAATTATGTGTATATAAAAACAAAATTTGAAAAAAAATTGTCAACCCGTTTTTGAGATATCGAATTTTCAAAAAAAAAGTTTGAAACTTTTTTAAAAAATCCAAAAACTTTTTTTTTGAAAATTTTGATATGCAATATTATTTAATCTTATCTGAAATTCGTATATAAAAAAATTCTTTTAAATCCGTTAAGCTGATAACGAGAAAACTCAAAATAAAAAAATACATTCTATGACAAGTACTACTAATAGTTGCTATGTGTAAAATTTTATAATTTTTGATGGAAGATCGTACTAATTTTAGTATATGAAAAAAGTTAAATCAAAATCTTAGAAGTCGTTTTCAAGAAAAAAAATATTTTCCTTTGCGGTTTTTTCATTTTTGTATGGAAGGTACCGTTACTTTTTCATAAATGTAAAATTTTTTCTAAAAATATTTTAGAGAGTACTAAATAAGTCTTAAATATATAAAATATTTGATTTCCCAAAAACAATTTTTAAATATTTTTTTAGAAATCCAAAAAATATTTTTTCAAAAATGTTTGTAAACAAAACTATTAACATTTTTTGAAAGCTTCTGTATAAAAAAAATAATTGAAATTGGTCATATCATTTTGAAGAAAATCAAAAATTAAAAAAATGGTTCCTTGGGAGGTACCAATAATAACCATTTTTGAAAAAATGGTTTTCCACCCAAAGAAAGACTTTACTAAAATAAATTTATTGATTTTTTTAAAGAAAAGTTGTCAAGCCGTTTTTGAGAAAAATACGATTATGTAAATTTGCCAAAAAAAAAATGTATGACAGGTACCGTTATTTTTGGTTCTAAAAAAAAAATGAAAAAAACGTGTCGGCAGAATCACCAAAAACCAGTAAGTACCAAGTTTGAAGAAAATCGATCGAGCCGTTTAGGCTGTAGACGAACAGACAGACAGAGTTGTGCCACCCACTTTTTTGGTGTTCTCTATCATCGTAATATCATGTTTGATTGTTATCTCATATTTTTTTTTTAGCACGAATCCAAAACTTGCCTTATAGTACCTATAATCGCAAGTAAAAAGTGGGTGGCACAATTCTGTCTGTCTGTTCGTCTACAGCCTAAACAGCTAGATCGATTTTCTTTAAACTTGGTACTTAGTGGTTTTTGGTGATTCTGCCGACACGTTTATTTGATTTTTTTTTTTAGAACCAAAAATAACGGTTAGGTTTGGTTAATATATAAGGTAACGGCTCGACAACTTTTCTTAAAAAAATTCAGTAAATTTAACTTAGTAAAGGCTTCCTTCGTGTGGAAAACCATTTTTCAAAAATGGCTATTAATGGTACCTCCCAAAGAACCATTTTTTAAATTTTTGATTTTCTTCAAAACGGTACGACTGATTTCAATATTTTTTTTGTACAGAAGCTTACAAAAAATATTAATAGTTTTGTTTACTAAAATTTTTGAAAAAATATTTTTTGGATTTTTAAAAAATGTATCAAAATTGTTTTTGGAAAATCAAATATTTCGAAAATGACGTGATCGATTTTTATGAAACTCAATACTTAAAAGTTTCTTAGTTCTCTCTAAAATATTTTTAGAACACATTTTACATTTATGAAAAAATAACGGTACCTTCCATACAAAAGTTAAAAAACCGCAATGGAAAATATTTTTTTTTCTCAAAAATGACTCATACGATTTTGATTAAACTTTTTCTATATACTAAATTTAGTACGATCTCTTACCAAACATTTTAAAATTTTGCACTTAGCATTTATGAATAGTACCTGTCATAGAACGTATTTTTTTATTTTGAATTTTCTCGTTATCGTCTGAACGGATTTAGATTAATTTTTGTATATACAAATTTCAGATAAGATTAAATGATATTGCATATCAAAATTTTCAAAAAAAAAGTTTTTGGATTTTTGAAAAAAGTTTCAAATTTTTTTTTTGAAAATTCGATATCTCAAAAACAATTATATACAATTTTCTTAAATCCGAAGTTTCTTGACCATAAGAGCAAGTACGTGCGACCCAGTCATGCATTTTATTTGTTTACGATTAAGGGTATGAGACCATTTGATAATGAAATTAATAAAATTATTGATTTCAATATGAAATTTGGTAAACAGTTGAAAATAGAGTTGGGAAGTAATAATAACAAATAAGTTCAATTCCAATTCCGTGTACTTGAAATCTCCGAACATTTTTTCAATTACTTATAAATGTAATTGAAGAATTTCAATTATTAATAAAATGTAATTAAAAAGTGGAAATTACTTGTAATTCAATTACATTAATGTAATTGAAAACAAAATTAACCATCAAAAAATTGGTTATGATTACTTTTTTCAGATATTATTACACATAATGAATATATTGTATTGGTTTAGTAGTTAGAATACCTTTTATTTAATTTTATAATAATTATTATAGTTTTAAATCAATAAAAACATGTAATGAATTGCAATTTAAGAAATCAATTCCCTTAAATGTAATTATCACAGTGGACAATTACTTGGAAAAACCCTTTACTAGATATTTTCAATTACAAGTAATTTAAAATGATTTTTTTTTTTCAATTACAATTACAAGTAATGGAGATGTATGTGTTTTTAAATCACAATTATGTGTAATGTAATTAAAAAAGTTCAATTACTAATTACGCGGAATTGAAATGAAAGTTGAAATTTTTTTATTCACTAGGAGTAAGAAAAAAATAAATTTTACGATTCTTAAAATTGTTTTTCAATTTAATTTCAAAATTCTTAGTTCCATTATAGTTGAGAATTGAGAAATTTAAAAAATTAACATAAGCGCACAATAACCTTGTGTCTCGTTTTCGAATATAATAATAATACAAATAAAATATTGGTTAACTTTTGGGCACTTTTGAGGCTATGAATTTTTCAGACAAATAATGCAATGATTCTTGAAAGTTTTTCATAATATTTTTCCTTTAAATTCAATTTAAATTATTCCATTTTATATTATCTTAGAAATCCTTAGTTATTTTTAGTTTTTACCGTTTTGTACCACTTTTGAGGTAAAGTTATAACATCAGCCAATAATTTCCAAGAAATTACTTTGCAACCATTCTCTAAAATAATAATCTTTTTCTTCAAAACTCAGTTTAGATCTTTCCAATTTCTTTTTTATTCTCGAAGAAATTTCTTGTTAAATTCTATGTGTTTAGCTGACTATACCATGTTTAGGGCCAGTTTGTTCACATTGAGTCAAATCTGTTAAGTTTTCATAGGTTCTCATGTCTGATTTGCGATAATTAACAACTCAAACTATGGGTTTCACAGACAAATATTGTGGTAAACAAGCACATTCGTGGATTTACCAGTCACAGTTAACATTGATTAATGATGATTAGCTGTGAACAAACTGGCCCTTAGGGTTTATTTTTAAATTATTTAGGGTTTCTTGGGGATTAAAACAGATATCCAAAAATTAAATCGGAATTTTTAAAACGAAGATTAATACTCTCAAGAATCGTTGCCTAGTTAGCTTTTTTTAACTAACTCACGTGTTGTACATACATAACCTCAAAAATAGCGTGTAATTGTGAATACAAAAAAATTAATCTGATTGCAGAATGGAATGTGTGTCGTGTATTAAGTCTGTTCCATTACTTCTGTCAAAGTTCCTATAAACAAAAATTAACAGAAGCTTGGACTAAAAATCACAGAAATTCAAAATTAAGGATCAGACCTATTGTATTATAATTTCTCAATATAAGTTGGTCTTTCTGTTCAGGGTGACCTTCTAAGGGATTTTAACCTGATACAACATTTACTTCTTAAAAATTTTTAAGGGAACTGCCCTGACAAATAGGCATCAATATACCTAAATCATTTCTTTAAAGTAAAAAATGAGGAGAGGTGTGTGCTATTTGGAGTGAATGACCTGATACAGTTAACGACTAAAACTTGGATGAATATAATTTGACAGGCCGCGAAATGTTTCTTTTCACATTTTATTGTTTTTACAAAAAAAAAACAACTTTGACGGAAATTCCGCATTTTAGTATCGCCGTGGCTCTTGGACTTTATTTATAGGTAGGTATTAGATGTGTATTTATAACCTTCAAAAGAATAGCAATTTATAAAATATATTCATTTTTATTTTTATAAAATTTAATTAAAAAATATTTACATTATCACTTCTTTTTTTAATTTCATGGCAATGCGTTTTCAAATAAAAATCAAATAAAAAAAAAATCATTAAAACGATGATTAAAATTTAAGTTTTGAAATCACGAGCATTAAAAAAAAAATGGAATTTGAAAACTATTAATAAATATATTTCTAAAATTATGAACTATTTGTGTGTTGTTAAACTTAAATAAATATTTCTTCTCAGAATTTAAAAGGTATCAAATTTCTTAAAAATAAAAACTTCAATCGTTTTCCAAAATTATATTTGACAAAAGGATAGTTTACCAACAACTATAAAACCGATAATTACTATAAAAAATAAAACTAAATACAAAACTTATAAATCCCTTTTATCTGATGTGCCTTTATATAAAGGTAAATATAATAATAAATAGGTAAATATTTTTTTTAAGGCTTTTGAAGGTGGGAGCAGGATAAATTTTCTTGATTATGTATGTGCACTAAATGGTAGTGGTCAAAAACTGCATGGGTATCATAAGAGTACACTCTTGCTTTTAAGTCAGTTTGATTGAATTTTTTCTGAGAAGACCACATATACTGGCCCATAGTTTAACGCTAGTTACGCTCTATACGCATTATTGTTTGATCTTTAGTCAATGCAAATTTAATTGCAATCTTAAAAGCAAGGCAATGATATATTGTACTGCATTCTTGAAATTGTATTTTTGAAAAATTAGTTAAGTATTCGATTGATATACTAGATACAAAAATATTACCTTTATGCTTAATTATTCTTAATTCAAGACTTTCCGCACCTACTTTTAGAAGACAATAAGGGTCAGTTTTCCAAGGGAGAGATAACTCCAAGTTAAATAAGAGTAAGGTATCCTGAAAATAAATTAACTCCGAGCTAGCTCAGAAGCATTTTTTCGGTTGAAGATTAACTTTATCTCTTCGCTGGCAAAAATCTGTTGAAATTGATTTCCAAAGTTTTAAATAACTTTCACTATTAAAATCGAGATGGTTCCAAGACGGGAAAGTCCCTCAATTGGGCCCATGAGTAAACTCACCAAAACCGGTGAGTAAACTCGGAGTTAATTTAGGATTTAAATTATCTGAAAAAACACGTTTCTGGAGATAACTCGGGTTTAATAACCCCGAGACCAGGCTGATATCGCATTGACAAAGTGGCCCTTAATTAAACTTCGAACCTCAGTTAAACCTTCAAAGTGATGACAATATACTACTAGAAATTAAACTGTCTTCTAAAACCGATTGGTTGATCAAACAAAAATGCCATAATTATTATAGGTATATTTTAGCTACAAAATATTTAAGCAAATAAATTAATTTCTATCAAGACTTTCTCACACACATTATTCTTAATCACTTTGACACTTGGTCATCCATAATCATCATCATTTTTGAGGCGCAATGAAAACATTTTCTACAAATGACAATATGTCAAACACTTTCAAAATTGAATTTTTCAAAAGAAATACTTAAAATTTGTCTCCTTATTGACTGCAATTTTATTCTAAATTCAACTTGAGGCTAAATTCTTTAAATTCCGCACTAAAAATATCTAACCCAACATTATAAAATGAATCAGAAAGTGAAAACTGAAGGAAATTCCAATTCTCATTGTCTAAAAATGCAACACTTACGACTTGTGGTTAGTTGGTGCATTGTGCACCTTGTCGTTTAATTTGTTTAGCTCTATTCATTGTATACAAAAAAAGTATCTTACATCATTGGCAAATTGTCAGTCAAATATTCAACATTTGTGTCTTCCCGCCCCCAGAGGATGTTTTGGTGGTAATTTTTAATGAATTTGTTTTTTTTTTTCTGAGGTGAAGATATTTTCTGTACATAGGTTAAAAATAGCAATGCGGATCTGTGGCGCAATATAGAAAATGATTAGCACACCTGACAGGGGCCACTTCAAATTCCTGACAAGACAATAAGGTTGATAATATAACGAAAGTGTCATTGTCAATGTTAACCGAAAGTGGACCACATGGTTGAAAACTTGATAATTAGCCAAAAATTTGTTGTTTTTTTTTCTAGCCATTCTATAACAAAATATTGTCTCTCGTGATACTACCTAAAGGAAATGTTTATAATAACAAATACAACAAAAAATAACTAAAATAACACAATTTTTGGTGAGCGTTAAACTGTCACCATGACTGTCACACAAACATTATAGTTGCAGTGTCAGAGATTTCGAAATAAAATAACACTTGCGTTGGTTGCTGTCAGTTTTAAGATAGGACACAAAAAGTTCTGAAAATTATTGTATTTCAAGTGAATTCTATTTTCGGAAATTACATTTAAGTACCTATGTATCTACATTTTAAAATAATATTTAGGTATAATGACTATTTTCACGAATGATACATATATTTCTTTATTTGATATAGGGTTGTTCTAAGAAATACAACAGCTATTGAAAATACAGATATTACATACCACTTGCATAAAAATAATATGATTATGAAGACAAATTTTCGAAATAAGTAAAAATATTTTTTTAAATATAAACATACAAATTTAAATAATTATAAAAACTTAGGTACCTTAACAATTATAAAATTTATATTCAAAGAATTGGTCACATAATTGATTAAAATATTTAAAATCTTTTTATTTGGCTTTGAAGTATGTATATTGGGGTGGTCGTTATTATGGTTTTTTTTTAGTTTTAATATTTGGGCCTAAATCAACTCTAAATAAAGAACAAAAATTCCCTAAACTTTTTCAGATTTTTATTTTCATGCCCTATAGTCACTGTAGGGGTAAATAAAATGTCCCTTTTTTTTGCAAACTCGCGCGAAATCTGCCGACAAATTCAGAGCATGTAGGTGAGAAGTAGACAAGAAAAAAATCCTACAGGAGGGGGGTAATATCTCCCACCGCTTGGAAGGGAGGGACAATTTAATAAAATAATTGCATAAAATAGAAAAAATTAATTAAAAAACAACGGCAACACTGGCAGTAATGTTTTGTAGCTTTTTGGATAGCCAGAAGTCCATCTTAATAGTTGATTATTAAATAAAATTCTTTGAAAAAACAATTTCAGCAAAATCTGTTTTCAAAAATTTTGTTCTTCAAAATGTTGAGTTTGAAACAATTTGTTTGCCAAAACCGTTCATCAAAAAAACTTTATTTAAAAACAAGCCATAAGAATGGAGATCTGGCTTTCCAAAAAGCTACAAAACATTACTGTAAGTATTGCCGCTGTTTTTAAATTAATTATTTCTTTCTATTTTATGCAAATATTTTATTAAATTGCCCCTACCGTACAAGCGGGGGGAGGTATTACCCCCCTCCTAAAGAATTTTTTTCTTTTCTAGTTCCCACCTACATGCTCTGAATTTTTTTGGCAGATCTTACGCGAATTTTCTATTATGCAAAAAAAACGGGAAATTTAATTTACCCCTACTCTGGCTCTTGACCTTTGGCACCTCATTTAAGGGAAATTTTCCAAATATTTATGGCATTCGAAAGATTTCTAGATCGTGATAAAAGGTCAACTATTTTCAGCAATTGGTCAGCCATAGTTTTTTTTAATGAATTTAAACGTGATTGAAAATAACTGCCTAAGAAGAGAAAATCCAGACGCGATGGTATAGTCAAACCCGCTTATTACGAATTTTTTTCAAATCAGATTTTCTTGTATTTCAATAATCTACCGATTGCAAAAGAAAAAAAATGTCTAGCATTTTTCGTTTGGAAAATAGATTCTAGACTTTTGTCTTTGTTTACCCTCATTTACCCTACTGAAATTTCGAATTTAAAAAATCAAGGAGTTCATGGTCCTGCAAGCTGACCGATTAACATAAGACTCGGTACCTACTAGGTGCAAGGATTGTTAAATTTGTCATGTAGTACCAAAAAACGGGGTTTCGGGCAAAATATGCAAAAAATGATAAGAAATGGTAGGGTTTGAATGGCCATATCTCTGTCAATTTAAATAGAAACTACTTTTTGAACATGTCATTTTCAAGAATTCAGTCCCTACTTTTTATTGTTTAGGTATTCATTGAGCCTAACTTGGCTCCAAAAAAATTATGCGCAGTTTAGGAAAAAATTTAAAAATCTTTTATTTTTCAATTTTTTTGATGTTGGTTTTGTTAGCTTTTTCTGACTAAATATTTAATACAAAATTTTAAACCATCCATTTCGATAGAAATTTAATTTTGAACAAAAAGTTATTGGTATAAAATTGTCAAATTCGGCTTAGTTTCCGAGTGATACCAAAAATATTGAAAATTGAAAAATAAACAAATTCAGTAATATGCACGTAATTTTTCCTCTTCAAAAGGTATTTTCAATAGCCTAGTACTTGTTTTAATGTTCAAGTGCATATCTTAGAATTTTGGAAATTGTATATAAAAAACATATGGTTATGTTTATGAGAAAAAATGTTTAAAAGTTGGAATTCCTTTTTTTTTAAACAACTCCTTAAATATTTTGGACTAAAAAAAGGTATGCCATTTTAATCCTTAAATAAATCTGGATATATGCCTTCAAAATTTGAAAATCGTTACGTATTATACGTGTTATTTTTATTAACTTTTTAAACAAGGTGTCCGGTTACAATTGGATAGTCCTAAAACGGCATATTGTCCTTCTTATGACAGCTGTGAAACTGTAAATAAAAAGGGTTCTCAAAAGATACTCGAAATATGTCAATCTTCTCGTTCAATGTGCATATTTTTACCTGCGATATACAGGTACTACATATGTATATATGGCAAGTTATGCATTCGTAAAAAGAATTGAACTCGAGTTTTTGATCAAATTTGCCATAACGATGAAAGGGAAGACGAAAAAAGTGGGTCTATAAATTCTGTCTGTCTTTCTGTCCGTGCGGTATTTGGTGATTCTGCCCACACGCTTTTTTCGTTTTATTTTTTAGAACCAAAAATAACGGTACCTGCCATACAATTTTTTTTAGCAATTTTACATAATTGTATTTTTCTCAAAAACGGCTTGACAATTTTTCTTATAAAAAATTCAGTAAATTTATACAGGGTGTCCTGTAAATAATGAATAACCTTGCAACTGGTTGTAGCAGGCCTTATGACCTTTCCAGAAAAAAATATAAAAAAATATTTTCCCAGTGGTTACTATGTTATGATTTTTTTTCCAAAAGTTGCTAACAAGTACTACTTTCCTCAAATACGTGAACGCTACGACCATGGATGAACAATTTTTACTATTTTTTTATTTTGTAATATTCTGGAATATTTGTTGTAATAGATAGGTGGTCAAATTTAATAGTAGTTATTGCATTTTTTGTATTATAGTTTTTAAAAATATTTTTTTCAGTACAAACATTTATTTTCAAAAAAGTTTGATCAACTCTAATAAATAAATTAAAATTGTATGAGAACATGAATGGCCAGTTACTTAAAAAAGTTGTCTGTTTAATGCAATTTCCAAAATGGTATAACACATGATTGTGTATAAACAAAATAACCAAGAAAATTTGTCAATCATCTAATAAAGCAGCAGCTAAAATTTTAGCAAAATGTCAAATAAAATGTTACAATAACCTCCCAATCTGGGTTGGACAAAGGTTTTCTCTTTTGATGTTCAAGGAGGTTCAGTGCAAGTATAAAACTCAATTTTAGGTGTTGAAAGCCCCACCATTTGGCCACCATATTGAAAAACGAGTTCTAAAAAGTTTTCCGTGGCAACTTAATTTGTATTGGTCTTAGAAAAAAAACTTTGCTTCAGATTTGTAGCAAACACCCTGTATAAGTAAAGGTTTCCTTTGGGTGGAAAACCATTTTTCAAAAATGGTTATTAAAGGTACCTCCCAAAGACCCATTTTTTATTTTTGATTTTCTTCAAAACGTTATGACCGATTTCAATTATTTTTCTATATAGAAGCTTCCAAAAAATATAAATAGTTTTGTGTACCAAAATTTTTGAAAAAACATTTTTTGGATTTTTAAAAAATGTTTCAATTTTTTTTTTTGGAAAATCAAATATTTCGAAAATAACATCATCGATTTTTTTGAAACTCGATATTTAAGACTTTTTTAGTACTCTATAAAATATTTTTAGAACAATTTTTATATTTATGAAAAAATAACGGTACCTTCCATACAAAAGTTAAAAAACCGCAAAGGAAAATATTTTTTTGCCTAAAAACGATTCCTACGATTTTGATTAAACTTTTTTCAAATACTAAAATTAGTACGATATACTACCAAAAATTATAAAATTTTACACTTAGCAACTATTAATAGTACCTGTCATAGAACGTATTTTTTTATTTTGAATTTTCTCGTTATCGGCTAAACGGATTTAGATGAATTTTTTATATACAAATTTCAGATAAGGTCAAATAATATTGCATATCAACATTTTCAAAACAATTTTTTTTCGGTTTTTTTAAAAAAAGTTTCAAATTTTTTTTTAGAAAATTCGATATCTCAAAAACGGGTCGACAATTTTTTTTCAAATTTTGTTTTATATACACATAAATATATACTTTAGATTAACATACTAAAATTTGTTCTTAAAAATGTGTTCAAAATTTTATATATAAAAAATTAATTTTTTTAAAAACCGCTCCAATCAATCATGTTCAATGAAGAATTAAGATGGCATTCTTTTTTTTCACCTCAATCTGTAAAAAGAGTTGTTTTAACCAATTTGAATATCGTATTTCATGCTTCTCTACACAATTTCCATGTTCTTATATACAATTTTTTCAAACCCGCAGTGGCTTGAACGTAAGAGCAAGTACGTGCGACCCAGTCGTGCATTTTATTTTATTTTCGATTTTCTTTGAAACGGTACTCAATAATTTCAATCATTTTTTCTTTACCTACAGAAGTTTTTAAAAATATTAAAAGTTTTTGTTACCAAAATTTTCAAAAAAAATATTATTTTGGATTTTTAAAAAATGTTTCAAAATATTCCAAAAACGACGTCATTGATTTTTTTAAACCCAATACCTTAGAGTTTTTTATGCTTTCTAAAATATATCTATTATGAAAAAATAATAACATTTATGAAAAAGTTAAAAAACCATTAAGAAAAATATATGTTTTTTTCTCAAAAACGGCTCCTACGATTTTAGTTAAACTTTTTTGATGGCCAAAATTAGTGCGATCTACTATAAAAAATTATAAAACTTTGCACTTAGCAACTACTACCCGCCCGAAAAAATGGCAAGTCTTTGTCGAGTTTAATCGAGGCACTGGAAAGGCTTCGGTAGGGAAAATCTTGATAAGGAAAACTTGTCAAATACTCGCGAGGCCCTCGCTAGTAAGAACTTGTTGGATTGGTCTTGTTATCCCATCGCAAATACCCCATATATGACAAAAACAAAAAAACAAATATTCTATACCCATCGTACAATAGTAAGAAAAATTAAAGTGTGTATAAATAGTTTTTCACTTTCAACATTGCACAACCGTATTGCGAAATAGCTCAGTGGTTAAGGTTAAGGACTAACATAAGTACAAGCAACGGGACGCAACCGACTTGTACCGGAATGCGACCATTGACGCATTACACAGACAAAAAAGTGGACTGCTGACAAGACTCAAACTCTTGTACCGACCGACGGTTTACTGACCCACACGATCAGGAGATTAGGACACTGAAGTCTTCGATCAAGAACACCAACCATCTAATAAAGGAAAATTATCGGTTGTCGATCAATTTGTATTGGGACAACAAAATTCGGGCTGTTAATTCTAGCGTACCGAGTATGTTTCCCCAAATTAACAAAATATTTAGAAGGAATGATCAGAACGACCTTCCGTGTCTTAAGCTCCAGAGAACGACAGATAACAGAGACGTATTTCTGACAGCAGGAATTGATCCAGAGGACGCCGTCTTGGACGATGACCTCTTTATTGTCGAAGATCCGCAGGAGAAAGTGGAGGCTTTCCAGCAAGTGTACAAGGCATTCGCCCGAACCATGACCTGGAAAACAGAGCCTTGATTCACCACTTCTACTTTCGAAATGACATCACGCAATGGCGATCAGAGAACCTCGGTTTCACCGGCTTCAATGAAGATCATTTGGCAAACGCCATAATCGCCGAGCGAAATGGGCCCAGTTCCCTGTTAATTACGAAGGTGGAGCTTCAACTCATCTTCGATTAATTAAAGAAGAAGTCAGCAGGAGTCGATGGCATATCCGACGTTAGCTGCGTTTTATTATCTCTGGGTCTGGGTCGAGGTTATCTTTTAACATGTATTACAAAAACAACATGGGATCTAGGTTTCTATCGAGGTTAATTTCAATAACCCAGATAGAGGTTTTCACTCTGGCCGGCAGAGGGCTATTTACCATTGTGAATGGATGTCAGCGATTTGTCAGCAGTATAAGGAATAGAGAGGAAAAGAGACAAGTGCTTACATGAAAAACAAATAAACATAAGAAAAAAAGAGACTGATATACAGCACTCCTTTTGCACTAACCCACATCGTTTTATTTTCACGAGGTGAACCATATGGGTTATGAGCGATAATAAAACGCGGCTGTTGTACTTCGACATTTACCGCAAGAAGCAGTAGACATTTATACCACACTGTTTAACAATGCTCTGAATAATGCATATTATCCAGTGCGGTGGAAAACGGCTGTGGTGCATCCTCTCCCGAAAAAGGGAAAGGACAACTCCAATCAGGCGAATCTCCGGTTGATAAGTCTTCTTCCGAGTATCATCAAGGTATTCGAAAAGTTATCAATAGAGCTCTGTCTAAGTGGGCAGAGGACAATAATATCATACCGGATAATCAGTTCGGTTTTAAGGCGGGACATGACACCATTCATGACGCGTCTAAACTCGTTTCCGATGTCCAATGGAACAAATCTAAAAAGCAGTGTACGGGTGCCTGTCTGGTTGATTTGGAAGGGCCTTCGACACCGTATGACTAGAGGATCTTTATCTAAAGCTGACCAGACTTGGCATTAGTAAACCACTATTATATATATGCTTTATGATATGCTCAATGGTAGAAAGTTTGTTGTCAAGAATGGCAATGTGACTTCTGCCACAACCTTTAATATTAAAAATGGTCTTCAGCAGTGAGCGGTCAACTCGCCGATTCTATTCAGCATTTACACCAGCGATCTGATAAGTAGTCTACTCAGGCAATTGCGTATGCCGATGATCTAATTGCGTACAGAACAGCTCCAAAAGTCGAGGTCATCAGAATTCTTTTGCAGCGTGACTACGAGAAGATTCAGCGATATTGCGATGACTGGAAGTTGGAAATCAACTTTCAGAAATCAGAAACTATCTTGTTTAGGACACCGTTGCATGGAGCCACAAGGGATACGAGAAAGAACTGGCGTAAGCTGGTGATCGTAGGGCCAAATGAACAGCCACTGACCACTGACAAGTAAAAGTGTAGTAAAGTACCTTGGCATCTGGATGGATCAGTATTTGTATTTCGACAGACATAAAAATGCTGCTCTGTCCAGGGCTAGGGGAGCTTTTGCCCTGACGAAACGGTTGTTTTATAGCAGCCGGCTTGACAGCAGGGTGAAGGTGATTTGCTACATGGCCTTCATACGGCCGATGATTGCCTATGGGTGCCCGGTTTGGTTTAACGTTGCCCCATCTCAAATGGAAAAGATTCGGGTGTTTGAGAGGCAGTGTCTTAGACGCTGCCTTGGATTACACAGAACACCAGAGTCGGAGTACAAACATTATTATTCTAACCTGGTTCTATACAACGGCGCCAACATAAACAGGATAGATAATTTCTTGCTGAAGCTTATTCGAGGTCACATTGCAAGAGCAATGTCCTCGACCAATAGCTTAATTTTTGGGGCTTATTACCCTAAAAACGATTATTACGAGAGTGTGCGTCTAAGCGGCTTTATTCCGCCCGATGCATTCCTCTATTTAGACAGTCGAAAGCTGATCCAGGATAGAGCAGCGTTTCCGCTAATCTACCACGTAGGCCGTAGAACTGTAGATCGGCGACTCCTTTACGGTCGAGACGTCCTCGCACAAAATTTAAAATTTAGTTTTATTTAGTTTTTAAGTTTTATATAAAACAAAAAAAAATAAAGGCATGGATACCGAGTTTTTTATAAATTCTTCTCGGTGAAAAATAAAACCGGAATGAATTCTAGTTTTTAAGATAGTTCTTAGGCCGAAAGGCATTAGCATTAAGTTATTAGTTTAACTTAGAGCGCCCGAATGGGGCCAGTAAGTTAGTTGTAAAATATTGATAAGTAGGCTAGTTTTTATGAATTTTTGTTTATCTTTAAGATAGTTTTAAGATGAATGAAAAATAAAAATTAATTTCAAAAAAAGGTATAGGACTGGCAATCAGAAGATTGCAGGATCGAATCCCAATAAAGACAGCTTTTTTTTTTTGCTGTCTCTCGAGGAAAAAGGTTACTTGACTGGCGAGGCCCTAGAGAATTTCTAGAGTTACCCTTGCTGAGCTCTTGCTAGTATCTATTTAAGACTTTCTAGCCCCTCGCCAAAAACTAGATTGTTTTTCCAGCCGGGTAGTAGTAACTCTCATAGAATGGATATTTTTATTTTGAATATTCTCATTGTCAGCTGAACGGATTTTGATTGATTTTTTCTATATATCTACACAGTTCAAATATGTTCAAATAATATTACATATCAAAATTTTCAAAAAAGAAATATTTGATTTTTTAAAAATAGTTTAAAATTATTTTTTTTTGAAAATTCGATATCTCAAAAACGGGTTGATAATTTTTTTAGAAATTTAAATTTTATATGCACATAAATAAAAATTTAAGGTTTGCATACCAAAATTTTTTCTTAAAAATGTTTTAAGAACTTGATTTATAAAAAAATTATCTTTTTTTAAAACCGCTCCATCGATTTTAATTTTTATTCTATACAAACAAGAATTAATTTGGGTTCATTGTAGCACAACCCTTTTTTTTTAAGAAAATCATAAGTGTCGGCTGTCGGTGCTATCGTCTTGCACATTGAATAGGTACATTATTGCTTAAGTTGAGGTCCATTTAATTCGTTGTTTGTTGAACATTTTACGAAGTATAAATAGTGCAATAGTTTCAAACCAACAACAAATAAAAGAGAAATATAATTATACAAACCCAGTTTTAAAGAAAT